>BQMB01001250.1:0-428656 GCA_027943415.1 Closterium sp. NIES-67 | reverse complement strand
AGATATGTGGACATACGAAGTGGCGAGATAGTGTGGAAGAGAAGAGAGATAGTGTGGGAGAGTGGAGAGAGTGTGGCAGAGTGGAGATATGGTGTGGGAGAGTGGAGAGATTGTGTAAGAGAGTGGAGAGATAGTGTGGGAGTGTGGAGCGATTGTGTGGGAGAGTGGAGAGATAGTGTGGTAGAGTGGAGAGATAGTGTTGGAGAGTGGAGAGATAGTGTGGGACAGTGGAGAGATAGTGTGAGAGAGTGGAGAGGTAGTGTGCAAGAGTGGAGAGATAGTGGAGAGGGGTGAGAGATAGTGTGGGAGAGTGAAGAGATAGTGTAGGGGAGTGGAGAGATAGTATGGAAGAGTGGAGAGATATTGTGGGAGAGTGGAGAGAGAGTGTGGCAGAGTGGAGAGATAGTGTGGGAGAGTGGAGAGATAGTGTGGGAGAGTGGAGAGATAGTGTTGGAGTGTGGAGAGATAGTGTGGGAGTGTGGAGAGATAGTGTGGGAGAGTGGAGAGATAGTATGGAAGAGTGGAGAGATATTGTGGGAGAGTGGAGAGAGAGTGTGGCAGAGTGGAGAGATAGTGTGGGAGAGTGGAGAGATAGTGTGGGAGAGTGGAGAGATAGTGTTGGAGTGTGGAGAGATAGTGTGGGAGAGTGGAGAGATAGTATAGAAGAGTGGAGAGATATTGTGGGAGAGTGGAGAGAGAGTGTGGCAGAGTGGAGAGATAGTGTGGGAGAGTGGAGAGATTGTGTGGGAGAGAGGAGAGATTGTGTGGTAGAGTAGAGAGATAGTGTCGGAGAGTGGAAAGATAGTGAAGGAGAGTGGAGAGATAGTGTGGGAGAGTGGAGAGATAGTGTGGGAGAGTGGAGAGCTAGCATGGAAGAGTGGAGAGATAGTGTGGGAGAGTGGAGAGATCATGTGGGAGAGTGGAGAGAGAGTGTGGAAGAGTGGAGAGATAGTGTGGTAGAGTGGGGAGATAGTGTGGGAGAGTGGAGAGATAGTGTTGGAGAGTGGAGAGATAATGTGGGAGAGTGGAAGGATAGTGGAGAGGGTTGAGAGATAGTGTGGGAGAGTGAAGAGAGTATGGGGGAGTGGAGAGATAGTGTGACACAGTGGAGAGATAGTGTGGGAGAGTGGAGAGATAGTGTAGGAGAGTAGAGAGATAACGTGGGAGAGTGGAGAGATAGTGTGGGAGAGTGGAGAGATATTGTGGGAGAGTGGAGAGAGAGTGTGGCAGAGTGGAGAGATAGTGTAGTAGAGTGGAGAGATAGTGTGGGAGAGTGGAGAGATAGTGTTGGAGAGTGGAGAGGTAGTATGGAAGAGTGGAGAGATAGTGGAGAGGGGTGAGAGATAGTGTGGGAGAGTGAATAGATAGTGTGGGGGAGTGGAGAGATTGTGTGACAGAGTGGAGAGATAGTGTAGGAGAGTGGAGAGATAGTGTAGGAGAATGGAGAGATAGTGTGGGAGAGTGGGGAGAGAGTGTGGCGGAGTGGAGAGATAGTGTGGTAGAGTGGAGACATTGTGTGGGAGGGTGGAGAGAGAGTGTGGGAGAGTGGAGAGATAGTGTGGGAGAGTGGAAAGATAGTGTGGGAGAGTGGAGAGATAATGTGGGAGAGTGGAGAGATAGT
Source organism: Closterium sp. NIES-67 (assembly GCA_027943415.1). NCBI lineage: Eukaryota > Viridiplantae > Streptophyta > Zygnematophyceae > Desmidiales > Closteriaceae > Closterium > Closterium sp. NIES-67. Next base: position 427,035 of record BQMB01001250.1, on the reverse strand, counting down.
ATGGGAGAGTGTAGAGATAGTGTCGAAGAGTGGAGAGATAGTGTGGGAGAGATAGTGTGGGAGAGTGCAGAGGTAGTGTGGGACAGTGGAGAGATAGTGGAGAGAGTGGAGAGATTGTGTGTGCGAGTAGACAGATTGTGTGGGAGAGTGGAGAGATAGTGTGGTAGAGTGGAGAGATAGTGTGGTAGAGTGGAGAGATAGTGTGGGAGAGAGGAGAGATAGTGTGGGAGAGTGGAGAGATAGTGGAGAGATTGTGTGGGAGAGTTGAGATATAGTGTGGGAGAGTGGAGAGATAGTGTGGGAGAGTGGAGAGATTATGTGGGAGAGTGGAGAGATAGTGTGGGAGAGTGGAGAGATAGTGTGGGAGAGTGGAGAGATAGTGGAGAGATAGTGTGGGAGAGTGGAGATATAGTGTGGGAGAGTGGAGAGATTGTGTGGGAGAGTGGAGAGATTATGTGGGAGAGTGGAGAGATAGTGTGGGAGAGTGGAGAGATAGTGTGGGAGAGTGGAGAGATACTGTGGGAGAGTGGAGAGATAGCATGGAAGAGTGGAGAGATAGTGTGGGAGAGTGGAGAGATCATGTGGGAGAGTGGAGAGAGAGTGTGGAAGAGTGGAGAGATAGTGTGGTAGAGTGGGGAGATAGTGTGGGAGAGTGGAGAGATAGTGTTGGAGAGTGGAGAGATAGTATGGAAGAGTGGAGAGATAGTGTTGGAGAGTGGAGAGATCATGTGGGAGAGTGAAGAGAGAGTGTGGAAGAGTGGAGAGATAGTGTGGTAGAGTGGGGAGATAGTGTTGGAGAGTGGAGAGATAGTGTGGGAGAGTGGAGAGATATTGTGGGAGAGTGGAGAGAGAGTGTGGCAGAGTGGAGAGATAGTGTAGTAGAGTGGAGAGATAGTGTGGGAGAGTGGAGAGATAGTGTTGGAGAGTGGAGAGGTAGTATGGAAGAGTGGAGAGATAGTGGAGAGGGGTGAGAGATAGTGTGGGAGAGTGAATAGATAGTGTGGGGGAGTGGAGAGATTGTGTGACAGAGTGGAGAGATAGTGTAGGAGAGTGGAGAGATAGTGTAGGAGAGTGGAGAGATAGTGTGGGAGAGTGGGGAGAGAGTGTGGCGGAGTGGAGAGATAGTGTGGTAGAGTGGAGACATTGTGTGGGAGGGTGGAGAGAGAGTGTGGGAGAGTGGAGAGATAGTGTGGGAGACTGGAAAGATAGTGTGGGAGAGTGGAGAGATAATGTGGGAGAGTGGAGAGATAGTATGGGAGAGTGTAGAGATAGTGTCGAAGAGTGGAGAGATAGTGTGGGAGAGATAGTGTGGGAGAGTGCAGAGGTAGTGTGGGACAGTGGAGAGATAGTGGAGAGAGTGGAGAGATTGTGTGTGCGAGTAGACAGATTGTGTGGGAGAGTGGAGAGATAGTGTGGTAGAGTGGAGAGATAGTGTGGTAGAGTGGAGAGATAGTGTGGGAGAGAGGAGAGATAGTGTGGGAGAGTGGAGAGATAGTGGAGAGATTGTGTGGGAGAGTGGAGATATAGTGTGGGAGAGTGGAGAGATAGTGTGGGAGAGTGGAGAGATTATGTGGGAGAGTGGAGAGATAGTGTGGGAGAGTGGAGAGATAGTGTGGGAGAGTGGAGAGATAGTGGAGAGATAGTGTGGGAGAGTGGAGATATAGTGTGGGAGAGTGGAGAGATTGTGTGGGAGAGTGGAGAGATTATGTGGGAGAGTGGAGAGATAGTGTGGGAGAGTGGAGAGATTGTGTGGGAGAGTGGAGAGATAGTGTGTGAGAGTGGAGAGATAGTGTGACAGAGTGGAGAGAAAGTGGAGAGATAGTGGAGAGATAGTGTGGGAGAGTGGAGAGATCATGTGGGAGAGTGGAGAGAGAGTGTGGAAGAGTGGAGAGATAGTGTGGTAGAGTGGGGAGATAGTGTGGGAGAGTGGAGAGATAGTGTTGGAGAGTGGGGAGATAGTGTGGGAGAGTGGAGAGATAGTGTGAAAGAGTGGAGAGATAGTTTGGAAGAGTGGAGAGATAGTGGAGAGGGTTGAGAGATAGTGTGGGAGAGTGAAGAGTGTTAATTGCACATCATCATGAGTGCATATCATCCTAATGTCCTGCCGTATGATCATCTCATTCGTGCATGCATGTGTGCATGAGCATATATCACATTGCTCGCCATCTTGGATATTCTCATCATCCTGATTTTCTCCCAAGATTGAATGCATGGAAAATGCAGGAGAAAGCATGAGCATTCCAACGACCCCAAGATCGCCCCAATCTGACCGATGATGCCGAAGTTACAAGAATCCCAAGATTGGAAGTTCTAATGACAAATGCTATACCTCGGCTATCTCATGGGTCTTATATTGGGGATCTTGTGGTTAGATGGTTGGGGAGAAAACTTTGACTTTTGGTTGGGGTGGCCTGGTTGCTACAAGCCAAAATGTGCAAGTGTTGCAAATGTTGCAACATCTTGCCAAATCCAATCTCTTTGGATTTGGCATGTGTCCTCACATGGGCAACTTGGAGAGGGGCCTATGGTGTGCTTCTAGGAAGGTTCTAAACCATTCCTAGACATCAGGAAACCTTGTTTCCCTTCCAGGGCCCTCTTAGAGGTCTGAACCCCGAACTATGTCTATATGGTTGTGTGTCTTGCAAGTTCTATCTACTTTCTAAGGCAACGACCAGCAGTTACGTTTTGATTCAGTTCTCACTCTAGAGTTAATATTTTCACCTGATTTAAATTTCAGATGACTCTAGACTTATAGGCGCGTCCTTCCACCGAGCAGATTGGCGTTTGGTTGACTTGAGGTTCTGCTTAATTCGTGCAAAGTAGGCCGATCCTATCAACAAAGAGAGTGTGGGGGAGTGGAGAGATAGTGTGACAGAGTGGAGAGATAGTGTGGGAGAGTGGAGAGATAGTGTAGGAGAGTAGAGAGATAACGTGGGAGAGTGGAGAGATAGAGGAGAGATAGTGGACAGCTAGTGTGGGAGAGTGGAGCGATAGTGTGGGAGAGTGGGGAGATAGTGTGGGAGAGTGGAGAGATAGTGTGGGAGAGTGGAGAGATAGTGTAGGAGAGTGGAGAGATAGAGGAAAGATAGTGTGTGAGAGTGGAGAGATAGTGTGGGAGAGTGGAGAGATATTGTGGGAGAGTGGAGAGAGAGTGTGGCAGAGTGGAAAGATAGTGTAGTAGAGTGGAGAGATAGTGTGGGAGAGTGGAGAGATAGTGTTGGAGAGTGGAGAGATAGTGTGGGACAGTGGAGAGATAGTGTGAGAGAGTGGAGAGGTAGTATGGAAGGGTGGAGAGATAGTGGAGAGGGGTGAGAGATAGTGTGGGAGAGTGAAGAGATAGTGTGGGGGAGTGGAGAGATTGTGTGACAGAGTGGAGAGATAGTGTAGGAGAGTGGAGAGATAGTGTAGGAGAGTGGAGAGATAGTGTGGGAGAGTGGGGAGAGAGTGTGGCGGAGTGGAGAGATAGTGTGGTAGAGTGGAGACATTGTGTGGGAGGGTGGAGAGAGAGTGTGGGAGAGTGGAGAGATAGTGTGGGAGAGTGAAAAGATAGTGTGGGAGAGTGGAGAGATTATGTGGGAGGTTGGAGAGATAGTATGGGAGAGTGTAGAGATAGTGTCGAAGAGTGGAGAGATAGTGTGGGAGAGTGGAGAGATAGTGTAGGAGAGTGGAGAGATAGTGTGGATCAGTGGAGTGATAGTGTGGCAGAGTGGATAGATTGTGTGTTTGAGTAGAGAGATATTGTGGGAGAGTGGAGAGATAGTGTGCGGGAATGGAGAGATAGTGTGGGAGAGTGAAGAATAGTGTGGGACAATGGAGAGATAGTGGAGAGAGTGGAAATATAGTGTAAGAGAGTGGAGAGATTGTGTGGATCAGTAGAGAGATAGTGTGGGAGAGTGGAGAGATAGTGTGTGAGAGTGGAGAGATAGTGTGGGAGAGTGGAGAGATAGTGTGGGAGAGTGAAGAGATCGTGGAGAGATAGTGTGGAAGAGTGGAGAGATAGTGTGGCAGAGTTGAGAGATAGTGTGGGAGAGTGGAGAGATAGTGTGGGAGAGTGGAGAGATAGTGTGGGAGAGTGGAGAGATAGTGTGGGAGAATGGAGAGTGGAGAGGTAGTATGGAGGAGTGAAGAGATTGTGTTGAGAAGGGAGAGATAGTGGAGAGATTGTGTGGGAGAGTGGAGAGATAGTGTGACAGAGTTGAGAGATAGTGGAGAGAGTGGAGAGAGTGTGTGGGAGAGTGGAGAGATAGTGTGACAGAGTGGAGAGATAGTGGAGAGATAGTGTGCGAGAGTGGAGAGATAGTGTGCGAGAGTGGAGAGATAGTGTGGGACAATGGAGAGATAGTGGAGAGAGTGGAAAGATAGTGTAAGAGAGTGAAGAGATAGTGGAGAGATAGTGGAGAGATAGTGTGGGAGAGTGGAGAGGTAGTGTTGGAGAGTGGAGAGATAGTGTGGGAGAGGGGAAAGATAGTGTAGGAGAGTGGAGAGATAGTGTGGATCAGTGGAGAGATAGTGTGGGAGAGTGGAGAGATAGTGTAGGGGAGTGGAGACATAGTGTGGGAGATTGGAGAGATAGTGTGGGACAGTGGAGAGATAGTGGAGAGAGTGGAGAGATTGTGTGTGAGAGTGAAGAGATAGTATGGGAGAGTGGACAGAGAGTGTGGCAGAGTGGAGAGATAGTGGAGGGATAGTGTGGGAGAGTGGATAGATAGTATGGAAGAGTGGAGAGATTGTGTGGGAGAGGGGAGAGATAGTGGAGAGATTGTGTAGGAGAGTGAAGAGGTAGTGTGACAGAGTGGAGAGATTATGAAGAGATAGTATGGGAGAGTGGAGAGATAGTGTGACAGAGTGGAGAGATAGTGTGGGAGAGTGGAGAGATAGTGTGACAAAGTGGAGAGATAGTGGAGTGATAGTGTGGGAGAGTGGTGAGATAGTGGAGAGATTGTGTGGGAGAGTGGAGAGGTAGTGTGGGAGAGGGGAGAGATAGTGTAGGAAAGTGGAGAGATTATGTGGATCGGTGGAGTGATAGTATGGGAGAGTGGATAGATGGTGTGTTTGAGAAGAGAGATAGTGTGGGAGAGTGGAGATATAGTGTAGGAGAGTGGAGAGATAGTATGACAGAGTGGAGAGAGAGTGGAGAGATAGTGTAGGAGAGTGGAGAGTTAGTGTAGGAGAGTGGAGAGGTAGTGGAGAGAATTAATAGATAGTGTATGAGAGTGGAGAGACAGTGTGACAGAGTGGAGAGATTGTGTGACAGAGTGGAGAGACAGTGGAGAGATAGTGTGGAAGAGAGGAGAGATTGTGTGGGAGAGTGGAGAGGTAGTGTGGGAGAGTGAAGAGATAGTGTGCCAGAGTGGAGAGATAGTGGAGAGATAGTGTGGGAAGGTGGAGAGATAGTGTGACAGAGTGGAAAGATAGTGTGAGAGAGTGGAGGGATAATGTGAGATAATGGAGAGATAGTGGAGAGAGTGGAAAGATAGTGTAAGAGAGTGGAGAGATAGAGGAGAGATGGTCTGGAAGAGTGGAGAGATAGTGTGCGAGAGTGGAGGGATAGTGTGAGATAATGGAGAGATAGTGGAGAGAGTGGAAAGATAGTGTAAGAGAGTGGAGAGATTGCGGAGAGATAGTGGAGAGATAGTGTGGGAGAGTGGAGAGGTAGTGTTGGAGAGTGGAGAGATAGTGTGGGAGAGGGGAGAGATAGTGTAGGAGAGTGGAGAGATAGTGTGGATCAGTGGAGTGATAGTGTGGGAGAGTGGATAGATTGTGTGTTTGAGTAGAGAGATAGTGTGGGAGAGTGGAGAGATCGTGTGGGGGAGTGGAGGGATAGTGTGGGAGAGTGAAGAATAGTGTGGAACAATGGAGAGATAGTGGATAGAGTGGAACGATAGTGTAAGAGAGTGGAGAGATTGTGGAGAGATTGTGTGGGAGAGTAGAGAGGTAGTGTTGGAGAGTGGAGAGATAGTGTGGGAGAGGGGAGAGATAGTGTAGGAGAGTGGAGAGATAGTGTAGATTAGTGGAGAGATAGTGTGGGAGAGTGGAGAGATAGTATAGGGGAGTGGAGATATAGTGTGGGAGAGTGGAGAGATAGTGTGGGACAGTGGAGAGATAGTGGAGAGAGTGGAGAGATTGTGTATGAGAGTGAAGAGATAGTGTGGGAGAGTGGAGAGAGAGTGTGGCAGAGTGGAGAGATAGTGGAGAGATAGTGTGGGAGAGTGGAGAGATATTGTGGGGAAGTGGAGAGATAATGTGGGAGAGTGGAGAGATAGTGTGGGAGAGTGGAGAGATAGTATGGAAGAGTGAAAAGATTGTGTGGGAGAGGGGAGAGATAGTGGAGAGATTGTGTAGGAGAGTGGAGAGGTAGTGTGACAGGGTGGAGAGATAGTGGAGAGATAGTATGGGAGAGTGGAGAGATAGTGTAACCGTATGGAGAGATAGTGTGGGAGAGTGGAGAGATAGTGTGACAGAGTGGAGAGATAGTGGAGTGATAGTGTAGGAGAGTGGAGAGATAGTGGAGAGATAGTGTGGGAGAGTCTAGAGGTAGTGTGGGAGAGGGGAGAGATAGTGTAGGAAAGTGGAGAGATTGTGTGGATCAGTGGAGTGATAGTGTGGGAGAGTGGATAGATGGTGTGTTTGAGTAGAGAGATAGTGTGGGAGAATCGAGATATAGTGTTGGAGAGTGGAGAGATAGTATGACAGGGTGGAGAGAGAGTGGAGAGATAGTGTAAGAGAGTGGAGAGCTAGTGTAGGAGAGTAGAGAGATAGTGGAGAGAATTGAAAGATAGTGTATGAGAGTGGAGAGACAGTGTGACAGAGTGGAGAGATTGTGTGACAAAGTGGAGAGAAAGTGGAGAGATACTATGGAAGAGTGGAGAGATTATGTGGGAGAGTGGAGAGATTGTGTGGGAGAGTGAAGAGATAGTGTGAGAAAGTGGAGAGATAGTGTGGGAGAGTGGAGAGATTGTGGAGAGAGTGGAAAGATAGTGTGTGAGAGTGGAGAGATAGTGTGGGAGGATGGAGAGATTGTGTGGGAGAGTGGAGAGATTGTGGAAAGATTGTATGGGAGAGTGGAGAGATAGTGTGGGAGAGTGGAGAGATAGTGTGGGAGAGTGGATACAGAGTTTGGGATAGTGGACAGATAGTGTAGGACAGTGGAGAGATCATGAAGAGAGTGGAGAGATAGTGTGGCAGAGTGGAGATATTGTGTGGGAGAGTGGAGAGATTGTGTGGGAGAGTGGAGAGATTGTGTGGGAGAGTGGAGAGATAGTGTGAGAGAGTGGAAAGATTGTGTAGGAGAGTGGAGAGATAGTGTGGAAGAGTGGAGAGATAGTGGAGAGAGTGGAGAGATAGTGTGTGAGAGTAGAGAGATAGTGTGACCGAGTGGAGAGATAGTGGAGAGATAATGTGGGAGAGTGGAGAGATAGTGTAGGAGAGTGGAGAATAGTGTGGGACAGTGGAGAGTTAGTGGAGAGAGTGGAAAGATAGTGTGTGAGAGTGGAGAGATTGTGATGGTCACGCCATCATGCACACTATCGTGGACAATGCAGGTTCACAATGCCGATTGTATGGTGTGCGCTGCTCTGTCCCTTTGCAGGCCAAGGTAGCGGCGCATATCTCCTAGTTCACGATGTCACTATGCAATCTCTGCGGATTCGCTTAGTTAGTTAAGCAGCAGCGAAGCGAGTTTGGGTAACCTGCAGCAGCTACGAGATTGGTGAACGTCTGCACGGCCAGCTGGACAGGGGTACCGGAGAATTTCTAGAGTTGGTAACAGCTTGGCAGAAATCGACGGTGTATGATGCGCGTTGAATCCGATCGACTGCCAAAACATCATGCCGATGCGGTGGACTCCAGTGTTCCCTAATATAAAAGGTGCCGTTCATGTTTACATCTGGTGGAGAAACCGTGGGGGCGCTGCTACAAGACGTCGCGAAGCCTACTGTTTTATGGGTAACTGTGAAACGGAGTTGCGGTATTTGCTAAGTACCATGAGGTTCCAACATTCTCGCTGGAGCAGTTCAACGTTTTACAGCTGGAATTGTGCCCGCTATCTTCAGGGTACGAGCGAAATCGACCGATATTCTCAAAATATTTTGGGTGCATGGAGGAGGAGAAGCGCAGCAGCAGTTTCGGCTCTTCCCGGTTTTTTCCTGCGTGTACGGACAAAGTAGCTGATGCAACTGGCGACATTTGACCTGAGGTTCTGTTCGAGGATATTCACTGGAGTGGTTCGGTACATGTTACAAGTCATCGCCATCGTTGTCTTCCTCTTGTTACTATGCGCTACCGCCTCCATCGTCAATTCGTGTGATTCGTCCGACATTGTGAAGACGACCCCGCCGCATCATCGCCACTATACTGTTGGAGCTGTGGTGGGACCAGCTCGCAAGCTGTGTTCATACTCGTGCAGGATTTTCAGTTCGTCTGGGAGTCTTCCGGAGTAGTTACTTCTGAGTTTCAAGACCCTTGTAGCGGTTTACTTTGGAGGAGTTTTCCAGTCTGAAGCAGTTTGGGAGATCTACATGTTGGTGTATTTTCAGTCGCGTCTTCGAAGCAGATTTCTGACATTTTCAGAAGCCGTGTGAGATTTCTCGCGGTTGGAGTTTTGCAGCGGCATCTTGGGAGCTGAGTATGAGAATTTTCAGCAGCAGCGTGGGATTCTTTCGACTACCCTGGAGCATTGGGTTTCCTGAAGTTCTACCTCGGAGATTCGGAGATGTTTCTTCTTGGAGGAGAGAGAAGTGCAGCTGTGCTGCAATTTTCCGTCAGACCTTGTGGCATGCTCCATCATCCGTCTTCGAGCATCATTCGTCACCGTTACGCTTCCGCGCCTGATTTCGTTACTTCGTTAATGGAGTTCGCTGACTTTCGTGGGACACGGCACGGACGCGTGCTCTCGCATGTGACACGAACGACATCGCGTTTGATGAACTGGTTCTTCATTTCATCGACCATCACGTTATTCGCCAGTCATCATTTCAAGATGTTCAACTGCCACGCGCCATCATCAATCGACCACTCGACGGTTTAACTGTTCATTGTCTTCCGCTTGAGTATTTACCATTGCTCGGTTAGTCAGCAGAAGAATTCGACCATCTTCGACGGACGATATTAAAAGCGATCATTTCGATGCTTTCTGACCATCGATTTCAATTCGACCTCAAGACCTTGTCAGGCCGGCGTAATTATTACGGTCGTCACATGGCTGAAGACTTACAGTCACATCGGGGATTACTTGTAATGACGGTTCGGCCTCGATAAAGGGAGGGTCTTCCTTTAGAAGGTGGGAGAATGTAAGGAATTACCACTCCTTACTGGGGCTCGCCACAACGAGTACACGCGAACCTCTCGGGTCCGCAGGCTAGGCCCTTGGTTCTCGCGCCAAACTAGCCCCCGTCGACCTTTTCCGCCCCAACCTGATCCCGAGTCGCCTTGAACCCATTTTGACCCTGTCACCATCGGGACTATCGAGCCCTTGACTGGTCCAGCCCTCGAAATTCAACCTGGTCAACACACCTATATATTGCCTAGGCCTCATTATTTGGTACAACATTGTAATCTCGCTCCCCTATAGTATTCTGCGCTGTACACTTGAGTTATAATTCATAACAAGTTCTGAGTTGCGTTACGGACGGTGTTCAAATGAACGTGCGCTTGGTTCCCACCTTTCAGCCGCGAAACCCTATTTGGCGGCCTTTCATTGCTGTGAGTGACCTCCGAAGTTGGGGACCATTGATGCTGGCGAGAAGCTCGAGGGCACCCACCCTGGTCACGTCAACAACACCCACGTTTTAGGCGATCTTGTTTGTTTACCCTGTCGATGGTAAGGCCTGCTCTGGATACCCTCTTGATATTTGATGTAAAGATCATCTTCCTCCGGCGGTATCCAGCGCAGGTTTTTACTTTTATGGGTTTCGGCCTCCGCTCCATGCCTGGGGTGGGCTTCCACAGAACTGGAGGGAATGAAGGATTTTCCTTGGAAGGCGGGAGAGAAGGGGGGGGAAGGGGGGGGGGGGGGGGTGTGTTTGGGAGGCGTAGTGGATAGGGGCGTGTATATTTCTGTTCCGCAGCTCAAAGTTCCGGAAATAGTTCCGGAACTCGCGAAGGCCCCGCAATGCCCCGACAGAGTGGATGTGGTTCAGTACGAGGAAAGTTCCGGAACTCGAGGCTTATCTTTCGCGATATTCACGACGTGGACGAAAATGTAACGTGTCTCGTTGCCGAAACCTGAACAGAGAGGACATGTTTTTACATGGTATCATCCCATCCTGGTGTCATCTGAGAATGTTGGAAACTAATCGCATGCCTTCAAATTCCAGCAAACCCCACGTTATTGGTTCTCCATCATTCTCGGATGACACCAGGATGGGATGATACAGGTTAAAACTGGCTATAATAAATAGCCTTGGCCCGTAGAACCTGTGTGTTTCATGGAGCTCCATGCCCCATCGTTCTCTCCTTGAGCATTCGCGCGGGCTTGTTCGCAAAAGACCCAACGAAAAGGGTTCAACAGACCCGAAAATACCCTCCCTCACCATGGCGTTGCATTGCAAAGCAGCCCTAACCTGAAGTGTGCTCCACCATTGCTTCACGCCATGGCTTTGTAGTCACTGCAGATTGTGGCGACTTTCCTGACGTGTCGCTTCGACATTGGTACAACCAGGGTTACAGCCACCGCACACCCTCTGAGCTTGCATGCCGTGGAGTGGACCCTCCGCTTGATATTTGCTTAGCAGGCTCAGTCGCTTACCCGTCATGCGCGTGAGTTGGGCCGCAACAGCCCGTTCTAGGTAGCACTGCGGAGGTCCGTTCGCCAGGCATGTCTCTGCTGTCGGAGTACGACGACTGGGTTGCCACGCCGGACGCCCAGTCGCTGCTGCCCTCCTCCGCGCAGCCATCGGAGTCGCAGCCGCCGGCGTCGCAACCCTCTGCCGCGTCCCTTCCCGCTCCTTCCGCCGCCGATTTCGCTCAACCGCCGCCCCTGTCTCCGCCGTCCCTTGGCGTCCCGCATTCACCCGAACCCCGCCGCCCTCACCCGCACCCGCCGGGCACTGCTGCCTCCCCGCCAGCCTCTGCGCCGGTAGCCGCAGCGCTGCCGCGAGGGGAGAGCGACCGCGGGTCGCTCCGGTCGGATGAGGGGGAGGATGCGCAGCGTCCGTCGTCCCCCGCGCTGCCGTCGCCGAGGCAATGCATACCGTCGTCCAGCAGCGTGGGCGGCGGCGGCGGCAGAACGAAGAATCGCAGCGGCCCGTTGAACCGGGTGTCGACCGCGCTGCGCCCCATGTCCGCCATCTACGCGCGCCGCAGGCCGCGCGGCCTGGGAGTGCGCTTCGACGAGGACCGCGACGGCCACTCGCCAAAAGCCGACGGCGGCAGCAGCGCGGCGCGGGGGAGCGCCGCCGTCGACCCGCAGCCGGGCGACGAGGGGACGCCGACGGGCGGGCAGAAGCAGCCGGCAGGGGGAGGGGGGGCGGCGGGTGAGGGCGGGGAGGCGCGGTTGCTGGGGAAGCTGGGGTCGGGGCGGAGCAAGTGGCAGGTGGTGCAGCGGTCGCTCAAAGACATCAAGGAGGTCGAGCGCGAGCTCCGCGACATGGCGGAGAACGCGCGCGGGGGGGGGACCGCGGCGGACGAGGAGGGCGGGGGGGAGGGCGCGGAGGACGACGACTTGGAGCGGCTGGCGAAGGACCTGGAGGCGCTGCGCGCCGAGCGCAAGGCGCGGCAGCAGCAGCAGAAGCAGCAACGCGCGTCGAACCCGATGGCGCACGCCGGGGGGGGACTGGGGGCGCAGTCGGCCGTGGCGGTGGACATGCCGGGGGTTGCGCGGCAGCGCAAGATGGTGCGGCAGTCCGTGATCATGTGCATGGACCCCATGTGCAACCGCTGCCCGCCCGAGATGCACCTCCACATGCGCAAGATGATGAGCGGCGCCACGGCCATGAGCAGCGCCGCCGTGGCGCCGGCCGTGAAGGACTACTCCGCCATGGACTGGATGCTGGACGACGACGAGGGCGACCAGGGCGACGGCGAGGAGGAGCTGCTCGTCACGCTGCGGTGCTGCGGGCTCAAAATCACCTACGTGAGTGCGGCGTGGGATAGCTCATGTGAGTGCGTGTCAGGATCACATGTGTGAGTTGGGGTTGATGTATACACCAGTCAGCATTATCAATATGCCCCATGCGGCATTGCCATTCGCCCTCTTCACTCCGCCCTGCCACTCATCGCCTCTTGCCCACCGCCCCTCCCATCGCCCCTTGCCCACCACCCCTTGCCCACCACCCCTTGCCCACCACCCGTCCCCCCCTCCTCCTCCCCTGGCAGCGGCGGCGCCGCTTCACGTTGCGGCGGTGGTTGTCGGAGCTGTGGCCGCCGCCGGTGCTGAATCCGCACAACTTCTACGTGAAGCTGTGGATCAAGCTGCAGTTCGGCATGATGCTCCTCGCCTTCCTGCTCGACCCGCTCTTCCTCCTCGTCCTCTCCATCTCCCAGGTGCCAACCCATCTCCCAGGTGCCAACCCATCTCCCAGGTGCCAACCCATCTCCCAGGTGCCAACCCACCTCCCAGGTTCTTTCCTCCCCCTCGTCCAATCATGTCGTTTTTGCTATTCATTATCAAGCCTTCGGGCAGCATCATGTGTGTGTGCGTGTGTGCGTGCGTGCGTGCGTGCGTGCGTGCGTGTGTGCGTGAGTGCGCGCGTGTGTGTGCATGTGTGTGCGCGTGTGCGTGTGTGCGTGCGTGTGTGCAGGAGAACATGTGTGTGTACACGAGGTGGACCTTTGGCTACTGTCTGGTGGGCATCCGCACATTCATAGACGTCTTCACTCTCCTCAACATGCTCGTGCATGTGAGTCGCGCTCTCCTCAACATGCTCGTGCATGTGAGTCGCACTCTCCTCATTATGCTCGTGCATGTGAGTCGTGCTCTCCTCAACATGCTCGTGCATGTGAGTCGCACTCTCCTCAACATGCTCGTGCATGTGAGTCGCGCTCTCCTCAACATGCTCGTGCATGTGAGTCGCGCTCTCCTCAACATGCTCGTGCATGTGAGTCGCGCTCTCCTCAACATGCTCGTGCATGTGAGTCGCGCTCTCCTCAACATGCTCGTGCATGTGAGTCGCACTCTCCTCATTATGCTCGTGCATGTGAGTCGTGCTCTCCTCAACATGCTCGTGCATGTGAGTCGCACTCTCCTCAACATGCTCGTGCATGTGAGTCGCGCTCTCCTCAACATGCTCGTGCATGTGAGTCGCGCTCTCCTCAACATGCTCGTGCATGTGAGTCGCACTCTCCTCAACATGCTCGTGCATGTGAGTCGCGCTCTCCTCAACATGCTCGTGCATGTGAGTCGCACTCTCCTCAACATGCTCGTGCATGTGAGTTGCGCTCTCCTCAACATGCTCGTGCATGTGAGTCGCACTCTCCTCAACATGCTCGTGCATGTGAGTCGCGCTCTCCTCAACATGCTCGTGCATGTGAGTCGCACTCTCCTCAACATGCTCGTGCATGTGAGTCGCGCTCTCCTCAACATGCTCGTGCATGTGAGTCGCCCTCTCCTCAACATGCTCGTGCATGTGAGTCGCGCTCTCCTCAACATGCTCGTGCATGTGAGTCGCGCTCTCCTCAACATGCTTGTGCATGTGAGTCGCGCTCTCCTCAACATGCTCGTGCATGTGAGTCGCGCTCTCCTCAACATGCCCGTGCATGTGAGTCGCTCTCCTCAACATGCTCGTGCATGTGAGTCGCGCTCTCCTCAACATGCTCGTGCATGTGATTCGCGCTCTCCTCAACATGCTCGTACATGTTAGTCGCGCTCTCCTCAACATGCTTGTACATGTAAGTCGCGCTCTCCTCAACGTGCTCGTACATGTGAGTCGCGCTCTCCTCAACGTGCTCGTGCATGTGAGTCGCGCTCTCCTCAACGTGCTCGTGCATGTGAGTCGCGCTCTCCTCAACGTGCTGTAAGTCTCGATCAAGCATCTTGATATTGCTCTCATTCCTCGTCTCATCGCTGGTGCCTAGTTCTCACATTTCTCCCTCTGCCCCTCTCTGCATCCCTGCGCCGCTTCTCCTTCGCCTTCCTATCCACCCCACTCCCCCTTCATTCTTGCCTCTTTCGAATCTCTCGCCACGTTTCCTCCAACACCCCCCACGGTGCCCCTGCCTCCCTTCCCCCACCCCACCCCTTGGCTGCTGGGCGTCAGACGCGGCTGGCGTTCAACGCGACGCACGAGCACGTGCGGGCGGGCAGCATTTTGAACGCGGCGGGCGAGGCGGTGAAGCTGGGCGAGCTGGTGATCACAGACGAGCGCGCCATCCTGCTCAACTACCTGCACAGCCTCGCCCTCTGGGACCTCCTCGCCCTCCTCCCCATCCCCCAGGTCCGCCCCTCCCCCCACCGCCCCCCCATGCACTCCTCGCCAAGGTGCAAAAAAACGGTTTCCATATTAAACGGCCTGTTTTTAACGGTCGTTTTATACGGCAGATTTATGCAAATTCTACCGTTTTTTTGTAAGAGTTTTTTTTCCCTTTCCCCCCCCCCCCCCCCCCCCCCTTTTTTTTTCCACCCTTAGCTTTTAAAAAACCGCTGGGAAACAGAGCGGCGACAGCCTACGTGCATCTAAAACACCATCCTCGTCTTCCTAGACCTGCTTTCATTGTCCTTCTCGCCCTTCCTTCACCCTCCTAGTTGTCCTCCTCCTAGTCCTCCGACTCTACTCCGGCTCTGCTCCTCCTCCTAATTGTCCTCCTCCTCCCCGCCCTAGTTCTCCCCTTCCTCGCTCTAGTCGCCCTCCTCCTCACCCTCCTCACCCTCCTCGATATAAAGCGAACTTCCGTTTTTTACGGCGGTATGAAAAAAACGACCGTATAAAACGGCCGTTTTTTTGCACCAGTCAGAAAACACCACTTTTGACCGTTTAAATCGTATTAAACGGCCGTTTTATACAATTCCGTTTTACACGGTAAAAAAAGGTGAAAAACGCCGTTTTTTTGCACCTTGCTCCTCGCATCTCCCTCTTTCCCCATGCACTTTGCCCTGCCGCTCTCGCCTCTCACTTTTCCCTGCGGACCTCTCCTCACTGGAAGCATGTCGCTCGCATCTCCTCCTCCCCCCGCCCTTTCCCCGTCCAGGTGGTGACGCTGGTGCTGCTGCCCATATCGCCGGACGTGAACGTGTCGCAGACGTGGCAGGTGGCGGCGCGCCTGTCCATCCTGCTGCAGTTTGTGCCGCGCATGGCGCGCATGTACCCCATGCTGTCGGGGCAGGGCAGCCACTCGTTCCTCTTTGAGACGGCGTGGGCGTCCTTCCTGCTGAACCTCGTGGCATTCTTCATGGGCTCCAACGTCGTGGGCTCGCTCTGGTACCTGCTCACCATGCAGCGCGCCGCCACCTGCCTCGTCAACGCCTGCCTGCCCGACGCCGACCCGCCGTGCCAGCAGGCGTTCCTCAGCTGCTGGGGGAGCGGCAACCCACCTGGCGTGGGGGGTTACAGCGCGTGGGTGACGAACAGCACGGGTGTGTATGACGAGTGCCTCAACAACGGCGCGATCAGCAGCGACTTCTACGGCATGTACACCACGGGCGTCAGAGTGGTGCAGCTCGGCTCCTGGTTCTCCACCTGGCTCTACTCCCTCATGTGGGGCTTCCAGGTACGCCCGCCCCCAACTTCCCTCGCCATCGCTCCCTTCCTCCCTCTCTCCCCTTTACTCTTCAACCTCCTCTCCCTCCCTCCCACCCTCTGTCAATCCCTCCCTCCTTCCCTCCTTCCCTCCTCCCCTCCCCTCCCGTCCCCTCCCCCCTCCCCAGCAAATCAGCACGCTGGCGGGCAACCTGGTGCCGTCGACGGAGGTGGGCGAGGTGGTGTTCATGCTGCTCATAGTGGCGCTCGGGCTCTTCTTGTTCGCCTTCCTCATCGGCAACATGCAGAACTTCCTGCAGTCGCTCAGCAGACGGTCAGTGCCTCGCTCACCAGACGGTCAGTGCCTCGCTCACCAGACGGCCAGTGCCTCGCTCACCAGACGGCCAGTGCCTCGCTCACCAGACGGCCAGTGCCTCGCTCACCAGACGGCCAGTGCCTCTGAGCGATCACTTGCTGCGTGTGCTGCTGTGTGCCACCCCTCCCTGTCTCTCCATGCCTGCATGCTCACTCATCTGTGCATGCCTGTGTGCGTGTGTGCGTTTATGTGTCTGTGGGGGGGGGGGAGGGGCTGGGGTGTGTGGCAGGTCGTTTGAGCACCGGCTGCATCTGAGGGACTTGGAGCAGTGGATGTCGCAGCGAGACATTCCCCGCGACCTGCAGAGGTGAGGCACAGTCCCTCGCACCCCTGCCCAGGTGCCCGCACTCTGTGCACGCAACCCTGGCAACCCGGTCCCACCCATTGCACCCGCACCCTGGCACTCACCCCTCATGACCCCCACCTTCCTCCGCTCATGTTCTTGTATGTCCTCCTCTCACCCCCGCGCCCCTCACCCCCACCCCTTACCCCTCTCCACCGCTCCTCTCCACCACCCCCCACCTCGGCCCGGTCACCCGTGTGCCTGCGTGTGGTGCCAGGCGAGTGCGGCAGCTGGAGCGGTACGTGTGGACGGTGAACCAGGGCGTGAACGAGGAGGAGGTCATGACGTCGCTGTCCGAGGACATCCAGAGGGACGTGCGCCGCCACCTCTCGCTCGAACTCATCACCAAGGTAACTCTCTCCTTGCCTTAGTGCTCCTCCTCCCTGCTCCTCCTCACTGCTCCTCCTCACGGCTCCTCCTCACGGCTCCTCCTCACTGCTCCTCCTCACTGCTCCTCCTCACGGCTCCTCCTCACAGCTCCTCTTCATGGCTCCTCCTCACGGCTCCTCCTCACGGCTCCTCCTCACTGCTCCTCCTCACAGCTCCTCCTCACTGCTTCTTCTTACTGCTCCCCCATGTGCCCCTTCTTCGGTCTCCTGTTCTTTCTGCACCGTTGGGTCATGCCTTGCTGCTCGCCACATGCGTCATGGCGTCCTGCCCACAGTTCCTTTCCCTAGTGCTGGCGGGGCACTCCTTCATTCCCCTGCCCGCTCTCTCATTCCCCCTTCCCCACCCCTCCGCCCTCCCCCCCCCGCCCCTGCGCGTGCCCACCCCAGCACTGTGTGCTGCTGAAGGGCATGCCGGAGCAGGTGCTGGACGCCATCTGCGAGCGCCTCAAGCAGCGGCTGTACATCGACGGCACCATCATCCTGCGCGAGGGCTCCCCCGTCAGCCGCATGTTCTTCGTGCTGCGCGGGGCCCTCGAGAGCTCCACCACCAACCGCGGGCGCACGGGATTCTATGAGGAGGTGATTCTGGGGAAGGGCGACTTCGTGGGCGAGGAGCTGCTGGTGTACTTCATCGAGAAGTACGCCGAGGAGTCCAACAAGAAGCACAAGCTGCACTCCCGCCGCTCCATGCGCCGTGAGTCAATCCCCTCTGCCCCACTCCCATCCACGCGCTGCCTGGCGCCTCTCCACTCGCATTCCAGCCGCTGCCACGCTCCACCACAGGCACTTTCCGTGCCTCTCGTTCCTTCCCTTGCCCCCCATACCATCCTACCTTTGCATCCCCGTCCGTCACTGGCCCTTCCCCGGCATTTTCCTAACCCCCCCCCTCCTCCTTTTCCCCCGTGCGAGCAGGCGACATGAAGGTGGGGTCGGCAGTGATGCCGGACCTGCTGCCCAAGTCGGAGCGCACGTTCTGCTGCATCGGGCCTGTGGAGGGCTTCTCGTTGGAGGCGGCGGACATTGACTTCGTGTGCACGCAGTTCTTCACCGTCATGCAGTCCGACCAAGTGCAGCAGGCCCTCAAGTAACCACCCACCACCCCCCCCCCCTCCCACGCCTCTTCAACAGCCTCCTCAAATTATGACTTGAACGATTTACTTCTCAAATTGTGCCTCTTTTTGCACCCTAAACTCTCAACTTTGCTATCTCTCACCATCCCGTCTCCCCCCCCCTGGGCAGCATGTGTTCGCTGAACCGGCGCATGCGCGCGGCCACGACCATCCAGGTGTGGTACCGCTCCGTGCTGCGGCGGCGCCTGAACCTGCCCATCGACGTGATGCGCCAGGCCATCCGCACCAAGCGCATCGGCGCACTCCTGCGCTCCCTGCGCTCCCAGGCCTCGGGGGAGGGCGGCTCCGGCACCCACCCGCGCGGAGGGGAAGGGGGGTCGCTCAAGGGCAGCGAGCAGGGGTCGGCGGAGCACGGACCCGGCAGGGGGAAGCAGGCGAGCCCTGACTTGAAGAGTGGCAGCAGCAAGGGGCGTGCGTCCAGTGAGGGGAGGGTGGACAAGGAGAAGGGGAGCACCAAGCGGGGGAAGGTGTACCGCGCACTCAAGTCGCTGGGAGGGGGGAACAAGGCAGTGCAAACCCCAGGCAGTTTCATAAGCAGTGAGGGTGAGGACGAGGAAGGCGGTGAGAAGAAAGAAACAACAGCAGACGAGGAAGGGGGAAATCGAGTAAAAGAGGGAAGTGGGGAAGACGGTCCTGGAAACAGCAATGGTGGTGAAGGAAACAGCAGAGAGGAGGCTGGCATGTGAATGTGCATGTGCTCGTAGTTTCTAGAAAGAGTTGCGGAATGTAGTCACTACCTATTTATTGCCTCGAAATTTGATTTGTTGTGTTACTTTATAATGGGCGCATGAATGTATCTATGAGCATTTAGTTCAAAATACCTCCATGGTTGGACCAATGCACAATCACATTTCGGACCTCAACGAAAAAGATTCACCAAATGCCAACGTTACAGCGCGTCGCTAGTCTCGGTTTCGGCATTTTGAACGAAGCGCCATTGTCAGTCCGATGTGGTCAGTTGTGAAAGGTCTGGTTCGAGTTGCACGATTCCGTCTATAGGCCGACGACTCTCTGTGGCGTGCTGGTCCCCAAACCGTCTGCACGGCCGTCGCAGCAGGTATAACCTGGTTGGGGCGACACTCGCACATTGGTGTACACGAAGGCAGAGACCCCGCAGATCGTCGCAATGGATCGTCTGGCTGGCACCGTCAGGTCAGCGACGCGTTCTATTTGACAGCAGCGTCAGCTCCACGGTGGCGTGCACCACCAGTTGAGAGCGAGCGGTTCGCACCCGCACCGCATCTCTACAGAGCATGGCATTTTGCCCAGCTTTCAGCTGCCAGAGAAAAGTGCAGGGGCAACAGGCATGTGGCACAGGCGAATTGGAACAGGCTTTAGCGAAAGCGAAAATAGGAGGGCGCGCATGAAACAACGCCAAAAGCGAATATTTTGAAAGAATGAAGTCGTTGCGCAGATACGGCCAGAGCTGCTGCATCTCACCTGCGTCACCTTGGGCTGTCGGTAGCAGTCGATCAGGCACTTCGCGTTGCTCTGTAAATCCATATTTAGTGGTTCCTCCGCAACCATTTTACCAGGAATCTCGAGAAATGACCATGGCCGCACTTGTTTTACATCCGAACACGGTTAGCGGAGCGTCCCAGCCTTTCCCTCATCACTCGTTTTCGACGGAGCCTTCACAGCCGGGCAACCCAGCGGCATGCGCAGGGCAGGCAATAGTAGAGCCCAGTAGGACGCGCCTTCGCGCCATTCTGCCGCGGCCAGGAGCGGCGTGCCACGGCGAGAAGCGGGCGGCGCCCGACGATGCGCCCGCAGGACTGGAGCCGCCGCGGAAGTACCTCGCCACGTCCCCGCCTCAGACCCCGCCTCCCTCGGTGGCAACCGGCTCAGCGCTCACCCCGGGCGCCCCTTGTGTCGGGTCCACTGCTCCCATCCCCGTCCAGCCAGCAGTGTCGGCAACTCGTGCGATAGGCCCAAACCAACGATCCGTTATGGCCAAACCCTCCGTTTTAGGCTCGTTGTTTGCGGCGCCATCGGTCCCCCGCCCACTTCATTCACCCCCTCCCGCTCCTGGCGCTACTCCGTCGTCGTTCTCCGCCACTCCGCCGCCGCCTCTTCTGGCTCCGCGGGCGAGCTACGACCCGTTGGCGTTCGCCCGCGGCATGCAGGCTTTGCATGGCACGGCGCTGGGCCGCCTCATGCACACGGCGCCCGACATCGTTGTCGACGGCATTCCCCGCCGCCTGCTCGTGCCCACGCCCGGCAGCACCGCCGCGAAGCTGGGGCTGCTCGCGCCCAGCGTGGCGCCCGTGCTGCTTCCGCCCGCCGCTCCCGCGCCTAGCCTTGCAGCAGCAGCGGGACACGCGCTGCCGTGCGCGCCCACCAGTAGCAGCGGCAGCCATTCGTGGCGCTATCAGCTCTCCACGGAGGCAACGGCGCAAGCCGAGAATTATGCGAGCTGGTCATCCGCTGGCCCCAGCCCTCCGTCGCAGCTCGCCGCGACAGGGGCGGCCCCTGCCTCAGCCTTATCGCCCACCGCGAGCAGCGGCCCCGTTGCTTGGGCGCCACCCTCGTCGTGGATGGTCGCAGCGCCGCAGACTCCCTCGGGCTATACCAGCGGCGCGGCAGCCATCACACACTCTCCCGCCACCGTCGATCACTCGTTTACGCAGCAAGCAGTGCCTTCAGCTCAGGTGTTCCCGCAAACGCACGGCTCTGCCGAGTGGCCCCGAAGCATGCCAGCGGCGAGCCAGCCCGCGATGTGCGTGTCGCTTAGCGCGTGCAGCGACGACGCCACGACGGCTAGCCCACCCGTGTCGCACAGCCTTCCTCCGCTTCTCCCGTTATCCACCGCCGGCAATTCACAGACCGCCAGGGAGCCGTGGCCGCTTGAGCGGAACCAGTCGGTGACGAGCAGGCCCGCCATCCAGCTTATCCCCTGCGACACCACGAATGCCGCCACCGCGCCTCTCGCCGACTCCCACTGCCTTCCGCCTTCCACCGCTCCGGCGTCCTTCCCGAATCAAGCTGCGGGTGCTCCCCCTTCTCGTGAAACAACGGCAGGCGTGAAGTTCGGCGATGCTAACACCCCACCATCGCCCCTCCACACCTTCCTCACTTTAGCGCCTCCGAGTAAACGATCTCCCCTCACTGCCTCGACGAATCCGTCCCCCGCTGAGGCTGCATCGACGCCCTTAGCTAATGAGCAGCAGGGGGGGGGCAGAGACATGAAATTGCTCTCACTGTCGCTGGGTGAAAGGGCAACGGTGGATGTGCTGCCACATGCAAGTAGCAAGGGCGAAGAAATCTTGGTTGAGGACGAGGACTCGCTTGCCGTGGAGTCTCTGCTACTAATCCGTGCTCTGTAAATTGGTACACTGCTGCATAAAGAGCATATACAAAGTTGAAAGAATGGATCAATACCCATTTTTAAAAAATTGGAAGCACAAGATTGGATTAGTAGCCAAACACCATATTTTGTATTGGGCTGAGAAAAGCCCTTAGGATCTTTTGCAGAGACTAAGTCCCAGTTGTAGAGACTTTGAGACTTTGAGTAGTGCAGCGGAGGTTGAGGCAGTTGAACCCTTGTACTAGTATGTGATTGATTAAAGAAACAAGCATACAGCAATATATAGAAGATAAGAAAGCAGTTGTAGAGTACAGTTACAGGAAAGGTTTATCGAGTCGCACAGCGACTCGATTGCCGCTTCGGTTACCATCCGTGATGTTGTAACGTTCAGTTGCAACCTCCAGTTGCGACCTTTCGAGTCTTTCCGCATTCTTTGTCTGTCCCCTCATGTAACCTCCGTTGACCTCGCGTGCTCCCCTGTAGTCTTCCTCGAGTGCAGTGTTACACTTCAGAAACGCTTAAGTCCTTTGAGATATTTCCAACACTCCCCTTCGTTTCTGGAGTGTTGACGTGTTCGGGTCCGGTGACGTTTGTTTGCCCGGTCAGGAGCATGCAGTAGTCGAATTTTGCTTTCGCCAATTTCTTCGTCAGATAATCTGCGGCCATTTCTGTCGTCGGGCAGTAACTGAGTTGAAGTCTCCCCTTCGCGATTTCATCCTTGACGAAGAAGTACCGCAGGGCGATGTGCTTAGTTTGGTTGGCGAAGCCGTCCTTGTTCGCGATTTTGATCGCAGATTGGTTGTCGCAGAGAAGTGAGAAGGCGGGCAGGGTCGCAATCTTTGCTTCCTCGAGTAACTCTCGTAGGTAGAGTCCTTCCTTGGTCGCAGTACAGAGGGCGATATATTCTGCTTCAGCCGAGGATAGTGCGATTAACTCCTGCTTGCTCGACTGCCAGGAGATAGTTTCGATAGGTTCTAGTCGGTAGATGTAGCCCGTCCTAGATCGTCGATTTTCCCTGTCTCCCGCGTGGTCGGCGTCGACGTATCCGAGTAGTCGTACGGACGGTGTTGTTGCCTTGCTGTAGGTGAGCCCGATCGTCGGCGTGGAGACGAAGTAGAGTAGCGCCCGATTGAGCTCTTCGAGATCTTCCTGTTCCGGCTGCTTCAGATGCGTCGCCAATTGACTCGCACTATAGGACAGGTCGGGTCGGCAGGTTACTGCTGCGAATAGTAGGCAGCCGTGTCAAACATGTTTATTGATCATGTTTGTATAGACTGTATAGGGTAACCTCCTAGAGGGTACAACATTTAGGTATATGTGCATGTACTCTCTAACTCAATGATTATTCAATTCTAGTTTTGAGATGGTATCACGCGTAGGTTTCGACCCCCCCCACCCCCCCCCCCCCACCTACCGCTTCCGCTCCTCCCGTCGTGTCTCCTAGCCTAGCCTCGCCCCTCCTGAGCCCAGTCGCGACTCCCCCCCCCTAGCCCCGTTGTGCTCCTCTCAGGCCTCGTCGCGCCCCTTCCAGGTCGTCGTCGCGCCCCTCCCAGGCCCCCGTCGCGCCCCTCCCTGGGCCCCCGTCGCGCCCCTCCCTGGGCCCCCCCCGTCGCGCCCCTCCTGGGCCCCCCGTCGCGCCCCTCCTGGGCCCCCCTTAGCGCCCCTCCTGGGCCCCGTCGCGCCCCTCCTGGGCCCCGTCACACCTGCTCGGCCCCGTCGCCCCAGCTCGGCCCCGTCGCAGCCGCTCGGCCCCGTGGCGCCCGCCCGGCCCCTGTCGCAGCCGCCCGGCCCCTGTCGCACCCGCCCGGCCCCGTCACGCCCGCCCGGCCCCGTCGCAGCCGCCCGGCCTCGTCGCTGCCGCCCGGCCCCGTCGCAGCCGCCCGGCCCCGTCGCAGCCGCCCGGCCCCGTCGCGTCTGCCTGGCCCCTCGTCGCGCCTGCCCGGCCCCGTCGCGCCTGCCCGGTCCCGTCGCGCCTGCCCCGGCCCTACATACTTCCTGGTACTGTCCCCCGTTCCCCGCACCGCTTTGCACCCTCCTGCACTTCCCTGCCCCGCCTTGCACCGCACTGGAACGCACTGCGCCGCACTGGAACGCACTGCACCGCACTGCATCGCACTGCACCGCACTGCACCGCCCTGCACTGCACTGCACAGCACTACACCGCACTCCACCATCCTACACTGCCCCTGATGGCTGCTGAGCTTCGTTTTGATGCTGAGGGTCAGCATCTGGAGTTCGAGGCGTGGTTGGCTGACCTTCGCCGCCACCTCACTGGTCAACGGCAGGACGGCCACCCGCTTTCTGCCCACCTAGACGGTATGCTCCCCTGCCCTGACCCCCCTGCTGTGCTGCCCGCTGATCCCACGCCCGCTGAGCGCGAGTCCACTGCCGCCGCTGCCCTTGCCCGCTCTTTCTGGCTTTCTCGCGATGCCCTTGCTCAGCTCGCCATTAGCAATGCCCTCCCCCCCCCCGAGCGCCCTCGCTTTAGAACCATTACTACCGCCCAGGCCTACCTCGATGCTGTCATCAAGCGCTATTCTACCTCTCCTGCCGCCTCAGTGGGTCGCCTGATCCTCCCCCTGCTTTTTCCTGACCTTGCGTCATTCCCCACTGTCTCTGACCTCGCTGCCCACCTGCGCTCGATCGATGAGACCTGGCGCGCTGCCTGCACTGATGCACAGCTTAGAGTCCACCAGCCTCCCATGACCTCTACCCTCTACCTCCTTGCCACCCGCCTCCCTGACCGCCTTGCCGCCGCCCGCGACCAGTTCCTTAGCATCCACCCCGCTGCTCTCACCCTCACCGACTTTGTTGACACCCTGACTGTTATAGAGACTCGTCACCGCTCCATCGCCCAGGCGAGCGGTGCAGTACCGGTCCCTATCTTTCAGGGTTGTGCCCCCGCTCAGTGTACCTTCTCCGACGGCTCTGTCGCTGTGGCTGAGACTGCTGCTGCAGTGCAGTCCCGCTCGGGGAAGGGCCGCCGCCCCAAGGTTGGGAGCGGCGGAGGCGGCGGGGGTGCGGGTGGGGGTGGTGGTGGAGTCGGGTCGTCCGGTGCCGGTGCGGACGTGGGGACCCTGCCCAGTCCAGCTGCCCCGCTGCCTCCACAGTCGCAGCAGCAGCAGCAGCAGCAGCAGTCGCCGCAGCCGCAGCCTCCGCAGCAGCCGCAGCAGCCGCCGCAGACAAGGCAGGCGAGTGCTCTCCCGCCTGGGTGGCCTGGAGCTGGTGGTGGTCGTGCGCGTGGTGGTGCGTCGGGTGGTGGTTCTGGAGGCGGGCGCTGTCAGTACCAGATCCAGACCGGTCCTCGCCGCGGTTTCGTTTGCGGTAAGATCGGTCATTCCACTCCTCGCTGTTTTCGTCGTCTGGACGACCTGTTCCGTCAGCGCTTTGGCCCGGCGCCCGACCTCCCGGACTGGCACAGCTTGCTTAGGCGTAGCATTCAGATTTTTGACTTGGACATGGATGCCATTGTAGCAGCCTTGCATGTGATGTATGCTGATGACTCTAGTGTGCTTCCCTCTTATTACCCTGTGTTGCCTAGTGTAGATGTGCCTATCGTAGACTCCCCTGCTGCGTCAGGCGTAGGATCTCCTGCTTTGCTTAGCCTCGGTGCTTCCACCGCTTCACTGCCGCCTCGCGCGACTGCTGCGCTTTCCTTCACCTTGGACTCTGGCGCCTCCGGGTGTTTCTTCCGCGACTCCACGACGCTGACGCCGCTGCCTGTTCCCGCTGCAGTTACTCTTGCTGACCCCTCCGGTGGTCCCGTCGTTGCCCGCAGTTCCACCTCCCTTCCCTGTCCGGCGGTTCCTTCAGGTTCGCTCACAGGTCTGCATATCCCCTCGTTCTCCAGGAACCTAGTTGGTGTCGGCTGCCTCCAGGACCTTGGCGTCACCACTACGTTCCCTGGTCACGAGCGGTATGCTGTCTGTACCGAGGCCGCCACTGGTGCCCCCCTTACCACTTTCCCCCGGGACCCGGTGTCCGGCTTGTTCACACTTGACACCGCGACTTCCCCGGCTGGGTCTTCCCCCCAGGTCGCTGCGTCCACCCAGGTTGCTGCTGCGTGCTCCTGTCGGTCCCTCACTCACCCGACTCTCCTTTGGCACCACCGCCTTGGTCACCCTGCACTCCCGCGTCTGCGTCACATGTCCCAGCACGGTCTCGTCCTTGGTCTCCCCGGTTCGTTCCCCGAGTTTCCCTCCTCCCCCGCCCCCCCGTGCACGCCTTGTGTCGAGGGCCGGCTCCGCCGTGCCCCTCACTCCTCCTCGTTTCCCCCTACCACCGCACCACTGCAGACTCTGCACATGGACGTCTGGGGCCCAGCCCCGGTCCATGGGCCGCGTCGCGAGCGCTTCTTCCTAGTGCTTGTCGACGACTTCACGCGCTACACCACCGTCTTTCCCCTGGAGCGGAAGGCCGACGTGCCTGACGCTCTCATCCCCTGGCTTGTCTCTGCTCGTGTCCACCGCGGTCTCCCTGCCTTGCGCCTCCACTCCGACCGGGGTGGCGAGTTTGCCTCAGGTGTCCTTGGTCGCTTCTGTCGTGCGGAGGGCATCACCCAGACGTTTACCCTGCCGGACTCCCCGCAGCAGAATGGGGTCGCTGAGCGACGCATCGGTTTGGTCATGGAGGTGGCTCGCACCTCCATGATCCACGCCGGTGCACCCCATTTTCTGTGGCCGTTCGCCGTGCGCTACGCCGCTCACCAGCTTAACCTGTGGCCGCACCCCCAGCGGCCGCCGGTTTCGCCGACCCTTCTGTGGACCGGGTCCCCTGGTGACGCGTCTGCGTTCCACGTCTGGGGCTGCCTTGCTCACGTTCGTGCCTCTGGCACGGACAAGCTCACTGCCCGCACCCTCCCCTGCGTCTTCCTCGGTTTCCCCCTTGACGCGTCCGACTGGCACTTCTACCACCCGCCGTCTCACCGCTTCTTTCACTCTCGCGACGTCGCCTTTGACGAGTCCGTCTCCTTCTACCGCCGCTTCCCCCACCGTGGTCCCCCGGTTACTCCCCCCCTGTTCCTGGTCCCTCCTTCCCCGGTGGTCCCTGCCCCTCCCCCCCCCCCGCCCCCCCGTCCGGCCCCCTCTGGTGTGTCTCACGTCACCCCCCTCCCGTCGGTCGTCCCGGTCGACGAGTCTTCTGACTCTGGTCGTCCTCCGGCGCAGTCCTCGCCGTCTGTCCCTCCCCCGGTGTCTCCTCCTCCACCGCCTCCGCAGCCGCCGTCGCCGCAGCTGCTGCAGCCGTCGTCTCCACCGCCGCCGCCGTTGCAGCCGTCGTCTCCGCCGCCACCGCCGTCGCGGCCGTCGCTGCAACCACCGCCGCCGCCGCCGCAGTCGTCGCTGCCGCTGTTTGTGGACTCTGGGGGTGCTGGCGTTGAGGTGGGTACTAGTCCCGGGGCTCCTGTCGTGGCTTGTCCCGGCGGGCCTGGGGGTGGTACCGGTGCTGGCGGGGTTTCGTGCTCTGGGGGTGTCCCTTCTGGGGGTGCCGGTGTGGAGGGTTTGGGAGGTAGCCGTCGCGCAGCTTGTGGCCCTGGCATTGGTGTTGTGTCGCCGCAGCAGCAGTCCCCGCCGGTGTCCGCCCTCCGTCTGCTCGGCCTTCCGTCCCCTGACCCTGCGCCTGTTCCTCACCTGCCGTCTCCTCCTCTTCCCGTCTAAGGCCCCGTGTTCCCTCCGCCGGACTCGTCCCTGGCTCGTTTTCCCCCTCGTTCCCCACCAGTGTCCCCTCCTCTGTCTCCTGACCCGACGCCTCCCTCTCACGTCTGGTCTCGCCGCCCCTCCCGTGCTCGTCCTGTCTCCCCCGTCCCGCGCTCTCACCCTATGTTGCTCCGGTCCCACGTGTCTCGTCCTCCCCTCCTCCCGTCTCCTCCTCCGTCCTCTCTTGTCGTTGCGTCTCCTGCTCTGTCTGACTACTTTCGTGCCGCTCGTCCTCTTGTTCCTCGGGTCCTTGCCTCTCTAGTTACAGACCCGTCTGTTCCAGTGTCGAGTCTTGCCGCCCTTGTCGCTGCGGTCGCTGACTTCGCCTCTACCCGCCGCCTTGACTACGCTACCGCTCTGGTCTCCGACCCTGCCTGTCCTCCGTCTGTCGGGGGTGCTCCTGCCCTCGGCAGTGACGTCCTGGAGGACCGCCAGTTTGAGCTTGCTTTCCTGTCCGAGGCTGCTCCCCATCTCTGTTCCATGCTGCTAGTCCCTGAGGGTGACCCAGACGCTTTCGACATCCCGACCCCTCGCACTTACGCTGAGGCAGTTTCGGGACCCTGGGCCTCTCAGTGGATAGCTGCCATGGAACAGGAGATGGCATCTTGGAGATCCACCGGCACCTTCAACGACGCAGTTCCCCCATCTGGGGTGAACGTGGTCGATGGCCGTTGGCTCTTCAAGGTGAAGCGCCCTCCTGGAGAGCCGCCTATGTTCAAGGCGCGCTACGTGGCTAGAGGCTTCAGTCAGCGCGAGGGGGTGGACTTCTTTCAGACTTTCGCTCCTACGCCGAAGATGACTACTCTTCGGGTTCTGTTACACGTAGCGGCTCAGCGTGACTACGAGCTTCACTCCCTCGACTTCTCCACTGCCTTCCTTCAGGGCAGCCTTCACGAGCAGGTCTACCTGCGTCGTCCTCAGGGCTTTACTGGCACTTTCCCCCCTGGGACCCAGTGGCTTCTGCGGCGTCCAGTCTACGGCCTGCGCCAGGCGCCTCGTGAGTGGCACGACACGCTGCGTGCTACCCTTGCTGACCTGTAGTTCTTTCCGTCCTCTGCAGACCCCTCGCTCTTCGTTCGTGCTGGCCCGATTCCGTTCTACATCCTTGTCTACGTAGACGACCTGGTCTTTGCCACAGCTGACAGGGACGCACTGGCCTCAGTGAAGGCAGAGCTGCTGAAGAGACACACCTGCACTAACCTTGGAGAACTGCGCCGTTACCTTGGCTTGCAGATCTCCAGGGACAGAGCCGCGCGCACCATCACCCTGACTCAGTCACACTTGGTGCGCCAGGTCCTTCAGAGGTTCGGCCTTCAGTTCTCCTCCGCACAGCCCACCCCTCTTCCTCTGGACCACAGACTCTCCGCTCCAGTTCCTGAGGAGTCGGTAGATCCCAGTGGTCCTTACGCTGAGCTAGTGGGTTGCCTCATGTACCTGATGACTTGCACTCGCCCAGATCTCGCATACCCTCTCAGCATCCTGGCTCGTTTCGTGGCCACAGGCAGACACTGACCTCAGCACTGGTCTGCCGCTAAGAGGGTTTTGCATTATCGGGCATGGGGTTAGTGCTAGGCGGACGCAGGCCAGTGGTCCTTACTGGACACACAGACGCTTCTTGGGCAGACGACGCCGAGACGCTCAGGTCTTCCCAGGGCTACTGCTTTAGCCTTGGCTCAGGTGCTGTCTCGTGGAGAGCGACCCGCTCCTCGTCTATTGCCCAGTCCAGCTGTGAGGCTGAGATCTACGCCGGTGCCATGGCGGCACAGGAGCTCCGCTGGCTGACCTTCTTGCTCACTGACTTAGGTGAGCGGCCTAGCTCTGCCCCGGTCTTGTACGCTGACAACAGGGCCATGATCCTCCTGTGTCAGGAGCCTCGACTCGAGGGTAGAGCGAAGCACATCCAGCTGCGGTACTTCCTCCTGCGCGAGCTCCAGCAGCGTCGTCAGGCTCGCGTAGTACACTTGGCCTCCGGTGCCAACACAGCTGATATCTTTACGAAGGCGCTTGTGCCTAAAGATCATCAGCGGCACTGTGTACAGCTTGGTCTGGTTCCTGTAGTCCCTCACTTACTCGGGCCTTGACTTTGTACTGTCCTATATATATGTGTACACTCAGACTGGACTTGTGTCCTCTCACAGTGGTTGGACTAGTAGTGCCGCCCTGTACTTGTTCTTGTCTTGTCTGTACTCCTTCTGACTGGTCTTTTAGACCCTTGTCTCAGAGGCTGGACTAGTAGTGCCGCCCTGAGCTGCTTGTTTAGGACATTCCCTTATGCAGTCCAGGGGGTGTGTCAAACATGTTTATTGATCATGTTTGTATAGACTGTATAGGGTAACCTCCTAGAGGGTACAACATTTAGGTATATGTGCATGTACTCTCTAACTCAATGATTATTCAATTCTAGTTTTGAGAAGCCGAGCTTCTGTTGATACTCCTGGATTTGCTTCGCGGGGAGTTTTGCGGAGGCGCTGTTGTTGTTCCCGTAGCGGTAGGGAGTTGGGACCGCAGTCGGTGTTAGACCGAATTTCTTCGCGACGGTGCCTGAGTACTTTCCAGCGTGTAGGTAGAACGCCGTGTCGTCTTCGACGACATTCAGTCCTAGGTACTGAGTAACTTCGTCGGACACCGTAAGTGTTAAGTCTTCTTTCAACTCCCCTTCGAACCAGGTGGCGATGTCGGTAGTGGAGCCGATGTAGAGCAGGTCGTTGACGTAGACGATGAGTAGGACATACTCTCTTCCCTTCTGCAGTCGGTACATCCCTTGGTCATGCGGCAGTTGTAGGAATCCGATTTTTGCGAGACGGCCGTGAAGGTGCTGCTGCCAGAGCCGCGGGGCTTGCTTGATCCCGTATAGGGATTTTGTCAGTCGGCATACTTTCGTGGGGTCGTCTATGAATCCGTGGGGTTGTTCGACGAAAATCTCAGCGTCCACAGGTGCGTATAGGAACGCATTGGCGACGTCGATTTGGCGTAGTGGTAGTGTCTTCGTGGCCGCGACGGCGAGTAGGATGCGTAATGAGGTGTGACGGGAGACTGGAGCGAAGGTTTCTGTGTAGTCAGTTCTGTATCGTTGATCGAAGCCTCGTACGACCCATCGAGCTTTGAATCGTTCGATGGAGCCGTCTGAGTTGGTCTTGATGCGGTACACCCATTTCCCCGAGAGGACGTTCTTCCCGTTGATGCTTGTTGCAGGTACCAGTTTCCATGTTTCTCGGTCTTGCAGAGCCTTTAACTCCTTTTCCATCGCTTCTTTCCATTTTGCCTTATGTTCCCCCCCCCAGAGCCTGCGACAAGGTCGAAGGCTCACGCGGAGAAGGCGGCGGCGGATGCTGGACGGAGACCCAGAGGCCTAGAATCTGCAGTCCCGTGGGTGTGTGTCGAGGGGAATTTTCATTCCCGGAATAAGTTGCTTCGTCATCGTCTTCTGGGTCAGGTGAGAAGTTGGGACCGATGCGTTCTGAAACATTTGTGTCAACTGGGTGGGGTGTAATGTAACATTGGTCAGCGAAGTGGTAGAAGGTGTCGAGGTTGTTACTATCGAGAGGATTGTCGTCGTCGAGTGGAACAGATACGGAACAGAATGGGAGTGGTCCGGCAGTTTCCGAGGCTCCAGGTACGTCTTCTTCTGCCGCGTCAGCTTCGGCAGCACGATCGGCGAAGGAACGAAGTCCCGAGAAGCCGTCGGTGGGGTCTTGTGTGTTGGCGATGTTGTCCAGGTAATGCTACAGCGTCAGTCGCTCGTAGAAGATAACATCACGTGATGCCACCGTATTTTTGTCTTGTATGTCGAGAATTTTCCACGCGTGAAAATGTTTGGCGATGCCGAGGTGTAGTCCCCACCGAGCTCGTTGTGTGATGCGTCCTGCTCGGGCTGTGTGGGGTCTGTACTGTACCATGCAGCCGAAAACTCGGAGTAATTTTGTGCTGCCCCTTTTTCTTGTCCACAACAGGTGCGGTGATGCGTTGTTGGGAAGTGATGACGAGGACAACAGGTTGTGCAGGTGAACTGCATGTGTCATCGCGTCTGGCCACAGTGTGGTGGGCAGCCTCATCCCCAGAAGCAGTTTTCGCATTGTCGTCTGCAAGGTCCGGTTCATGCGTTCTGCTACCCCCTGCTGTTGGTGAGCATAGGGCAGAGACACCAGGCGTCGGATTCCTCTTTCCGCCAGATAGGTCCTGAAGCGTTGTGACTGGTATTCCAGTGCACCGTCTGACTGGAAGCTCTTGAGCTTGGTTCCTGATTCTCGTTCGGCGATGGGAAGCCATGTGGTGAAGGCCTCGAAGGCTTGATCGCGCGTTTTGAGATTGAAGTGCCAAACGTATCTGGTTGCTGCGTCGATGAACGTGATGACGTAGTTGAAGTCGGCTTCGGTGTCTTCTCGAGGCATGTTTAAAATATCGCTGTAGACCTTTTCCATCGGAGCGTAAGTAGGTGCGCTTGGGTTGTGATGAGATGGGAAAGGTTGATGAGGAAGATCTGCTTCGGGGCACGTGAAGCACCGTGCTCGTGGTCGTCGTAGTTCTTGGCCGCTCGTCGTTAGAAGGGCGTTGCGTTCTAACACCTCTGCTTGGATTGTTTGTAGTATCGTGCTGTTTGCAGGATGTCCGAGACGTTGGTGCCAGATGTCGTCGGAAGCGCGATGACCGGGCGAGCGGTGGTAGATGTCGGCGTTGGAGAAGAACGCGACGACTGAGGCGGGACTTCGACAAACTTCTCGTGTGATGGGCATAAGCTGGTCTGCTTCGGTTGGCGGTCCTCGGGTCGCTGGTGGTGGGACTCGGCTGGGTCCTGCTGCCGATACTGCAGGTGATGGTTTGGTTGGGATACTTGCGGGTACTTGTCTTTCTTGTCTGATAACTGCTAATGCTCGTGTTCTCTCTGCTGCAGGTATGGTGTTGGAGTGCCAGAAGCCGTCACTGTCGAAGTCGGGATCAAGATCCGGCGGGTGAGTCCAGGCGGCGAACGATACGATACCGTCGCTGTCGGCAGTACCGCGGTCGGGGACGAAGTCCAACACGAAGATGCCGGACTTCAGGAGGGCACGACCGATGAAGAGGCCGCCCTTCCCGTGGTAAAGCCGAAACTCGTTGGAGTAGGAGTCGCACTCCAGGTGAATCCCCTTGGCCATTAGTTGGCTTACGCTTAGTAGGTTGTATCCCAGATTGTCGACAATGAGCACTTTGTTGAGCTGAAGTATGACGTTTGTCTCCATGGATTGTAACTGAACCACGCCTTGTCTGTTTGTCTTCAGGTTTTCGTTGTTGGCGACGGTGATGACGACGTCGCGGTTGAGGCGTTTCTCCTGTTGCACGAAGCGTCCCGAGGAGCACATGTGTTGACCGCAGCAGCTGTCCAAGAACCAGGTGTTTCGCCCGGTGGGTTCGGCGTTGGCGACCGCAGCATATGTTGGATTGACTTGAAGGCCTTGTGAGCGCGGTGGCGGCAGCTCTTCTTCGTCTGGCGCATAGGTGGGTGGTGATCCGGGTGCGCAGTTGTCGATGTGTACCATGCAATTGATAATGTTTGGTGTTTGTTGTGCAGATGTTGAAGAGCGCCTTGGGGGACTTGCTTGAGTGGAAGCGACTTGTGGGTCTGCTGGACGGTAAACGCGAGGGCGGTTGCAGTTGACCTTGGAGTGCCCGGAAGTCTGGCAGTTGTGGCAGAACGGCGGCACGAAGGTAAGTCCCCTGTTGTCGCGTTCTTGCTTGCCGCGTCGATTGTAGGTGTTGTCGTTTCTTCGTTGAGTGTAGAGACTAACTGCTGTTGCTTTCTTGGTTGTCTTTCTTCGAACAGGTCCATCTCCTGTTGTTCAGCGTGAAGCTCGGCGCAGAGGTGCATCTCCGAAATCCTTCCGTGGGCGCGAAGAAGCGATCGTGTGGTTCTCCATTCTGGCCCGAGCCCGGCGAGGACAAGTGTTACGAAGCTTTCTTCAGTGATTGTTCCTCCGCACCGAAGCAGGCGGTCGCGGAGGGTCTGGCAGCGACTCATATACTGCATCGCCTTTT
Organism: Closterium sp. NIES-67; assembly: GCA_027943415.1. Classification (NCBI taxonomy): domain Eukaryota; kingdom Viridiplantae; phylum Streptophyta; class Zygnematophyceae; order Desmidiales; family Closteriaceae; genus Closterium; species Closterium sp. NIES-67. Next base: position 394,183 of record BQMB01001250.1, on the reverse strand, counting down.
CCCCGGTCTTCATCTGTATTGTTGTCAGTTGTTGCATGAGTCTGCTTTGTGTCACGCTGTCGTTTGCTTGGTAAAGGCACTTGAGATGGTGCCATGCGAGCTCCGCGGAGTTTCCATAGCTCCTGTATGTTCTGATGCTCTGCTGCTCTTGTGGTGACAGGTTTCTCAGGAGAACCGTATACGCCAGCAGCGACTGATACGTGAAGATTTCTTGTTCCTTTCCAGTGCCGTTGCTTGGGAATGGCAGGGACCCGTTGAAGTATCCCAGAAGATGCGCGGCCTCCATCAGCAGCTCGAACTCGAAGCTCCAGGTAAAGAAGTCGTGTCCGTTGAACGGTGAGGATGTCTGCAGTTTTATCACGTGCGAGAACTGCGCCTGGAGACTTAAGATTTCGTTTGGTGTTTGTTGTGATGCAGCTGTTGTTGGTTGGGCACGAGGCGGCATAAAATCGAACGTCCCCGGTGAAGAGTGATAAGGCGCAAAGGTAGGCGCTTGATTGTGTCGCCCAAACGATGAGTTGTCGAGGCTCATCGGCGCTAATCCCATGTTTCCTCCATTGCTTTGTGTTGAATGCGCAGGTGTTCTTGTCTGCTGCTGCTGGTCGAAGTGCGACATGAAGCTGAAGAACCTTTCCATAAGGTTGGGGTCCACGCTTGAAGAGGGAGATGGGGTCACCATCTCTGGTACTCTTCCCGTTGTTTCTTGAGCAGTCCCGGTCTCTGTCTGCAGTCCTGAGGTGTGCAGACCAGAGTTGCCGTGTTGAGTTTCTTGGCCGCTGGGTGAGCCCGTAGAGACTTTCTTGCCCTTGCTGTCCATGTCTTGTAATCAATGAAGTTGTTGAATCAGGTTGTTGATGGAGCGTAGTTGTTGGGAGTTTGGTCTCTGACCAGCTCTCATACCATATTGGGCTGAGAAAAGCCCTTAGGATCTTTTGCAGAGACTAAGTCCCAGTTGTAGAGACTTTGAGACTTTGAGTAGTGCAGCGGAGGTTGAGGCAGTTGAACCCTTGTACTAGTATGTGAGAACAAGTGATTGATTAAAGAAACAAGCATACAGCAATATATAGAAGATAAGAAAGCAGTTGTAGAGTACAGTTACAGGAACGGTTTATCGAGTCGCACAGCGACTCGATTGCCGCTTCGGTTACCATCCGTGATGTTGTAACGGTCAGTCGCAACCTCCAGTTGCGGCCTTTCGAGTCTTTCCGCATTCTTTGTCTGTCCCCTCATGTAACCTCCGTTGACTCGCGTGCTCCCCTGTAGTCTTCCTCGAGTGCAGTGTTACACTTCAGAAACGCTTAAGTCATTTGAGATATTTCCAACATTTTGTTTCTAGCATTTCTTTTAACCTTATATTTATGTTATGCTTATCTACATCGGAAAAGAAAATACTCCAAGCGGATCTAGATGCTGCTCAGATTGGGCAATTCGCATTCATGATTGCCAACATATTTGATGACATTGCTGTAGCCGCTGATCTAACAGAATGGTTTTTTTGCCTGAAAAGTTAAATGTTCGTCGGGCCATCTTATAACGCGCAAAACAGCGATGGTTGTGTTTCCAACAGTTGTCGCTAAATGCAACCGCAAGCAGCGGACGACGGTTGGGATTACCTGCACCCTGCTTGTTTCCCTAGCGCCTCGTCCATCCGCGCAGATCTGAGCTCCGCCGGCTGCACGCGGCGTGGCGCAGCCTGTTCTTACAGCCCTCTTGGCGAGCACCATGGTGGCATGCGACAGCGGCTGTTGCGCCGCGGGACCACTTAGTACGAGTGCAGCCCCGGTCCGCCCTAGAAAAAACTTTTACCAGGAAGGAGGTTGTCTAACCACGGCTGCTACAGGCAGCCTCTTTCCCTCGCAGCGACCCATCTTCGCCTGCCAGCGCGCCCCTCCTCCTCCCCCCTCCAACGGCACGCCCAGTGGCCCCTGGCCTCCCATCCAGCGACCTGGCCCTGGGACAACCCTAATCTCCACTTCTGAAACCAGTGGTCAAAACCACGTGCCCTCTCACGCCTGTTGTCATTGCTAGCAGCAGTCTCAAACGCCGCCGAAGAAGGTTCGCCGTGAATCTGAGAAAGGGAGCGGTGAACACAGAGAATGCCGATGAAGAGTAGCTCCCGTGCCATGATGGGGGCGCGCCGCCTCATGCCTCTCCTGCTGGCGCTCGCGCTCGCTGTGGTTCCGCCGCCTTGCGCCCGCGCGGCAGAGCAGCCGTACGCTGCGAGTGGCGGCGCCGACATCGTCACAGCCGCCGCGGAAGGTCGGCCAGCGCCACCGTTGAGCTGCTCATGCCGTGTGCTTGTTCCCATGCTGCTGTCTTTCTCTGTGCTGGCTCTGGTTGTCGCATCTCTTTTCTAAATCTTCTTTGTGGTACCTCCCTTGTGGTACCTCCTTTGTACACCTCTATCTGTAGACACCCTCACCCCTCTACCTCCCTCCACCCCTCTACCTCCCTCCACCCCTCTACCTCCCTCCACCCCTCTACCTCCCTCCACCCCTCTACCTCCCTCCAACCCTCTACCTCCCTCCACCCCTCTACCTCCCTCCACCCCTCTACCTCCCTCCACCCCTCTACCTCCCTCCACCCCTCTACCTCCCTCCATCCCTCTACCTCCCTCCACCCCTCTACCTCCCTCCACCCCTCACCCTTCCTTGCGCCTCCCCAGTGGCGGTGCTGCGGGCGGTGCGGGCGGCGATCAGCAACGGGTACCAGTGGCTGCCGCATTGGGGCGACGACTTCGACCCCTGTGGCCCGCTGGGCTGGGCGCCCGAAATTACATGCAACGTGTCGGCTGACGGCACCGCCACCGTCACCTCCATGTATGCCACGTGTCTCCTCCGTGTATGCCACGTGTCTCCTCCGTGTATGCCACGTGTCACCTCCGTGTATGCCACGTGTCACCTCCGTGTATGCCACGTGTCACCTCCGTGTATGCCACGTGTCACCTCCGTGTATGTCACGCTGTCGCCTCCATGCATGCTGCCTGTCACCTCCCGACATGCCAACCTGTTGCTTCCAGCGAGCGGCGCTGGCTACGCATCAATCGTTGTTCTCTTCACTCTTTATGCTGATGAAAGTCTTACCATTCCCCCCTTCCCTCCGCCTCCTCTCTACCCCCCTTCTGTGCGGCAGTTCCCTGCGCGCTGGCCTGCAAGGGTCGCTCTCGCCGGCAGTGCTGCGCCTCCCCAACCTGCAGGCGCTGTGAGTGCCACGCCCACGCCAACGCCATGCATCCTCACCCCTTGCATGCCCGTGCGTCGCATGCCCTCGGTACCCGTGCTTGCCTGTTCTAGCTAACCTGTGCGTGCCCGTGCGTGACTGCGTGCCCGTGCGTGACTGCGTCGATCCGTGTGTGCATGTGCGGCGTGGCGTGCAGGGCGCTGGGGCAGGTGTCGTTCGACGGCGCAGCGCTGCTGCCCATCCTGCACAACCTCACGCAGCTCAAGCACCTGTGAGCCCTCCTCCATTGCCCACTCCCGTTCCTGTCGCCCATTGGCCCCTCTCTACCGCATCATGCCCCGACATAGGAAGCCCGGTCTCCTTCTCACTTTCTTCCAACCCTCCCTTCATTGTCTCCCTCCCCTCCTCCGTAACCCACCCACCCCCCCAACCGTGTACCGTGCGGCCGTGCAGTGCGCTGCTGTCGTCGGCCTTCAACTACCGTGCGGACCAGCTCGCCCTCACAGCCCTCACGCGCCTGCAGGACCTGTGAGCCGCTTTCCCGTTCCTGTCACCCCCTTTTTGGGGCCTCTCATTCCCTTTGCCAAACCTGTTAGTTTTTTTGGCTGACCTGTGAGTCTTTTTGCCGACCTAGAGTCTTTTTGCCGACCTTGAGTCTTTTTGCCGACCTTGAGTCTTTTTGCCGACATTGAGTCTTTTTGCCGACCTAGAGTCTTTTTGCCGACCTTGAGTCTTTTTGCCGACCTTGAGTCTTTTTGCCGACATTGAGTCTTTTTGCCGACCTTGAGTCTTTTTGCCGACCTTGAGTCTTTTTGCCGACCTTGAGTCTTTTTGCCGACCTTGAGTCTTTTTGCCGACCTTGAGTCTTTTTGCCGACCTGAGTCTTTTTGCCGACCTTGAGTCTTTTTGCCGACCTTGAGTCTTTTTGCCGACCTTGAGTCTTTTTGCCGACCTTGAGTCTTTTTGCCGACCTTGAGTCTTTTTGCCGACCTTGAGTCTTTTTGCCGGACCTTGAGACTTTCTGCCGGACCTTGAGTATTTTTGCCGGACGTTGAGTCTTTTTGCCGGACCTGCTTGCCACGTGCCTGGGCGTTTGAATCGGGGGGGAGTGCATCCCTTTCAATCTTTAAACTCCACCACCTCTCTCATCCCCCTTGTCGCTCCCCTCCCTCCTCCCCACCCCCCTGCTCTCCCCTCCGCAGCACGCTGCAGCGCATTGGACTGTCGGGCCGCCTGAGTGATCTGCAGCTGCCGCGCCTGCCCTCGCTGCTCCGAATGTGAGCAGCGCACTAACGCAAGCACGCAGCAGGGGTAGAGGAGGCAGGGAGACGCATGGCATGTTTGCAGTGGTGCATGCTTGTGTGGGTTTCATATGAAACGTGTATGAGTTGACTCTGCTTTGAATGGTTGACACACTCATGGATTGACATCAGCCCCAGCCCTCTCTTCTCCTCCATCCCCCCACCCCCGCGTGCGCAGAGACGTGTCAATGAACAGCCTCACAGGGGAGATTCCAGAAGAGTTCAGCACACGCCCCTACGTCCACATGTGAGCCACGCGGCCCTGCTCCCACATGTGGCCCACGTGGCCCACTCACGCATGTGAGCCACGTGGCCCACTCCACGTGGCCCACTCCCAATGGAAGTTGAATCAGAGCTGCTGTGTCCATGTCTCACCCTCTCTCGCTGGCTCCCTGTGCTGCACCCTCTGACCCTCACATGCACGCTCCGCGCCTCGCTGCCCCCATTCTTTTCTTCACCACCCTCCATGTGCCCTCTCACACTCCTTCGCCCGCCTACTCCCATCAATGCCTGCCGCCTCCCCTCCCCCCAGAGACGTGTCCTACAACTCTCTGTCGGGCGCCATCCCCCCGGCGCTCATCGCCTCGCCCTCGCTTGTCAACCTGTGAGGGCCCTCCTCCGCTGCTGTGCTGCACAATGTTGTGTTCTCCTGGCGCTCTGCATCTCCTCTCGTTTCCATCCCCCCTGTCCTTCTCCTGATCATACAACAATGCATTCCTGCCTTGGCCACTCACTGTGATGCTATCTCCCCCCCCCCCCCCCCCCATCGACAGCATTCTGTTCTCCAACGAGCTTCAAGGGACCATTCCCGATAACTTCACCACTGCGACCCCTCTGCAGCACATGTGAGAGGGGCATGGCAGCACATGTGAGAGGGGCATGGCAGCACATGTGAGAGGGGCATGGCATGGCATGGGTGGAACGTTTCCAGAACTGAAAGATGAGAGAGGGTGTGTGTATGGAGAAGCGTGATGGTGTGACCAGTGGCAAACATGCAATGGTCAGTTGCTGCAGTGCTGACAGGGCTGTGTACTCACCTCCTTTTCCGCGTCCTCCCTCTCCCCTGCTTCCCTCCGTGCCACCCACCAGCGAGCTGCAGAGCAACCACCTCTCGGGCACCATCCCACAGTCCATAGAGAACGCGCCTTCTCTCTACTACATGTAATGCGCACACCCCCCTCTCTTAACTCCATTTCTAGTCGCACGTGCAGTTTTTAAGGCATGTAATACTGCGCAGAGGGTAATGGATTGTCCTCTTCCCTGCGTCTTTCCCACTCTCACCTCCCCTGCTCTCACCTCCCCTGCTCTCACCTCCCCTGCTCTCACCTCCCCTGCTCTCACCTCCCCTGCTCTCACCTCCCCTGCTCTCACCTCCCCTGCTCTCACCTCCCCTGCTCTCACCTCCCCTGCTCTCATCCCTCTGCTCTCATCCCTCTGCTCTCATCCCCCTGCTCTCGTTCCTCTGCTTACCCTCTTTCCCCCAGCGACCTGGGGGCCAACAACCTCACTGGGCGCATCCCTCAGATCTTCAAAGGTTGCTCCTTTGTGGAGCTCACTCCCTTCCTGTGAGCTCACTCCCTTCCTGTGAGCTCACTCCCTTCCTGTGAGCTCACTCCCTTGTCTGTTTTCCGTGCTTCTATTCAATCGCCACACTGGTGCCCGCGCACCATGCTCTGTGCCTGCGCACCATGCTCTGTGCCCGCGCACCATGCTCTGTGCCCGCGCACCATGCTCTGTGCCCGCGCACCATGCTCTGTGCCCGCGCACCATGCTCTGTGCCCGCGCACCATGCTCTGTGCCCGCGCACCATGCTCTGTGCCCGCGCACCATGCTCTGTGCCCTCGCACCATGCTCTGTGCCCGCGCACCATGCTCTGTGCCCTCGCACCATGCTCTGTGCCCGCGCACCATGCTCTGTGCCCTCGCACCATGCTCTGTGCCCTCGCACCATGCTCTGTGCCCTCGCACCATGCTCTGTGCCCTCGCACCATGCTCTGTGCCCGCGCACCATGCTCTGTGCCCGCGCACCATGCTCTGTGCCCGCGCACCATGCTCTGTGCCCGCGCACCATGCTCTGTGCCCGCGCACCATGCTCTGTGCCCGCGCACCATGCTCTGTGCCCGCGCACCATGCTCTGTGCCCGCGCACCATGCTCTGTGCCCGCGCACCATGCTCTGTGCCCGCGCACCATGCTCTGTGCCCGTGCACCATGCTCTGTGCCCGCGCACCATGCTCTGTGCCCGCGCACCATGCTCTGTGCCCTCGCACCATGCTCTGTGCCCGCGCACCATGCTCTGTGCCCGCGCACCATGCTCTGTGCCCGCGCACCATGCTCTGTGCCTGCGCACCATGCTCTGTGCCCTCGCACCATGCTCTGTGCCCGCGCACCATGCTCTGTGCCCTCGCACCATGCTCGGTGCCCTCGCACCATGCTCTGTGCCCGCGCACCATGCTCTGTGCCCGCGCACCATGCTCTGTGCCCGCGCACCATGCTCTGTGCCCTCGCACCATGCTCTGTGCCCGCGCACCATGCTCTGTGCCCGCGCACCATGCTCTGTGCCCGCGCACCATGCTCTGTGCCCTCGCACCATGCTCTGTGCCCGCGCACCATGCTCTGTGCCCTCGCACCATGCTCTGTGCCCGCGCACCATGCTCTGTGCCCTCGCACCATGCTCTGTGCCCGCGCACCATGCTCTGTGCCCGTGCACCATGCTCTGTGCCCTCGCACCATGCTCTGTGCCCTCGCACCATGCTCTGTGCCCTCGCACCATGCTCTGTGCCCGCGCACCATGCTCTGTGCCCGCGCACCATGCTCTGTGCCCGTGCACCATGCTCTGTGCCCGCGCACCATGCTCTGTGCCCGCGCACCATGCTCTGTGCCCGCGCACCATGCTCTGTGCCCGCGCACCATGCTCTGTGCCCGCGCACCATGCTCTGTGCCCTCGCACCATGCTCTGTGCCCTCGCACCATGCTCTGTGCCCTCGCACCATGCTCTGTGCCCGCGCACCATGCTCTGTGCCCGCGCACCATGCTCTGTGCCTGCGCACCATGCTCTGTGCCCTCGCACCATGCTCTGTGCCCGCGCACCATGCTCTGTGCCCGTGCACCATGCTCTGTGCCCGCGCACCATGCTCTGTGCCCGCGCACCATGCTCTGTGCCCTCGCACCATGCTCTGTGCCCGCGCACCATGCTCTGTGCCCGCGCACCATGCTCTGTGCCCTCGCACCATGCTCTGTGCCCGCGCACCATGCTCTGTGCCCGTGCACCATGCTCTGTGCCCGCGCACCATGCTCTGTGCCCTCGCACCATGCTCTGTGCCCTCGCACCATGCTCTGTGCCCTCGCACCATGCTCTGTGCCCGCGCACCATGCTCTGTGCCCTCGCACCATGCTCTGTGCCCGCGCACCATGCTCTGTGCCCGCGCACCATGCTCTGTGCCCGCGCACCATGCTCTGTGCCCGCGCACCATGCTCTGTGCCCTCGCACCATGCTCTGTGCCCGCGCACCATGCTCTGTGCCCTCGCACCATGCTCTGTGCCCGCGCACCATGCTCTGTGCCCGCGCACCATGCTCTGTGCCCTCGCACCATGCTCTGTGAACCATGCATCCACTTGCCAAATCCATCCATCGTCTTCCTTCCTTTCCTTCTCATCTCCAGACCACACATGCTTCCCGCCCTCTCCTTCCTCCCCGCCCCCCCCACCGCCTGCCTCCCTCCGCTGCGTGCACGCTGTGCAGCAATCTGTCGGGGAACCGCCTGACCGGCTACGTGCCTCCCAGCATCGCCGCCTACTCTCTGCGCAACATCAAACACCTCGTCCTGTCAGTGCCACGTCATCCTGTCAGTGCCACCTCGTCCTGTCAGTGCCACCTCGTCCTGTCAGTGCCACGTCATCCTGTCAGTGCCACGTCATCCTGTCAGCGCCACCTCGTCCTGTCAGTGCCACGTCATCCTGTCAGTGCCACCTCGTCCTGTCAGTGCCACGTCATCCTGTCAGTTCAGTGCCACGTCATCCTGTCAGTAGCGCCTGTAGTCCTTCTCCTCCCTCTTACTCTTTGCTGCCACCCGCACAGCGCTTGCGTTCTTTCCCTGTGGTTCTTGCCACCTCACCTCTCACGCAGCCGCCACCCCAACGCCACCTCTACCCCATCGCCACCTCTCCCCCATCGCCACCTCTCCCCCATGGCTCGTAGTCCCATCGCTCCTAGTCCCATCGCTCATAGTCCCATTGCTCATAGTCCCATCGCTCATAGTCCCATCGTTCATAGTCCCGTCGCTCATAGTCCCATTGCTCATAGTCCCATCGCTCATAGTCCCATCGTTCATAGTCCCATCGCTCATAGTCCCATCGCTCATAGTCCCATTGCTCATAGTCCCATCGCTCATAGTCCCATCGCTCATAGTCCCATCGCTCATAGTCCCATCGCTCATAGTCCCATCGCCCATAGTCCCATCACTCATAGTCCCATCGCTCATAGTTCCATCGCTCATAGTCCCATCGCTCATAGTCCCATCGTTCATAGTCCCATCGTTCATAGTCCCATCGATCATAGTCCTATCGCTCATAGTCCCATCGCTCATAGTCCCATCGCTCATAGTCCCATCGTTCATAGTCCCATCGCTCATAGTCCCATCGCTCATAGTCCTATCGCTCATAGTCCCATCGCTCATAGTCCCATCGCTCATAGTCCCATCGCTCATAGTCCCATCGCTCATAGTCCTGTCCTCTTTCCCCCCCCTCCTCTCCCCGTGCCAGGGATGTGAGCCACAACAACCTGTCGGGAGACATCCCCCAGCAGCTGCTGCTGTCTCAGTCCACGCTCTAGTCAGTGCCTCCCCCCTCCTCTCCTCTCCCCCCCAACCACCATCCAGCAGCTTTCCCCCCACTCCGCGCTCAAGCTTCATTACCACCGCCCACCACCCTCTGCATCCAACCCTCCTCTTCGCTTCCTCCTGCTCGCCTTTTTGGCATTTATGCTGCTCCTTCCTGCTCCTTCCCGCTCCTTCCCGCTGCACACCTTGGGCTCTGCCTCATCCCTCTGCATGCTTTCTAATCCCTCCACTCTTCACCCACCATCTCTCCCCTCCTCCCCCTGTCAGTCTGGACGGCAATGCTGGCTTCTGCAACTACCCCGGCTACCCCGACTGTCCCGCACGCGTCCCCCTTCTTTCTGACGTGGAGGGCCTTGCTGCTGCCACGTCAGACGGCTCACCTGATCAGTCCCAGCAGCAGCAGTCAAGCCTCTCCCCGGCTGCCGTGGCGGGCATAGCCACGGCGGCAGTGGCGGGGGTGGCGGCGCTGGTGCTGGCAGCCCTGCTGCTGGCGCACATGCGGCGCGCGCAGGGGGAGCGGCGGCGGGAGGAGCTGCAGGCGCTGCAGGGCAAGGGCGAGGGGGGCGACTCTGTGAGCCTGTGGCTGCCGGATTCGGGGTCGGGTGGGAAGAAAGGCGTCTGCAGCAAGTGGACGTCCAAGGACTCCAATGGCCACACAAAAGGTACACTCACTGCTGCCACCTCGCTTCCCCTTCCTCTGCCAAGTACTCGCTGGCTTCTTTTGTTGCCCTGCTGCCCACAAACTCACCCCACACCCTCAACCCACTCTTCTCTTACACACTCCCACCAACTCCCCCCCCTCTCCCCCCCACAGTGTACTCGGAGAAGGCGAAGAAGGCGGCGGCGGCGCGGCTGGAGGGGTCGCTGCTGTTCTCCCTGGACGAGCTCGTGGCCGCCACCAACGGCTTCCACCCCACCACGCTGCTCGGTCGCGGGGGCTTTGGCCACGTCTACCACGGCGTGCTGCCCGCCGTGGACGGCGGCGGGGGGGAGGGGCAGCCGGGCGAGGAGGGCGAGGCGGTGGCGATCAAGGTGCTGCACTGGGAGGAGGGCGAGCAGGGCGCGGGCGGGCAGGGCGAGCGCGAGTACGAGACGGAGGTGGACCTGCTCAGCCTCGTGCGCCACCGCCACCTGGTGCGCCTGGTGGGCTTCTGCAGTGAGGCGCAGCACCGCATGCTCGTGTACGAGTACATGCCACGTGGCAGCCTGGCGCAGCACCTGCACGGTGAGACACACATGGCTACATGGCGAGGCTCTGTCGCCTGCACTTGCATGCTTTCTTTCTGCTTCAGTCATCCATCCCCCCAAGTGTGGCTCCCCTTATACCCTTTTTTGTCTCCCCTTCCCTCCTCCCCTCTCCCCCCCTTCCCAGGCGGGCAGGAGGCACGTCTGCCATGGTCCACGCGCGTGCGCATTGCACTGGGCGTGGCGCGCGGGCTGGCGTACCTGCACGAGGGGTGTGTGCCGCGCATCGTGCACCGTGACATCAAGCCGTCCAACATCCTGCTGGACGCCAACATGGAGGCGCGCATCGCTGACTTCGGGCTCGCCAAGATGCTGCAGGACCACGAGAGGGATGTCGCCACCCGGGTATGGCACCGGGCACGCATGCTGTTGCCCGCACTGCAACACTGCTTTTCCCATCCTCCCTCCTTTTGTCTCTGTGCCCATGCGGCCAATGTTGTTGCCCACGTGCCATAACCACAAACACCTCTCACCCTTGTCTCTCTCACTCTTCCTCGCATGCCCACCCTCCCCCTCCACACCCCCCCCCCCCCCCAACAGGTGCAGGGCACGTGGGGCTACGTGGCGCCGGAGTACCTGGGGGGGTCAGCGGTGAGTGAGAAGGTGGACGTGTATGCCTTCGGCGTGCTGCTGCTGGAGCTTGTCACCGGCCGCTCGCCCCTCGGCGACTCCAAGCTCGTCACCTGGGTATGCACCCCCGCCCAACCCCCCTTCACTGGCCAGTCCTTGGCAGGTCTGCTGCTACCACCTCGTGCTCGCATCGCTGCCATTCCTCACTCCTCAATCCCTTCCTGTATCTTTCCTTCTCCCCCTCCCCTCCTTCCCCTCCCCTTTGCAGGCGGAGGACGTGGTGGCAAAGGGGCAGCTGGGCGCGCTGGTGGACCCGCTGCTTTTCGGGGACTACAACGAGGTGGAGCTGAGGGGCCTCGTGCACATCATCTTCCTCTGCATCAACCACCACCCCGACCACCGCCCCGCCATGACCCATGTCAGTCCACCCTGCCATTCCTCGAGTCTATGTCACGGGAGTCTGTGTAATGCTCCGTCACCCTCTCTCCCACCATCCTCCTTACCTGCCCCTTCTATTCTGATGCATAGCTCCCATCTCATGCGGTATCTAATTCCTCATGACCCCCCACCCCCCCCTCCCACTCATCTCTGTGTGATCCACAGGTGGTGCAGCTGCTGGAGGGCGAGGCGGCAGCGCAGGCAGCAGGGGGGCAGATCACGCTGCCCCACATCACTGTCTCCCTGCCGCAGTCCACCCTCCCCCACATGAGCCCGCCGCAAATCTGACCTGCCACTGCTCGCACGTCTGCGAGCAACAGCAGTATGAAGCTGGATGTGGAGGACGGTAGCTCGTCAGGAAGTCTGAGGAAAGGAAGCTTGAGCTGACTTGTTGCAAGCTGCGCCTTAGGTGATAATAAAGTGATCTAGCAGTCATTGAATGTTAATTTCATTCATCTTATTCCTCTCTTGATTGAGCATGCTATTTCCGTTTTATTTCGCTTTCTTGAAACAATGAAATGTCTTTATTGGTGTGATCCCCTGCTATTAAAAGTCTCCCCCTTGCCAACCTAAAAATTTCGGCTGAAGTCCCCCCAATCCAAGAGTCATCCCTCATACACCCATCGCAACCCATAAATGTGGCTAAGTCCCCCACTGCCAAAGACATTACCCACTCAGCCCTCGTGTAACACCAGAAAATTGGTTGTCCCCCACTAGAAGGGACAGTCCTCCCGTACCCATGGCAACCCAGAGGATTTGGCTAAGTCCCCCACTGGGAGGGACAGTCCTCAGAATGTCGAGAGAAAAGTTGACTAAGGGAGGAAGGCTGAGGGTTACAAAGGTGGGAATGTACCCTCAAAGAACTGACCTAACTAAGGCTATAACAAATATACTGTACCTAGCATAGACAATTATATTTGTTGACACACCCCCTAGCCAAGATAGTGGCAGTTCCTAACAAGAAAGGTACACCACGGCAACACTACTAGTCCGACCTCTGATGAGTGTAATAAGAAAACTCAGGGCAGTACGGTACTAGTCTGAGCACTGAGACAAGAGGCCACAAGGCCAGTCAGCAAGTGTAGCAAGACAAGCAAGTATAACACAAGTACAGGCAGGTATAGTATGACTCAGGATACAAGGAGAGGTGCTGCTACTCAGGCTAGACCAAGCTGAGTACAGAACCGCTGATGGTCACGAGACGCAAGTGCCTTGGTGAAGATATCAGCGGTGTTGGCTCTGAGGCCAACTGTACTACACGGACCTGACCGCGCTGCTGCAACTCTCGCAGCAGGAAGTACCGCAGCTGGATGTGCTTCGCTCTGCCCTCAAGTTGTGCCTCCTAACACAAGAGGATCATGGCCCTGTTGTCAGCAAACAGGACCGGGGCAGACCTAGGCTGCTCACCTAAGTCAGTGAGCAAGAACGTCAGCCAGCGGAGCTCCTGAGCAGCCATGGCCCCAGCGTAGATCTTTGCCTCACAGCTGGACTGAGCTACAGACGACGACCTGGTGGACCTTCACGAGAGTGCACCAGCACCAAGACTAAAGCAGTAGCCCTGAGTCGACCTGAGCGTCTCCAAGTCGTCTGCCCACGACGCGTCAGTGTGTCCAGTGAGCACCACTCGCTTCCGTCCTCCTAGCACTAGCCCCAGTCTTGATGTGCTCGCCAGATATCGCAGTACCCTCTTGGCAGCCGACCAGTGGACTGGTCGGTGTCTGCCTGTCGCGACAAAGCGAGCTAGGAGACTAAGAGAGCACGCTAGATCTGGTCGAGTACAGGTCATCAAGTACATGAGGCACCCCACCAGCTCTGCGTATGGACCACTAGCCTCGACCGGCTCAGCCGGAATAGGAGCAGAGAGCTTGTGATCCACAGGCAGGGGGGTGGGCTGTGCTGAGGAGAGCTGGAGACTAAACCTCTGGAGGAACTGCTGCACCATATGGGACTGGGAGAGTGTGATCGTGCGAGCGGCACGGTCACGAGAGATCTCCAAGCCCAGATAGCGCCTCAGCTCCCCCAAGTCTGTATAGGTGTGTCTCCTAAGTAACTCGGCCTTCACTGAGGCCACTGCGACTCTGTCGAGAGTAGCAAAGATGAGATCGTCTACGTACACTAGAATGTAGAACGGTGTCTGACCTGTGCAAACAAAGAGAGAGGGGTCCGCAGAGGACGGAAAGAACTGCAGCTCAGCAAGAGTGGTGCGAAGCGTGTCGTGCCACTGACGGGGTGCCTAACGAAGGCCGTAGACAGGACGGCGCAGGCTCCATTGGGTCCCAGGTGGGAAGGACCCAGAGAAGCCTAGAGGGCGCCTGAGGTAGATCTGCTCATGCAGACTACCCTGCAGGAACGCTGTGGAGAAGTCGAGTGAGAGAAGCTCCTAGTCACGCTGTGCGGCTATGTGAAGAAGGACCAGAAGAGTAGTCATCTTCGGGGTCGGGGAGAAAGTATGGAAGAAGTCCACTCCCTCACGCTGACTGAAGCCTCTAGCCACGTAACGCGCCTTGAACTTCGGCGGCTCTCCAGGTGCGCGCTTCACCCTGTAGATCCACATGCCATCGACTACGTTCGCCCCAAGTGGGGGAACTGCGTCGACATAGGTGCCAGTGGATCTATAGGATGCCATCTCAGTCTCCATGGCCTGTATCCACTGGGCTGCCCAGGGCCCCGACACCGCCTCAGCGTAAGAGCGCGGAACAGGGATGTCGAGAGCGTCTGGGTCGCCCTCTGGGGATACAAGCATGGAGCAGAGATGGGGAGCAACGGCAGCAAGGTAGGCCAACTCGTACTGCCTGTCCTCTAGTGCGTCACTGCCAAGGGCAGGTGCACCCCCGACGGACGGAGGACAGACAGTTTCAAAGACCAGAATGACACGTAGTCAAGGCGGTGGCTAGCAGCAAAGTCAGCGACAGCACCGACGCAAGCAGGCGCGACACGACTGGACAAGCAGTGCAAACAGCGCGGAGACAGACTCAGGAGGAACACTAGGTTCAGTGACAAGCGACGCAAGCAGGTGCGACAGGACTGGACGAGCAGTGCAAACAGCGTCGGAGTGAGGAGGGGGGGACAACCGTAGCGACGACAGGGGAGGCAACGGGAGGACTGTGACGGGAGGAGCACGTGAACAAAGGAGCATAGGGTGGACACTAGGACAGGGAGAGACAGGACGAGCACCAGAGGGGCGACGAACCCAGTGGGGAAGAACTAGGGACTGGGGACGAGGGGGGACGGGGGACAGATCAGGGGACAGAGGGGAGCGCGGGGGGAAACGAGCCGGAGAGGAGTCCGGAGGAGGAAACAACGGGCCGAAAACCCGGTCACACACCGTAGGGGGAACGGGCGGGCTGACAGGGGAACCTGGAGCAAGACCAAGGAGACGAAGGGCAGACTGCAGCGGCTCCTGCTGCGGCGGCTGCACCTGCTGCTGCTACTATTGCTGCTGCTGCCTGTCTGCTCCAGGACCTCCAGTGGCACCCCAGCTGCCACCCGCACGCCGCGAAACAGCACCCCCAAGAATAGCACCCTCAGTCTCACCACCTACAGAACCAGCACCCCCAGAACTCGCACCCCCAGAACCAGCACCCCCAGAGCCCACTGCTCCCTGCTGCTGCTGCTGCGGCCGTGGAGTCTGCTGCGGCAACGATTGCTGCTGCTGAGGCAAGGGAGCAGGCGGCTGGGGGGCCTAGGGGACCAAGGCTGGGGGAGGCGCCACAGGGACAGCAAGCGCACCCCCAGCAGCTGGGCCCCCAGAGTCAGCCGACTCCCTCACAGGGGGAACCGAGGGGAACTGAGTGGCGTGGGAGACACCAGACTGGGCCGCGCAGGGCGGGAGGGGTGCGGCAGGGGGGGCAGGGACAAGGAAGAGAGGAGAAGGAGGCATAGGAGCGCTGCGGTGCGGGAAACGCCAATAGTAGGGGAGCGTCTCGTCGAAGGTGACGTCACGAGAGTGGTAAAAACGGTGGTGTGAGGGGTGGTAGAACAGCCAGTCTGAGGCGTCAAGCAGGAACCCCAAGAAGAAAACAGGGAAGAGTGCGGAGTGAGATTTTGTCCGTGACAGTATCGCGGACGTGAGCAAGGCTGCCCCAGATGTGGAACGCAGACGCGTCACCGAGAGACTCGGTCCAGAGGAGGATCGGCGAAACCTGTGGTCGCTGGGAGCGCGGCCACAGGTTAAGCTGGTGAGTAGCGTAGCGCACAGGGAACGGCCACAGAAAATGGGGTGCACCGGCGTGGATCATGGAGGTGCGAGCCACCTCCATGATCAGGCCAATGCGTTGCTCAGCGACCCCATTCTGTTGTGGGGAGTCCAGCAGTGTGTACGTCTGGCGGATGCCCTCCGCACGACAGAATCGTCCTAGAGAGCCAGAGGCGAACTCGCCACCGCGGTCAGAGTGTAAGCGACCTACAGACAGTCGGTGGGCAGTGCGAAGAGTGAGAAGCCACGGGAGGAGAACGGTCGGCACGTCGGCCTTCCGCTCCAACGGGAAAACTGTGGTGAACCGCGAGAAGTCGTCGATGACGACTAGGAAGTAACTCTCCTGACTAAGACCATGGACCGGGGCAGGGCCGCAGACGTCCATGTGTAGTGTCTGTAGTGGTGCTGTGGTAGGAGGAAACGGGGAGGAATGAGGGCCGGCGCACTGCAGGCCCTCGACGCAGGAGGTGCACATTGGCGCTACCGACGGAGGCAAGGCGGGGAGCGACACAGGGAAACCAGTGACTAGACTGTACTGGTACATGTGCCTAAGACGCAAGAGTGCAGGGTGACCTAAGCGGTGGTGCCACGGAAGGGTCGGGTGGGCGAGTGAGCGACAGGAGCAGGACGCGACGACCTCAGCAGACACAGCAGTGAGCGGGGACTCAGTGTGCAGGGTAAAGAGACCTGATCCAGGGTCACGCTCAAAGGTAGCTAAGTGTTGACCGGTGACTGTGTCTGTGCAAGCAGCGTGTCTCTCGCGGCCAGGGAATGTAGTGGTGACGCCTCGGTCCTAGAGGTGACCGACACCCACTGAGTTCCTAGCAGATGAGGGGATGTGCAGACCTGTGAGGGAGCCGGAAGGGACAGCCGGACAGGGGAGAGTGGTGGTGCTTTGGCGACAGCTGTGGCAGAGGAGTCTACTAGTGCGACACGGACAGGCGTAGGAAGCGGGGTGAGAGCAGTACTGTCTCGAAAGAAGCACCGAGACGCTCGAGAGTCTAAGACGAGGGGGGGCCCGGTGAAGAGTCTCTAACAGGTCCTACGCCTGATGCAGCAACGAATCCTAGACAACACACAGCAGTAGCTCCAAGGCTACAAATAGCAGGATAATAAAAACTAGCAACACTAGAAGCATCTAATTACAGAGAATATAAGGCATGGTCAATCTGAATCATATCCATACCAAATATAGGAAATCCACGACGAAGCAAGACCGGCCAGGGGGGAACATGCACCTGCGGGCCGAAGTGACGACGGTAGAGGTCATTCAGGCGACGGAAGCAGCGAGCGGCGGTGTGCCCCACGCGCCCGCACATCTGGCCCGCCTGTGGGCCAGTCAGCAGCTGGTACGTGCAGTTTACCGCTCTACCAGAACCACCAGCACCCTGACCCACAGAAGAGCCATGCGACCCTCAGGGCACCGAAAGCCTTGGGCCCCAACCCCCATGGCCTCCACCACGACTACCACCCCCAGGGCCCGCCGGCCCCCAAGACTGCTGCGGCTGCTGCTGCTGCTGTTGGTGCTGCTGCTGCTGTGCAGTCCCCGACTCCGACTGACCACCCTCTCCGTCCGCACCCTCACCCCTTCCACCTACAGCTGCCGACCCCCCACGACCCTTGCCCCCTTTTCCCTTGCCCTTGCCGCCAGATGAGCGGCCAGGGGCAAAGGTAGCCGCTGCTGTCTCAACTACAGAGGCGGAGGCAGGGACTATTACTGGGGAGGGAGCGCTGCCCTGAAAAATAGGGACCGCCGGCGCGCCAGTGGAACCGGCGATAGCACGGAGGCGGTCCTCTATCTCAGTCAGGGAGGTGGAGAAGAGGTCAATGGTGAGCTTAGAGGGGTGACGAGCAAGGAGCGCGTCACGGGCAGGGGCTAGGCGGTCAGGGAGGCGGGTGACAAGGAAGTAGACAGTGGCGAAGAGGGGGGGCGGGGCGAGTGCTAGCTAGGCCTCAGTACAGGCCGCACGCCAGCGAGCCTCGAGAGAACGTAGGTGCTCGACTAAGTCTGCTACAGTGGTGAACGACGTCAGGTCAAGGTGGAAGAATGGGAGGAGGAGGCGACCAAGAGTGGCAGACAACGGGATGGATTATCTAGCTAGGATAGCCAGCCAAAGGGTGCTGGCTGACGCAGCACCCACAAAGTGGGAGTGCTCAGCAACCGGCAGGCACCTGAGGATGGCGACTCGAGCAGTGGCGCCGCGAGATGCCCAGATAGAGTAGGCAGTACGAGCAGCAGCGTGCACAGCCTGCTGCTCAGACGTCACGTCATGAGCAAGAGCGCCCGGGCGAGGGATAGTGGGGAGCTCACCAGAGTCGTGGGCGTCCAAAGACTCGTCGTCGACGCGCTGACTCGTGAGCTGAAGGAGAACTGCCTCCTGCCAGGCAGTGAAACCGACTGCCCGCCCCTCCCCATCCAGGTGCAGTACGAAGACACCAGGCGACGCCATGCTGGCAGCAGCGGCCAGAAATACAGTGGCGGCAGAAGCAGGAATAGCTGGGGCGGCTGCTACAGGAGCCGGTGGCAGCGAGGGCGGCTAGCTAGCAGCGAGGTGAGGATGGCAGCAGGTCAGCAGAGAGCTGGCTAGCGGAAGTGGCTACGTTAGTACGGGCGAGCCGCGGCAGTGGTGGCAGCAGCGGCTGCAGTGGCAGTGTGGGCTGCAGCGGCAGGGGCAGCTACAGGGGGCGGTGTGGTAGCTGCAAGGGCAGCAGCGGCAGTAGCAGCTGCAAGGGCAGCGGCTGCAAGGGAAGTGGTGGCAGTGGATTCAGTCGGCGCTGCTGCCTAGTGCGGATAAGCAGCGGGCGGGCGTCTGCGAGCTGGCGCTGGCGGCTAGCAGCTAGCGAGCTGGCGGCTGGCAGCTGGCGGCTAGCAGCTGGCAGCTAGGAGCTGGCGAGCTGGCGCTGGCATCTAGCAGCTGGCGAGCTGGCGCTGGCGGTTAGCAGCTGGCGAGCTGGCGGCTAGCAGCTGGCGGCTAGCAGCTGGCGGCTAGCAACTGGTGAGCTGGCGCTGGCGGCTAGCAGCTGGCGAGCTGGCGCTAGCGGCTAGCAGCTGGCGAGCTGGCGAGCTGGCGGTTAGCAGCTGGCGGCTAGGAGCTGGCAAGCTGGCGCTGGCGGCTAGCAGCTGGCGAGCTGGCGCTGGCTAGCTGGCTTGTGCTTGTGAATGCTTGCTGGCGCTGGCAAGCTGGCCCTGGCGTGCTGGCGCTGGCGGCTAGCAGCTAGCTGGCACGAGCTAGCTGGCACGAGCTGGGGGCTGGCTAGCTGGCGCTGGCGGCAAACTGTTGGCAGGGGCTAGCGAGCTAATGCTGGCGAGCTGGCGCTGGCAAGCTGGTGCTGGCTAACGCAGATGAGGAGGGGGGGGAGGGGGGGGATCGGCGACTAACGAAGGCGCCAAGGTGGTGCGGGCTAGCGGTGGCTGGCGCTGGTCGGCACTAGCTGGTGGCGGCTGGCGCTAGCCGACGCGAGCTACGCGACGAGCAGAGGAGGGCGAGGAGGGGACGATCTACAAGGCGCGCTAGGCTAGGGTGTGCTAGGGCGGAAGCGTGAGTAGAGGGCGAGACCTAACTCTAGATGCCATGTTAGAATGTCGAGAGAAAAGTTGACTAAGGGAGGAAGGCTGAGGGTTACAAAGGTGGGAATGTACCCTCTAAGAACTTACCTAACTAAGGCTATTACAAATATAATGTACCTAGCATAGACAATTATATTTGTTGACAAGTCCTCCCGTACCCACAGCAACCCAGAGGATTCGGCTAAGTCTGTTAGAACAGGAGAATGAATAGAAACAAAAGAGTACAGGGAAGATATAGGGTTGGAGTTGTACCCTCTAAGAACACAAACCTATCTAGCCTAGAACTTTTACACATACACATATGAATAAGGTGACACACCCCCTAGGCTAGATAAGGGGTAGTGTAGAGCAAGGAACACGCAGCTCAGGGTGGCCCTACTAGTCCAAACTCTAAGGCAGGGGTCCAAAGACCAGTAAGCAAGAGTGCAAACTAGGGCGGCACTACTAGTCCGGCCACTGGAACAGAAGCCACAAGGTCAGTCTGGAAGGTATATATAAAGAGGAGTACACAATCAAGGTCCTAGCAAGTGTGAACCTACAGGAACGAGACCGAGCTGCAAACAGTGCCGCTGGTGATCTTTAGGCGCCAGTGCCTTAGTAAAGATATCAGTTGTTTTGGCACCGGAGGCCAAGTGTACTACGCGGGCCTGGTGTCGTTGCTGTAGCTCGCGCAGGAGGAAGTACCGCAGCTGGATGTCCTTCGCTCTGCCCTCAAGTCGAGGCTCCTGACACAGGAGGATCATGGCCCTGTTGTCAGCGTACAGAACCAGCGCAAAGCTAGGCCGCTCACCCAAGTCGGTGAGCAAGAAGCTCAGCCAGCGGAGCTCCTGTGCCACCATGGCACCAGCGTAGATCTCAACCTCACATCTAGACTGGGCAACAGACGAGGAGCGAGTGGATCTCCACGAGATGGGACCTGAGCCAAGGCTAAAGTAGTAGCCCTGGGAGGACCTGAGGGTCTCAGCGTCGTCTGCCCAAGAAGCGTCTATGTGGCCAGTGAGGACCACTGGCCTGCGTCCTCCCAGCACTAGCCCCATGCCCGATGTACTTGCTAGATAACGCAAAACCCTCTTAGTGGCCGACCAATGCTGTGGTCGGTGTCTGCCTGTGGCCACAAAGCGAGCCAGGATGCTGAGAGGGTATGCGAGATCTGGACGGGTGCAAGTCATCAGGTACATGAGGAACCTCACCAGCTCTGCATAAGGACCACTGGGCTCTACTGACTCCTCAGGAACTCGAGCAGAGAGCATGTGGTCTACTGGTAGAGGTGTAGGCTGTGCAGAGGAGAACTGAAGACCGAATCTCTGAAAGGTCAGGCGCACCAAGTGTGACTATGTACGAGTGATGGTGCGCACTGCTTTGTCCCTGGAGATCTGCAGGCCAAGGTAACAGCACAGTTCTCCTAGGTCAGTGTAGGTGTGTCTCCTCAACAGCTCGGCCTTCACGGAAGCCAGTGCGTCTTTGTCTGCAGTAGCGAAGACTAGGTCGTCTACATAGACAAGGATGTAGAACGGAGTCTGGCCAGCACAAACGAAGAGCGAGGGGTCTGCAGACGACGGGAAGAACTGCAAGTCAGCTAGCATAGCACGCAGATAGTCGAGCCAATCACGGGGCGCCTGTCGCTGGCCGTAGACCGGGTGTTGGAGGAGCCACTAGGTCCCAGGAGGGAAGGTACTAGTGAAGCCTTATGGACGGTGCAGATAGACCTGCTTATGTAGGCTGCCCTGAAGAAAAGCAATGGAGAAGTCAAGGGAGTGGAGCTTGTAGTCACGCTCTGCTGCTACGTGTAGCAGCGCCCGAATATTAATCATCTTCGGGGTTGGAGCGAAGGTCTGAAAGAAGTCCACACCCTCGCGCTGACTGAAGCCTCTAACCACGTAGCGCGCCTTGAACACAGGCAGGGCGCTTCACCTTGAAGAGCCACCGGCCATCGACTACGTTCACCCCAGGTGGGGGAACTGCGTCGACGTAGGTGCCGGTGAATCTCCAAGATGCCATCTCCTGCTCCATGGCATCTATCCATTGTGAGGCTCAGCGTCCCGAGGTCGCCTCAGCGTAAGTGCGAGGGGTCGGGATGTCAAATACGTCTGGGTCACCCTCAGGGTCTAGCACCATGGAACAGGGATGGGGAGCAGCCTCAAACAGGAAAGCAAGCTCGTACTGCCTGTCCACTAGGACGTCACTGCCAAGGGCAGGAGCACCCCTGACGGACGGAGGACAGACAGGGTCAGAGACCAGACCTGTGGCGTAGTCAAGGCGGCGGGTAGAGACAAAGTCGGCGATAGCAGCAACAAGAGCGTCAAGACTCAAGACAGGAATAGATGGGTTGGTAACAAGGAGGGCAAGGATCCGAGGAACAAGAGGACGAGCGGCACGAAGGTAGTCAGACAGAGGAGGAGGTGCGACAACAAGCGATGACGGAGGAGGCAAAGGCAGGAGGGGAGGATGAGACGCGTGGGAATGAGGCAACATAGGTTGAGAACGCTGAACAGGGGAGACAGGAGGAGCACGCACGGGACGGTGGGACCAGACATGAGACAGAAGCATCTGGTCAGGAGACAGAGGAGGAGACACATGAGGGGAACGAGGGGGAAGTCAAGCCGGAGTCGAGTCCGGTGGAGGAAACACAGGGCCGTAGACAGGAAGAGGAGGAGGGGCCGGGGGAGGCACAGGCGAGCAGTTAGGGGAGGGAAGGCCGAGCAGGTGAAGGGCGGACACCGGCGGCGACCGCTGATGCTGCTGCTCGACGCCGCCACCTGGACCGCCAGCTACACCACGGCTGCCACCAAAACACTCCACTCCAGTACCCCCTGATTGAGGACCCCCAGAGCAAGAACCCCCTCTAGCACTGGTGCCAACCCCAGGCCCACCGAACAAGCCACGACAGGAACCCCAGGACGAGCACCAACCTCAACGCTAGCACCCCCTGAGTCCACGGACGGACGTTGTTGCTGCGGCTGCGGCGGCTGCTGCTGCGGCGGCTGCGACGACGGCTGCTGCGGCGCCGACTGTGATGGCGGAGGAGGAGACATCGGGGGAGAGACAGGCGGTGAGAACTGTACCAGGGGGCCACCAGAGTCAGCCGACTCCTCGACCGGGACAACCGACGGGAGGGGAGTGATGTGAGACACACCAGACGGTGCAGGACGGGAGGGAGGTGAGTAGGGGCTACCGGGAGAGTGGGAACCAAAAACAGGGGAGGGGAACCCGGGAGACCTCGGTGGGAAAAGCAGTGGAAAAGGAGATAGACTCGTCGAAAGTGGCGTTACGGGAGTGAAAGAAGCGGTGAGACAGCGCGTGGTAAAAGTGCCAGTCAGACGAGTCAAGAGGGAAACCAAGGAAGACACAGGGGACAGTGCGGGCAGTGAGCTTGTCCATGCCAAAGGCACGAACGTCAGCGAGGCAGCCCCAGACGAGGAACGCAGACGCGTCACCAAAAACCCAGTCCAAAGAAGGGTTGGCAAAACATGCGGCTGCTGGGAGCGCGGCCACAGGTTAAGCTGGTGAGCGGCGTAGCGAACGGCGAATGGTCATTGAAAATGGGGTGCACCGGCAGGGATCATAGAGGTACGAGCCACCTCCATGACCAAACCAATGCGTCGCTCAGCGACCCCATTCTGCTGCGGGGAGTCCGGTAGGGTGTACAACCAGATGATGCCCTCCGCACGACAGAACTGTCCAAGCTGATCACAGGCGAACTCGCTGCCACGGTCAGAGTGGAGACACAGCACAAGGAGACCGCGGTGGAGGCGCGCAGCTACGACCCACGGGATAAGAACGTCAGGCACGTCGGCCTTCCGCTCCATGGGAAACACCGCAGTATAGCGCGTGTAGTCGTCGACGAGCAAAAGAAAGTAGCGCTCACAACGTGGTCCAGGGACGGGGGCTGGGCCCCAGACGTCCAGGTGCAGGGTCTGGAGGGGTGCAGTGGCAGGGCGAAGCGAGAAGGAGTGAGGAGCCTGGCGCAGCCGGCCCTCGACGCAAGGCGTGCACGGCGGCGCACGCGAGGGAGGGAGGGCAGGAAGCGACCCAGGGAGACCGAGGACGAGACCGTGCTAAGACATGTGGCGCAAACGCGGCAGTGCGGGGTGACCTAGGCGGTGGTGCCACAAAAGCGCCGGGTGAGTGAGCGACCGACCTGCAGCGACCTGGGTAGACGCAAGGCCCGAGGAGGATGCCCCAACCAGGGGGGGAGCCAGTGTCCAGCGTGAAGGACAGCGAAGCAGTAGCGGCAGCTGAAGGAGGAGCGAGTGTGGAGCATAGGCTAGACAAGGCAAACGGTCCTATGCCTGATGCAGCAGGGGAGTGT
The DNA here is from genome assembly GCA_027943415.1 of Closterium sp. NIES-67. Lineage (NCBI taxonomy): Eukaryota > Viridiplantae > Streptophyta > Zygnematophyceae > Desmidiales > Closteriaceae > Closterium > Closterium sp. NIES-67. The sequence goes on along the minus strand of BQMB01001250.1, from coordinate 370,542 downwards.
GTACTATACACTGGTGCTATGCCTAAACTAGAGAACACAGGGTAATAAGATCCGGACACACTATAAGCGTCAGCATACAGAGAATGCAGGGCAGAACTAATGTGATCCATGTCTAAATCAAAGACAAGCACACCGTGGCACAGCAGACTGGTACTGGCAGCTCACAGCACCGAAGCTGCCGATAGACGCCAGGCTGCAAGGATCGCCACCGCGGCCACCACCTCCAGAGGCACTTGGCCACCCGGGCGAAAGGCGGGCCTACGGCTGCTGCTGCTTATGGACACCAACCCCAACCCCCTCATCTGAACCACTGTCCCCGCCACCACCACTAGCACCACCAGCACCACCACCACGCCCTCCCTTGGGGCCACGACAGCCCCGACGCTGTCGCTGCTGGGGGGGCACCGCAGCTGCGGTCTCAGCGGCAGGGGCATCCGTAGCGACCGCGGCGGAAACGCCAGCGTACGTGCACTGGGAGGGAGCACAGCCCCGAAAGATAGGGACTGCCGCAACACCGCTCGACTGAGCGATAGTGCGCTGGCGAGTCTCTATCTCAGACAGGGCAGTGACTAAGGCGGTCAGGGTGAGGTCGGCAGGGTGCTGGCTAAAGAAGTGATCATGGGCAGTGGCTAAGCAGTCTGGCAGGCGCATGGCAATAAGGTACAGGGTAACGCAGAATGACGAGGGGAAGCCAGTGAGCTGGGCGGCAGTGCTAGCGGCGTGGTAGCTAGTCTCTAGTGCGCAGAGGTGAGTGGTGAGGTCAGCGACAGTGGGGAAAGCGAAAAGATCGGGGAAGAGCATGGGGAGGATCAGGCGGCCAGCAGAGGCGGAGACAAGTGTGGAGTAGCGCTCAACTACTGCATCTAGGAAATCCTTGGCGTTCACGACAGCAGTGATGCGCGGACGCTCAGACAGGGGGAGAGCATGACTAATGGCAAGCTGCGCTACGGTATCGCGGGAATCCCAGACAGCGCGAGCAGGCGCAGCGGCAGAAAAGGCCTCACGCTCAGGAGTTGCGGGTTCAGTAGGTAGGGGATCAGGGCCAGGGGGGCGGGGAAGCAAGCCATCAACATGCACAGCCAGGGAGTGCCCATCCTAGCGCTGACCTGTCCGGTGACGACGAAGATCGACAAGCCAGGAGGCGAAGTCGATCGCGTGCCCCTCCGTGTCCAGGCGGAGTACGGCGTCCGCCATCATGCAACCTCAGCGGCACAGCGGCACGGCGGTTCAGCGGCACATCGACACGCTCCACAGCGGCACAGCGACACGGTGGCACAACGGCACAGGTACTTAGCGGCACGGTGGCACAATAGCGTGGCGGCAGGACTCTCCGGCGGGAAGACCGGGCGGGAGGCCGAGCAGGGGGCACAGGGCCCGAGGCGCGCAGCAGGCCTGGCGAGGCGCGATGGGCCGGCGGGACTCGAAAGGGGCGGCGGGCCGCCAAGGGCGGCGGAGCGCTAGGGCCAGGTGGGGCGCTAGGGCCAGCGGGTGCGAGAGGGACTGGCTGGGCGGCTAGGGCCGGCGGGACGGGCCGGCGCGCACGCGAGGTGTCGGCGGGGTACGCGCGGGGGCCCGCAGGCAAGCGAAGAGCCGGCGTGCGCGAAGGGTCGGCGAGGCGCACGAGGGGCCGGTGAGGCGTGTGAGGGGCCAGCGGGCACGCGAGGGGCCGGCGAGGTGCGCGAGGGACCGGCGAGCACGCGAGGGGCCGGCAAGGCACTAAGTGCCGGCGGGACGCTAAGGGCCAGCCAGGCGCGCTAGGGGCCGGCGGGGTACGCGAGGGGCCGGCGCGGCGCTAAGGGCCGGCGTGGCGCTAAGGGGCCGGCGGGCACGCTAGGGGCCAGCGGGGTGCGCAGGGGCTGGCGGGGTGCTAGGGGACCGGCGGGGTGCTAGGGGCTGGCGGGGCGCGCTACGGCTAGGGTACGACGGGGTGGTAGGCTAGGGCGAGGGCGGTAGCGGATGGGCGGACCTAACCTACTATGATCTCATGTTAGAATAGGAGAATGAATAGAAACAAGAGAGTACAAGGGAGATATAGGGTTAGAGTTGTACCCTCTAAGAACACAAACCTATCTAGCCTATAACTTCTACATATACACATATGTATAAGTTGACAAAGTCCCCCACTGGCAGAGACAGTCCTCCCGTACCCTTCGCCACCCGGAGGATTCGGCTAAGTCCCCCACTGCCTTGTGCATTCTAGTGAGGCTAAGGGCATAACCACCCTAAAACCACAGGGTAGCCTAAAATGAAAAGAAAGCCCTAGACGTGACATGTCACGCCTTCTCTCCCTCCCTACCCACTTTGGCGAGAGAATTTCGCGTTTACGAAATATTGGAGACTTGCATTCCTGTTGTCACAAGTTATTACCTAGCCCCTGCCTGCGCACGATCCAGATTCCCTCTGTCAGTTCTTCCTGCTAATGGTTTACGGGGTTTTTTTATGGCAGCCAATCTTTCGCGAAGACGTGCACAATATTACAACAACCTGCCGACTTGAATCTATTTTCCGTGTCAGTAGTGTCGTAGCCGAAAAAACACTGCAGTAGAAAGAACAAACTAAAACCCATACGGACACGACATGCCACTCTGGGTGGCATCAGCCCTAAACTCTGGAAAAATATTGTGTTTGGGCCACCTATGTTAAAAAACTAAGGAGCTAGCTAGGCATAGGAAATGTCAAGAGGTTTTAGCTAGAGAGAGAAATTGATGAGAGAAATGTACAAGAAGGGGGGGGGTGTACCCTCTACGGTAGGATGTAGTAATTATAGCACACCTACCAAGCCTACACAAATATGTATATAAAATATATATATATATATACATATATTATTTGACAACCTCAACGCGAATGTTGGGCAACTATGGGTTTTTTTTTGTCAACTCAAAGACCGTTCACGGTTGGGTAATCGCAACGAAGGCCGTCTCTGACAGGTCCTTGCCGGCGCTTTCTGCTCAGTGGTCCTTCACAATATGGTCATAGGCATGGGAGAGATAAGGAGGAGATCGTTCAATCTCATGTGGGACCCGCTCTTACGTGGGCAGGAACTGTGATGGGCAAGGGGGGCATAATTGCGTTAAATTGGGAACCTTGCGCGTGCCATACATAGCGAGAACTGCAGGAGCGGCGCATGCGGTTGAGATTGGCGTTGCATGGCGCTTACCTCAGTAGGCTTCATCACGATCCCACTCTTCAACATCATCCGCAGCTCGGTGTCGGGTGGCAGCTTCAGCTCTGTGAGTTGCCAGTACCAGCTCCAGTCTGGCCCCCTTCGTGGCACTCTGTGTGGCCGTACCGATCACACCGCCGCCCGCTGCTACCGCCGCCTTGACGACCTCGTTCGTCTCCGCTACGGCTCTACGCCAGACCTTCCCGACTGTCCCAGTCTCGTGCGTCACCGTGTGCCGGTCTTTGAGATGGATATGGATCAGATTTGCTCTGCTTTGCATGTCATTGATAATGTTAACCCTAGTATGACCGGAACTTATTACCCTGTGTTGCCTAGTATAAGTGTGTCCACTGTGTGTAGTCTAGGCTCCCCTGCTGCGTAAGGGGTAGGACCTCCTGCCTTGTTTAGCCTTGGCTCTACGCTAGCTCCTCCAGCAGCTGACGCTACCGCTGCTCTCTCCTTCACGCTAGACTCTGGTGCATCTACCTGCTTCTTCCGCGACCACACTGTGCTTACACCGCTTGTCGCCCCTGCCGTTGTCGTGCTTGCTAACCCCTCCCCAGGTCCGGTAGTTGCATGTACCCTTCCCTGTTCGGCGGTTCCCTCGAGCTCTCTTACAGGCTTGCACATCCCCTCGTTCTCGAGGAACCTAGTTGGTTTTGGCTATCTTCACGACCTTGGCATCACCACTACGTTTCATGGTCACGAGCGGTACACAATCTGTACCAAGGCCGCCACAGGTGCCCCCCTCACCACATACCCCCAAGACCCGGTGTCTGGCCTGTTCATGCTAGACACTACGTCCCCACCGGTGAGGGCATCCCCCCAGGTCGCTACGGCTTGCTCGTCTTGGTCGCTCACCCATCCATCGCTGCTATGGCACCACCGCTTAGGTCACCGCTCACGACTATGTCTCATGTCCCAGGACAGTCTTGTCTTAGGTCTCCCTACGTCGCTCCCTGCCCTCCCTCCCTCGCCTACACCTCCGTGCACTCCTTGCGTCAAGGGCCGGCTGCGCCGTGCTCCTCACTCCTCCTCGTTGCCCCCCACCACTGCGCCCCTTCAGACCCTGCACCTGGACGTCTGGGGCCCAGCCCCCGTCCCTAGACCGCGTCGAGAGCGCTACTTTCTGGTGCTCATCGACAACTACACGCACTACACCACGGTGTTTCCCCTGGAGCGAAAGGCTGACGTGCCTGATGCTCTTATCCCATGGGTCGTAGCGGCGCAAGTCCACCGCGGCCTCCTTGTGCTGCGTCTTCACTCCGACTGTGGCGGCGAGTTCGCCTCCGGTTGGCTTGACCAGTTCTGTTGTGCGCAGGGCATCACCCAATCGTACACCCTGCCAGACTCCGTACAGTAGAATGGGGTCGCTGAGCGACGCATCGGTTTGGTCATGGAGGTGACTTGTACTTCCATGATCCGTGCCGGTGCACCCCAACTTTTGTGGACGTTCGCTGTTTGCTACGCCGCTCACGAGCTTAACCTGTGGCCACACTCCCAGCGGCCGCAGGTTTTGCCGGCCCTCCTCTGGGCCGGGTCCCCTGGTAACGCGTCTTCGTTCCAGGTCTGGGGCTACCTTGCTCACATTCGTGCCTCTGGCACGGACAAGCTCACTGCCCGCACTGTCCCCTGTGTCTTCCTTGGCTTCCCGCAAGACGCGTCTAAGTGGCACGTTTACCACCCGCCGTCTCACCGTTTCTTTCACTCTCGTAACGTCACTTTTGACGATTATGTTTCCTTCTACACCCTCTTTCCCCGCCGAGGTCTCCCAGTTACTCCGCCCATGTTTCCGGTCCCCACTCTCCCACTAGCCCCTGCTCCTCTCCCTCCCCGTCCTGCCCCATCTGGTGTGTCTCATGTCACTCCCCTCCCGCCAGTTGTCCCGGTAGAGGAGTCGGCTGACTCTGGTGGCCCTGCGGCTCCGGTTTTGCCACCTGTCTCCATCCCGGTGTCTCCTCCTCCGCCACCACAGCAACCGCCGTAGTCGTCGCCGCCCAGCTGCAGCCGCCGTAGGGGTCCGCGAGCTCCGGAGGGTGCAGGCGTTAAGGAGGGTGCTAGTCCTAGGGGTACGGTCGTGGCTTGTCTAGGCGGTCCTGGGGGTGGCACCGGTGCTGGAGAGGGTTCTTGTTCTGGGGTTGCTGATTCTGGGGGTGCTAGTCCTGGGGGTAATGTCGTGACTTGTCCCGGCAGTTTTAGGGGTGGCACAGGTGCTGGAGAGGGTTCTCGTTCTAAGGGTGCTGGCGTGGAGCATCCCGGAGGTAGCAGTGGTGCGGCTAGAGATTGTAGCGTCGATGTGGAGCATCAGCAGCAGCTCCTAGTGTCCGCCCTTTGCCTCCTGGGTCTTCCCTACCCCGACCGCCCGCCGGCACCTCCCCCGCCGCAACCTCCCCCGCCTATCTACGGCCCTATGTTTCCTCCTCTGGACTCGTCCCTGGCTTATTTCCCCCCTCGTTCTCCTCCGGTTTCTCCACTGTTGTCTCCTGACCCGACCCCCCCCCTCCTTCTGGTGGTCTCACTGTGCCTCTCGTGCTCGTCCTGTTTCTCCAGTCCAGCGCTCTCACCATATGCTGCTCCGCTCTCACGCGTCTCGTGCTTCGCTTCTACCGTCGCCTCCTCAGTCGCCGCTTGTTGTAGCTCCGCCTCCTCTCTCTGACTTCCTCCGTGCTGCTAGTCCGCTTGTTCCTCGTGTTCTCGCCTCTCTTGTTACTGACCCGTCAGTTCCTGTCTCCAGTCTTGACGCTCTTGTCGCTGCCGTCGTTGACTTTGCCTCTACCCGCCACCTTGACTACGCCACAGCTTTGGTCTATGACCCTTCCCATCCTCCGTCCGTCGGGGGTGCATCCTAGAGGACAGGCAGTACCAGCTCCTGTCTGAGGCCGCTCCCGATCTCTGCTCCATGCTGTTAGTCCCTGAGGTTGACCCAAACGCCCTTGACATCCCGACCCCTCGCACTTACGTTGAGGAGACTTCGAGACCCTGAACCTCTCAGTGGATAGCTGCCATGGATGCGGAAAGGGCATCTTACAGATCCACCGGCACCTACGTCGACGCAGCTCCCCCATCCGGGGTGAACGTAGTCGATGGCCGGTGGCTCTTCAAAGTGAAGCGCCCTCCTGGAGAGCTGCAGGTGTTCAAGGCGCGCTACATTGCTAGAGGCTTCAGTCCGCGCGAGGGTGTTGACTTCTTTCTGACCTTTGCCCCGACCCCGAAGATGACCACTCTTCGGGCACTGCTATACGTAGCAGCACAGCGTAACTATGAGCTGCACTCCCTCGACTTCTCTATAGCGTTTCTCTAGGGCAGTCTGCACGAGCAGGTCTACCTGCACCGTCCGCCAGGCTTCACCGGCACCTTCGCCCCCAGGACCGAGTGGCTTCTCCGGCGCCCGATTTATGGCCTGCGGTAGGCGCCCCGTGAGTGGCACGACACGCTGTGTGCTACGTTAGCTGACATGCAGTTTTTCCCGTCGTTTGCAGACCCTTCGCTCTTCATTCGTCCAGGCCAGACCCCGTTCTACATCCTTGTTTACATAGACGACCTGGTCTTCGCTACTGCATACAGAGATGCACTGGCCTCTGTAAAGGCCGAGCTGCTGAGAAGACACACCTGCACTGACCTAGGAGAGTTGCGCCGCTACTTTGGCCTGCAGATCTCTAGGAACAGAGCAGGGCACACCATGACTCTCACACAGTCACACTTGGTGCGCCAGGTCCTTCAGAGGTTCGGTCTTCAGTTCTCCTCCGCACAGCCCAAACCTCTGCCAGTAGATCACAGGCTCTCAGCTCCAGTCCCAAAGGATTCTATAGAGCCTAGTGGTCCATAAGTAGAGCTTATGGGTTGCCTCATGTACCCGATGACTTGCACTCGTCCAAATCTCGCATACCCTCTCAGCATCATGGCTCGCTTTGTGGCGATAGGCAGATACCGACCACAGCAGTGGTCGGCCGCTAAGAGGGTTTTGCGTTTTCTAGCAAGTACATCGGGCATGGGGCTAGTGCTAGGAGCACGTAGGCCAGTGTTCCTTACAGGACACACAGACGCTCCGTGGGCGGGCGAAGCTAAGACGCTCAGGTCCTCCTAGGGCTACTATTTTCACCTTGGTGCGGGCGCCATCTCGTGGAGGTCCACCCGCTCGTCGTCTGTTGCAAATTCTAGCTGTTAGGCTGAGATATTTGCTGGTGCCATGGCGGCACAGGAGCTCCGCTGGCTGACTATCTTGCTCACAAACTTAGGTGAGCGGCCTAGCTCAGCCTCGGTCCTGTACGCTGACAACAAGGCCATGATCTTCCTGTGTCAGGAGCCTTGATTGGAGGGCAGAGCGAAGCATATCCAGCTGTGGAACTTCCTCTTTGTCGAGCTATAGCAGCGCCCCCAGGTCCGCGTAGTTCACTTGGCCTCCGGTGCCAACACAACTGATATCTTTACTAAGACGCTTGCGCTTAAAGATCATCAGCGGCACTGTGTACAGCTTGGTCTAGTTCTAGTAGCTCTTTATTTGCTAGGACCTTGATTGTGTACTCCTCTTGTATATATTCTCCTGACTGGCCTTGTGGCTTGTGTTCCAGCGGCCGGACTAGTAGTGCTGCCCTGGTTTGGCTCTTGTATAGTTTGTACTCTTTTGACTGGTCTTCTGACCCTTGCCTCAAAGGTTTGACTAGTAGTGTCATTATGAGGTGCATGTCTCTTGTCAGCCACTGCCCCTTGTCTAGTTTAGGGGGTGTGTCAAACATATATGCATATATTATTATAGACTAGATAGGTGCAGGCTCTTAGAGGGTACAACTCACTAGCACAAAATCACCCTGTACCCTCCATTCTAGTCAATGCGTTATTCCGAGGCGGCAAGCGTGGCTTATTGGGGCAGCCAATCGGCGTTCCGCGTGCGACGCTGAGGTGGCTGCCCTTGTTTCTGATCTCCGCGTAGAAGGACGATTCACTCGATCAATAATGGTTTCAGCGTTACTGATACGGATCCTACTTTGTAGGAATTTGCCCTTACATATACTCATGGCAGTTTATAAGACAAATGGGTAATTCACGCACGGAATATTCATCCAAATATCCTAGTTTATATGTGGCAAATCATGTGCTAGAGAACATCCTTAGTATTTGGTTCTTTCCTTGATCGAAAATTAGGTGCATTTTGATTGTCAAATATAGGCGATACTTTTCTGAATGCTACATGACTTAGGTGACACTCTGTATTTCATGGGTTGGGCTTTTCGATACAAGAGAAGCAAGGGCTGGGTCTCGCCAAAGCCACGGGGGTACGAACGAACCCGCGACGCCGCCATTTATCGCGCCTCGCTCCCCAGGGTCACCAGTCACGACCAGTCACACGACGGTTTCGCGAAGCTGGTTGCACTTCGCACAAGGCGAGAGCAGGTGTGGCGGGGTGAGTGGTAACTTTTTCAAGACATCGCATTGCACCAGTTTTGCAGCCTCGCAGGCAACAAAGAGCGCCCAGCTCCTCATGGTAGGCTGCATATTGGCAAGTGCGTGCCAGACGAGGTGGCAGCACTTTTACAGCTGCAGCGTAGTGAGTCATGGTCGGGGTAGACAAGAGTGCACCAGAAGTTCGGTTCGCTCTCATTGGTAGCCCACTTTTCTCGTTTCCGCATTAGACATAGTATCTCGCCTCTCTTTCATCCAGCTTTGTCTCGCAGAACAAAAGTTGAAACGATGTGTTGCGCCTGATTCTTGTTTCCCCCTGTACGATTTCTTGTCGACCTCTTAGTTAAATCTTAATTCCCTACTAGAGTTCTCCGCGCTAGAAAGCAGCGATGTCGAGGTATCGCGCGTCAGTTCAGTCGACAGTGGTAGACATGGCGACTCATTTCCTGCGTTTCCTGAACCTCATCGTGCTGGCTGGAGGCGTCGCGTCGATCATAATCATGCTTATAATACGCCCCGTGCCTCTCTTTCCTCCTGGCTGGGGCTTCATGCTGCTCGGCGCGCTTGCCATCGCGTCCGGTATGTTAGGAGTCGTGTCGGCGGCCCGGCCGGGATGCCTCTTCGACTGCCACGTGTTCTGCCTGTTGGTTTCCCTCGCGGGATTCCTGGCGTCGTTCCTGGTCATCTTCCTGCGCCTCGACGTGATCGTCGGCAACCTACAGCCGGCCGTGGAGGGCGGCAAGGCGCGGCAGCTAGTGAGCACGGAGGGCGCGCTGTACCTGGTGCTCTTCGTGACGCAGCTCGTCGTGCTGCTGCTCGCCGCCATCGTGCAGTGCTGCGCTACCGCGGGTGACTATAGCGATGACTACGAATCAATCTCCCCCGTTAGAGGTTCATCCCGCAGATATGACGAATCTCGGCGGCCGAGGGTGGAATCTCGCGCGGCTCATCGGATGCCGGAAAGGTCATGCGAAGCCCCTCGGCGGTGGATTCCGGCGAAGCTGGCGGAGGCGGCGCCGGCAGCCATGGCAGGTGGTGTGGAGTATTCGGGCAGAGTGCTGAGCGATAAGACGGCGAGGCTGGCGGAGCAGATGCAGCAGAAGTACGCGCACTGGGTGAAGCGCGGCTCCGACCGCGACGTGGAGTCCGCCGCGGCCTTCATCAATCCCTCGCGACTCTACACAGGGGACGATTGAGCTCCTCACATCCCACCTTCCTGTGTGATCTCTTCTAGTTGGAAAACCCTTCTTTCCCTCATACGCGTGAATGCACGCCCTGGTTTGCCATTGTTAGTTGTGCTCATATCACACTGATGCTAGCTGTCGCCATTACCCTCAGCAACAGACGGTTTTGGCATACCCCTATATGTTTTAATGAATAAGAAGGGGAGGAGCTGAAGGTGCTGGTCCTACACTCAAAATTGATCATGTGGGCAAAATCTGCTGCTGCATACTTATATGTTATCATTCAGGGAGGGACAATGGGAGGGAAACAAATGAGGCACGTGATTAGTTGGATGGCGTGGAAATCATCGGAATTTACTAGGTGTGGTTAGAGAGCCACCAGTATAAACGGCCTGCCAGTATCGAAGATGGGTTTGGCTTGATCACACGCATCGTCAGCAAAAATGCTGCGTGCCACGGGAGCCAAGAAGGCCTATCAGACGCAGCGGCAGGCGCGCGCGATACATCCATTGGTGCGGCCTTTCCGCCTGCTGCTCGTTTCCGCGCGGCATTCTCAAGGCAGATTCGTCTTCAAATCGTTAGTGCGGAACACGCTGGCAGCAGCCAATCAGCTCTGCTGCTGCCATGGCGATCTGCCACCACCTCCGCCACCCCTCCAAACCAGCCAACTCAACCTCACCGCCTCCATCGCCTCTATTTCTCCTCTCTGTCACTTCGTAGTTCGATCCTTCAACACTCACTTACCTGATTATTTTTCTGCCTGGCCGCCATGTCGGCCGTTTCCAGCCCAGTTTCGAGCTTTTTACGAGGCTCCGTGGGTAATATCGGCGGAGAGAGCCTCTCGAGCAAGTTGTCTATTAGCCAGCAGTCTGTTCGCGTCGCTTCATTCAAGAAGCACTCCCTCGCTTCTGTCACCTCCGCTCCGCGCGCGTCCATTTCTCATAACGGCGACTCCGTCAAGCCTGAGAATCTGAGATCGAAGCGGCTCGTGCCGTCCGCCGTGGCTAGCGGGCATGCGGCAGTGAGCAACGCGCCCAGCGCATTCCACGTAAGCAGCTGGGGAGGGTTGCTGCCGTTCAGCTGAGGGCTCTGGGGGTCGAATGGATGGAGCGCCGGATTCGGGGTTACGTGGGGATGCGATGGCCGTGGATCGCACACCCGAAAGACCGAGTCTTGAACAGCAGCTTGCTCAAGCTCGTCGCTTCAGAAATTCGCAGCGTGCATTCTGTCGTCACGCTACCTCGCCGCCGTGCGTGCGTGCCATGAAGCTATCCTCCTCTCTTGCCTTCTCATCCCCTGCTCGTTCGCGCCTGACCTCGCTCGCCCCTCTCCCCGTTCCTCCCTCTCGCCCGCAGACGGAAGATGGCTACCTTTACGTCGAAAACCTGCGTGTCGCAGACGTGGCAGACGAGATCTGGCAGCAGGAGGACAACTTCCGTCCCTTCTACCTGTACAGCCGTCCGCAGATCCTGCGCAACTATAACGCGTATGTGGAGGCGCTGAAGGGGCTGCCGGGGTCGATCATCGGGTACGCGGTGAAGTCGAACAACAACCTCAAGGTGCTGCAGACGCTGTGCGCCGCGGGCAGCGGCGCCGTGCTCGTCAGCGGCAACGAGCTCCGCCTCGCGCTGCTCGCCGGCTTCGACCCCTCCAGGTGAGCCGCCTTCGACCCCTCCAGGTGAGCCGCTCACGTGCAAGTAACCTGCAAACCCGTGGACTGAGCGGACTGAGCGGTGGCAGCAGCAGTCGCGTAGCTGCCGCTCGTTACAGCTCTGACACTACCATGCGTAGACGCACGACACCTGAATCCTCGACACGCTCGCGCAAGCACGCGTGGCCGCCCTCGAAGCCAGACTGTTGCTCTCACGCCCCTTGTGTGCGCGTTCGTGCGTGCGTGCGCTGGTCCGTCAGGTGCGTGCTCAACGGCAACGGCAAGCAGCAGCACGAGCTGGAGCTGGCGGCGGAGCACGGGTGTCTGATCAACATCGACAGCGAGTTCGACCTTGAGCACGTCACCAGGGCCGCCATCACCACCGGCAAGGTCGTCAACGTGCTGCTGCGCATCAACCCCGACGTCGACCCGCAGGCGAGTGCGCGGGGAGAGAGGGGGGAAGAGGGGAGAGAGGGAGGGAGAGACGGGGGAGAGGGGGGGGAGAGAAAGGGACGGGAGGGATGTTAGTGTCGCACGCATCGTCCCCATCCACCGGACTCTGCAAGTGCTGAAGCAGCGGCTCTTCACCTCACACCACCCCCTCACACCTCCCCCCCTCGCCCTTGCCTCCCTTCCTGCCCATTTCCCCCCTCCGGTCCCTTCACCCCCCCAGGTGCACGCGTACGTGGCGACGGGCAACAAGAGCAGCAAGTTCGGCATCCGCAACGAGCGGCTGGGATGGTTCTTAGACCAGATCCGAGCGCGGGAGGGGCAGCTGCGCCTGGTGGGCGCGCACTGCCACCTGGGCTCCACGATTACCAAGGTGCGCCCTGCATGGTGTTGTAGGGGGCACACTGCAGCGCTCGAAGCCCACAATAAGAACCATGTGCACTACGCAGTACAGTGTGCTGAGCACAACGCAATGAACAGAACAGGCGCCCGTCTGTGTGTGTGCGCCAAGGCGGGCTCCGTTCCTCGCCTCACGTGCCCTACACTATCGAACGCCACCCTTCATAATCTCACCTCCCATGCTGCCCCCGCCCAACCCCAACCCCACCCCCCCCCCCCCCCCCCCCCCCCCCCCCCCCCCATGGCGACCCGGCAGGTGAACGTGTTCCGCGACGCGGCGAACATCATGGTGGGGTATCTGGACGAGATCCGCGCGCAGGGCTTCCCCGTGCAGTACCTCAACATCGGGGGCGGCCTCGGCATCGACTACTCGCGCTCCAACGCGCCCCTGCCCTCGCCCACCGACCTCATCGACACCGTGAGTCGCCCTCCCTCACTGCCGCGTGCACTGCCCGGTTCCTGTGCTCAAGTGACAACGTTTTGGGGCACTGGTAGTGCATTCCTCTCTGCCCGTTCCCTCCTCGTTGTCGTTTCCTCTTCTGCCCATGTCCCTCGTGTCCAATCCTCTTCCTCTCTGCTCCCCTCGTCGCCCCCTCACCAACGGCTCAACCGCAGGTGCGGGAGATAGTGACGGACCGCGGGCTGACGCTGATCATAGAGCCGGGGCGGTCGCTGATTGCCAACACGGCGGCGTTTGTGTGCCGCGTGATCGGCGTGAAGAGCAACGGCAACAAGGACTTCCTCGTCGTCAACGGCTCCATGTCTGAGCTCATCCGCCCCGCGCTCTACGACGCCTACCAGGTGAGTGCGTCTGCGCCATGGGTTCTCCTTGCAAGTAGTGCCAGCCCAACCCCTTCTTTTCACTCCGCCCTATTTGCTTTCCTGCGTCCCTGCTCTCTCCACTCGTGCTCCTCCTCACCCCCCCTCCCCAATCCTCCCCCCCTCCCCAATCCCCCCCCCCTCCCCACACACACCCCCTCCTGGGAGCAGCACATAGAGCTGGTGGCGCCGGCGCCGGTGGGAGCGGAGGAGCGCAGCTTTGACGTGGTGGGGCCCGTGTGCGAGTCTGCTGACTTCCTCGGCAAGGCACGCGCACTGCCCACGCCACAAGAGGTCAGTGCGGGGTGCTACTGCCAGCATGGAGAGCATGGGTGAAGTAGCAACACAGGGAATAGTCGGTGGAGCGATCTGCGTTTGACATAGGTTGATTGAACACATGCTAGCTGATCTCACTGTATTCATGCATTTGCGTCTCGTGCTGTACTGCTCACAGGGGAGTGCTCTTGTGGTGCACGATGCTGGAGCTTATTGCATGGCCATGGCCTCCACATACAACCTCAAGATGCGCCCTCCTGAATACTGGGTGAGGAATATATCTTATCGTGCATGTGTTTTCGCTTGGTGGCGTCCACTTGTGACTTACCTACCGGTATCTGTCGTTGTGCCACACAGGTCACCGAGGAGGGAAAGCTGGAGAAGATTCGTAAGGGAGAGACGTTTGATGACCACCTTCACCTTTTTGAAGGTTTATAAGGCGGATGTGAATAGGCATAGGTTTGTAAGGTTTAGTGTGCAATCCTTCTGCTGAGTAAAATCGGTTTATCCAGCTCGGATGTTTGAAATAAATTGGCAATATATTTTGGAGAAACTACTATCTTATGAAGCATGGAGGAGTGAGCATACATAGAGCTCAAATGATGTTATTTAGCGACATCGTTACAGAGCCCACTCAATCTCCAGCTGCCCTCTCTTTGTACCCGCCGACACGTGTTTCACCATCCGTCGTCCTCCGGTCCCTCAGCTGCTGGACTTCGGAACTTTATTTCATCGTGCGTAATTGGTCCAGCTCAGCACGGCCAATCCTTTTCGTCCGTGCGGGACATTTCCCGCCACAAATCCATTCTGGTTCATTTCCCCGGGGGGACCCATTCCTCCCCTCTGCTCAGCTCCCACCCACCACCAGCTGCTGGTTCACAGCAGGGCGCACCGGAATGCACGCAGCCAGCTTTTCAGGCCAGACCCGCCCCCCCTCCCCTCACCTTCCGCCGCCTTCCTCCCATGCCATCACCCTCTCGGCCATCTCAAGGGCATTTCAGGCTGCCAGCAGCACGCATTTGTTGCTGCTGCTGTTGCATGTCAGCATTGCATTGCTCAGCTTCCCCTCCACCAGCCAACACCTGCAGTGATCCGTAAGCCTCTAATTAATCATGGCCAGCGCGTCGTGCCTTACAAAGGCGAGCCTGCAGCCGGCTACCTGCGCTGGCGGACTCAGAAGCCAGTCCGCGGAGTGCGCGTCGTTGCGCAAGAGCGTCGCGCTGCAGCCATGCGCGGTGCGGAGGGGAGTGAGCATGCGCGCGCACAAAGACGCGGAGAGGGTTGGCACGGCGGCTGCCGCGGCTCTCACGGCGCAGCTGGCGGCCGCGAATGCCGCGCTGGCCGTCGACGCGGACCAAGTCCGGGACACACTTGCTCAGGCATGTAGCGCAGCCCTCGTTTCTCATGTCTTGAGGCCGCCCCGATAATACCTGCTACAGACCGGTGTTTTAAATGAAGTTAACTTGTTGTTTTAATGGGTAAGCTGCAATGCCTGTTTCCCCTTCTTATTCTGATTTTGCTTCCCTCTCGTATTTCACTCCTCACTTATTCTTCTCATAATCGGCCAGGTGGAGACCCTGGCGAGGCAGACTGCTGACCTGGCAACCAAGGTGTACAGCACGAGCATCGACGTGGCAGAGCAGGTGGTCCGCGTCACCAAGCCTCTGGTGGAAGCCGCGGCGCCGGTGGTGATCGACGCGACGCAGGAGGCGATAAAGGCGGCGGGGCCGGTGGCGTCGGAGCTGGCGGAGAAGGCGAGCAAGGCGCTGCAGGACTCGGGCGTCGACGTGGCGCCCGTGGTGGAAGCCGCCAAGGTACGCTGAGCGATGCACATGACGGGCCTTGAGCCTTGAGTTGACGCATGCACGAACCAACGCGGCACGAGTCAACCATGTGTGGACAGCCGGGATCATAATGCTGGATAACGCGTTGAGGTAGCACGGACCAGCAGCGATGGGTGGCGGGGCAACAACAAAAAGAACCTTGGGAAGAAACAAAGCGTATTTAGGGCAATGGCGGATACCACGGGTGCTGAGTGAAGCCGCATTGTAGTCAATGCTTCTGCAGTTGAAACTCGTGGCCACACTAGAAGCACCTCGTGCCTTATTATGCCCCGCGTGAAGGGTTGTGCGTGCATGGTTGACGATACGCGCAGCCAAGATCGTCTCCCATCGCCCCTTCTGCCTCCCCCCGTCTTCCCCACCAACAACCCCCTCCCCACTCCCCCTCCCCCACCTCCCGCCGGCCTTTCCCCCCCCGGTCCGCGTGCGCGCGCAGACGGCGGCGAGCGTGGCGGACGAAGTGAGCGACACTACGGGGCGGGCGATCACGGCGGTGACGCCGTATGCGACGTCGACGGTGGACCTGATCAGCTCGTCCGACCCCACGGCGCTCGCCATCGCCGCGGGCGGGCTCTTCGGGCTGTACCTGCTGCTGCCGTCCATCGGCCGCAGCATCGCCTACTCCTTCCGTGGCTACGCTGGTGCGCCCCCTGCCCATCGCTCTCACACGCAGGCCCTTTCCTCCTCGCTTTTACACTTGTCCAAATCACTCTCCGTCGCCCCCTCTCTCGCCCATTCTCATTCTCACCCGCCCTCGCATTCAATATCCCCTGGTGTCCCCCCAACGCCCCTCCCTCCGCCCCCGCCTCCCCCCTTCCTCTTTAACGCCCCGGCTGTCCCATCGGACGTCCTGGCGGCGGCGCAGGCGCTGACCATCTTGGGGCGCAGGCAGAGCGTGCTGCTGTCCCCCTGACTGCCCCGTGCTCCCCCGCCAACCCCCCATGGCCCCCCCAGGCGACCTGACGGCGGCGCAGGCGCTGGACGTGTTGGAGCGCGAGGAGAGCGTGCTGGTGGACGTGCGCACAGAGGACCAGAAGCTCTCCTCCGGTGTGCCCTCGCTGCCCCGGGGGCTCTCCCGCAAAATCATCTACGTCCCGTGAGTCGCACTCCCCGCTCTCAAGGCAAACTGCAGTGTACCATTCCGTCCTCCCCTCATTGCTCAACCCCCGTTGCATCCCCCCTGCCAACGCCTTACTTCCATGGCACTCATCCCGTCCACGATCACTCGCACCAGAGGAATGGCCTGTTGGGCTGCATTGCGAGTTGCAAATGTTGGCAGTTCATGCACCACTCCACCACCATGGCCCCGCCACCTCATTCCCTCACACTTCCCCTCCCCATGTGACCCCCCCCTCCCACCCCCCCACCCCCACTCCCCCGTTGCGCGCGTGTCAGGGTGGAGGAGGTGCCAGTGGAGCTGCGCGACCAGCTGAAGAGCCCAGTGGACACGGAGGCGGAGCTCACAGCCATCAAGGTGGCGGCGCTCAAGAGAATCGCCCGCCGCGCCAAGCTCGTCGTCATCGACAAGTCCGTGCCGCCCTCCCCTCACCACCTCCCATGCCAGCGTTTTTTCTGTTTGAAAAGCATGCTGCGCTCCCAACTCAGTTTTTTTACCACCCTTTGCTGATCTTTGCATCCCCTCAACACCCCCCCCTCCCCCCCTCCCCCCCTTCCTCCGCACACCAAAACCCTTCCCCTTCCTTCCTGCAGTGACAACGAGATTTCAAAGCAGGTGGCGCGGTCGCTGGCGTCGCTAGGCTACCGCAACGTGTGGGTGGTGCGGGACGGCGTGGAGGGCCGGGCGGGGTGGGCGGCGAGCCAGCTGGCCATCGACTCGTACGACGGCCCACCCACCAGCTGGTTCTCGGTGCCGACATACTCGCCATCGAGCGCCGGCAAGCGCACCGGCACCCAGAAGCTTGGCACACAGCCCTTGGCCGCTGCTTCCACCACTGCTGCTGATGATGAGTGAAGCCGCTGCTGGAGGAGGCGCGGCAATTTTGAGATGGTCCGATTGAATTTAGTCTGTATATTAGGTCCGTTGTTGCTCCAACCGAGGAGCTCACAATCAATAAGCGCATAGTTTTTGTTTTATGAAATAGGTTTTGATGCTGAGCATATTCTTGGAAAGACCCTTGAATTGAAAGTGATAGTGAATCTGAGAGGTTTTGATCCTTCTATGTAAATCTCTAAACAATCACATCACTACGTCAATGAAAACGAGTTCCGCTAAATGAGGTACGAAACAGGCGCGCATTGCATTCGCAAAAAGGTCACCCCGTGGCTGCCCCTTCACATTCCTCCTCCCCCGTTTCCCTCACTCGCCCCCCCCTCGCAGCGCCGCCATGTCGTTTCGCCCCGCCCTTAGAGCGCCCTTCGCCCCCGCCTTTAGGGCGTCCTCCCTGTGCACCCTCCCGCGCGCCGTTCCGCCCGTCGCTGCGCCCCGGGAAGCGGCGGATTTCACAGAAACCTCCAGCTCTGCCGGTGTCAGGGCGAGTCGCACATTCTGCTCGAGCGTTGCGGCGGCTCCGCGCAGCGCGTCGTCGCTGGCGGTCAGCGTTCACGCGGCGCTCGCCCACCGTGCCTCGTCCACTAGCTCACAACCTTGCATATGGAACCCGCTCAAAACTGCCACGTCAGCGCAGAACAATCTCCGCGGGGCGCGGAGGCAATCAGGCGGAATCAGGGGGCTGCGATCCGCTGGTCGCGCGGACGCGTCGGCAGCACCAGGGGAGGTTGGCGCGGGAGTGTCGCACGGGGGTGGCAGCAGCGCATGGTCCGTGGAGCTGGTGCCGTGCCTCACAGATAACTACGCCTACCTCATCCGTAATGTCGCCACAGGCACCGCGCTCGTTGTTGACCCCTCGGAAGCCGCGCCCGTGGCGGCGCGGCTAGAGGGGGGTGAGGGGCAGACGGGCGGCAAACTGGCGGCGGTGCTGTGCACGCACCACCACTGGGACCACACGGGCGGCAATTTGGAGCTAAAGGACAGATTCGGAGCCACGGTGGGTGCGCGCTCTGTGGGGCTGAATCCGGCTGTTAGAGAGTCCGACGCGGCTGACGCTCGGCTGCTGCCCCCAGCTCCACTGACGCCGTTCTCTCGGGTTCTCCGATGACACCCCTCACCCACCATCGCACCCCCTCACCCACCATCGCACCCCCTCACCCACCATCGCACCCTCTTGCTGCAGGTCGTTGGCCCGGCTGCAGACAGGGACCGCATTCCAGCCATTGACGTGGCGCTATCAGATGGTGACACGTGGCAGATAGAGGGGCTGGAGATGCACGTGCTGCACACACCCGGCCACACAAGAGGTGCTGCCACTGCCGGCTGGGGGAGAGGGTAGGAGTGGGGTGAGAGGAGGAGAGAGAGGGGCCAGGGCGAGAGAAAGAAGGTGGGTGAAAGGGGGGGAGGAATGCAGTGGCCTCAGGCGCTCCTCATCTCCCCTGCTTAGCACTGCTCTGGCATTCAACCTCCCCTGCCATCCCACCCCTCCTCCATACCCTCTCCCTCCCTCTTGCGCTGCTCTCTCAACCCCCCCTCCTCCCCCACCAGGCCACTGCGCGCTGTACTTCCCGTCCCTGGCGGCGCTCTTCACGGGCGACACGCTCTTCTCCCTGGGCTGTGGCCGCCTCTTCGAGGGCTCCCCCGCGCAGATGTGGGCGTCCCTCTCGCGCCTCGCCGCACTGCCGCCCGACACAAGGGTCTATTGCGGCCACGAGTACACGCAGGTGAGGGCACGAGTGCAGGGCGGTGTGCGTGGGGCCTAAGTGATGCTGGTCCAGCTCTGCCTAGCTCTTCTGGTCTCTCTTTTCAAGCACCACCTCTCTGCATCTCTTCCACCCCACACCTATGTATCGCCGCACAACCCTCCTGCTTCATGCCCGGTGGGTGGGTGTGCTTGCGTGTGTGTGTGAGTGAGTGAGTGTGTGCATGCGTGCGTGCGTCGTTGGGTGGGTGTGTGGCATATGCATGCACACGAGTGTGTTTGTGAGGGTGGGTTGTGCCCGCCGCCAGGCCAATGCGCGGTTCGCCATGGCAGTGGAGCCCAGCAATGTGGCCCTCCAGCAGAGGACCCAAGGGGTCACCCGCTTGCGATCGCAAGCCCTGCCCACTGTGAGCCGCCCTGCCATGCGTGGATGCATGGATGCATGGATGCGTGGATGCGTGGATGCATGGATGCGTGGATGCATGGATGCATGGATGCGTGGATGCGTGGACGCATGGATGCATGGATGCGTGGATGCATGGATGCATGGATGCGTGGATGCGTGGATGCATGGATGCATGGATGCGTGGATGCGTGGATGCATGGATGCATGGATGCGTGGATGCATGGATGTGTGGATGCGTGGATGCATGGATGCATGGATGCATGGATGTGTGGATGCGTGGATGCATGGATGCATGGATGCATGGATGCGTGGATGCGTGGACGCATGGATGCATGGATGCATGGATGCGTGGATGCATGGATGCATGGATGCGTGGATGCGTGGATGCATGGATGCATGGATGCAGAGATGCAGAGATGCAGAGATGCATGGATGCATGGATGCAATGCATGGGTGCACGGGTGCACGGGTGCAGGGGTGCATGGGTGCATGGGTGCGCATGGGTGCATGGATGCGCGGGTGCACAGGTGCGCGGGTGCATGGGTGAGCGGGTGCACGGGTGCATGGATGCATGGATGCGTGGATGCGTGGATGCGTGGATGCATGGGTGCATGGGTGCATGGATGCGTGGATGCATGGATGCATGGATGCATGGATGCAGAGATGCATGGATGCATGGATGCATGGATGCATGGATGCAGAGATGCAGAGATGCATGGATGCATGGGTGCACGGGTGCAGGGGTGCATGGGTGCATGGGTGCATGGGTGCATGGGTGCGCATGGGTGCATGGGTGCGCATGGGTGCATGGATGCGCGGGTGCACGGGTGCGCGGGTCCAAGGGTGCATGGATGCGTGGATTCGTGGATGCACGGATGCAAGGATGCGTGGAGGCATGGATGCATGGATGCATGGATGCATGGATGCAGAGATGCAGAGATGCATGGATGCATGGATGCATGGGTGCATGGGTGCATGGGTGCACGGGTGCAGGGGTGCAGGGGTGCAGGGGTGCGCGGGTGCATGGGTGCATGGGTGCATGGGTGCATGGGTGCGCATGGGTGCATGGGGACATGCGGGCATGGGGGCATGGGTGCATGGGTGCATGGGTGCATGAGTGCATGGGTGCATGGGTGCATGTGTGCAAGGGTGCAGGGGTGCAGGGGTGCAGGGATGCGTGGATGCATGGATGCATGGGTGCATGGGTGCATGGGTGCATGGGTGCATGGATGCATGGATGCATGGGTGCATGGGTGCATGGGTGCATGGGTGCATGGGTGCATGGATGCATGGATGCATGGAGCATGATGGGTGGAGCATGATGGGTGGAGCATGATGGATGGAGCATGATGGGTGGAGCACCCACCATCACGCGATGCATGCATCTCCCCCATGCACGCATCCGCTGCGCATGCATCCCCCCCATACATCCCCCCCATGCATCCCTCCCATGCATCTCCCCCTATGCATCCCCCCCTATGCATCCCCCCCATGCATCCCCCCCCATGCATCCCCCCCTATGCATCCCCCCCATGCATCCCCCCCCATGCATCCCCCCCTATGCATCCCCCCATGCATCCACCCCATGCATCTCCCCCGATGCATCCCCCCCATTGCATCCCCCCCATGCATCCCCCCCATGCATCCCCCCCATGCATCCACCCCATGCATCTCCCCCTATGCATCCCCCCCATTGCATCCCCCCCATGCATCCCCCCCCATGCATCCCCCCCTATGCACCCGCCCCCATGCATCCCCCACGCATCCCCTCCCATGCATCCCCCCTATGCATCCCCCCCCATGCACCCCCCCCCCCATGCATCCCCCCCAGATCCCCACCACCATGGGTGTGGAGGCGGCCACCAACCCCTTCCTGCGCCCGTCCAGCGCGGAGATCCGAGGTGCGCTGGGAGTGGGCAGCGCGGCCAATGATGTGGACGTCTTCGCTGCGCTGAGACGCATGAAGGACAACTTCTAGGCTCCACCGTTGCGCCTATACCTTGTAGATGCATGTGGACCATGATGTGCTCTCGGTAGAAAATGGCAGTGCTGCTAGTGATGTGGGCATCTTGGCGGCACTCCAAGTCTTCGGCACATGAACGATAGCTTCTACCTTGTAGCGCCCATTCCATGCCCTATGCACACTGTGGTAAGCTGCTGCACATAAAGCGCTCTTTGTTTCAAATGCCTGATCACCTCAATTAAACACCAAAAGAGGCAGCTGGCATCAACACACAGTGGTCTATAAGATAATATACCGTGAGCATACTGCTACCCCATTATGCCATGAGCATCAGTCTACCCCATGATGTCAAACGGCTGGAACTGCTTCTTGAAGGCTTCAGCCATGGCGGTCTCCTCCTCCACCGTCTGCTTGCACGCCCGCCAGTCCGCCCTCTCAGGCACACCCACCACTCCCGCCACCACCTGATGATGGCAGTGGGGGAGGGGAGGAAGGGGGGATTGAGTGTGCGTTGGTGCATGTGATGTGAGTAGCAAGAAGCTGTGAGGGGGGAAGCAGCAGTTAACTCACATGAACATAAACTGAAACCCTTACCTCTCATCATCTCTCCTCACACAGTCACACCCCCCCCCCCTCCTCACCTCGCGCCCCAGCTGCAGGGGAAGTTTCTCCCCCCGGTCGATGGCGTGCACCAGCATGGACTCGTCCGGCAGCTCCGCGCTCAGGTACTGCCCCCCGCGGCTCTGCTTCTTGATCTCGTCGATCAACGCCATCTGCTGGGCCTCTGGGGGGGGGAGAACGGAGTGAGAGGGGAGCGGGAAGTAGGGGGAAAAGGGAGAGAGACAGAAAGACAGGCAGCTTTCCAATCAAGTACTGCCCCACGCGGCTCCGCTTCTTTGTCTTGTCCACTGGCGCCATCCGCTGGGACTCTGATGAGTGGACGGGGAAGAGGGGAGGGGGGACGGAATGGGAGAGGGGGGTGCGGAGTTGGGGTGAGGAGTTGGGGTGAGGAGGAGAGAGGAGTTTATTCGGAGTCAAGGAGGAACCATAGAGGCGGCATTGCACCTACGGTTTTACATAGGTACCCAAACGGTAACAGATGGACTTGGTTCAGGTGAATTACGAGGTGGCTTCAAGTTCAGGTGAATTACCAGGTGGTTTGGGCACGGCAGCGAACTGGAAGCCGTGGGAGGCAGCCGCTGCAGTGAAGGCAGGAAGCACGTGGTCCGCCTTGTCCTGGGGGACGGGCACCACCTGCACGCGCTCATGCACACACACGGACACAAGGGGAGAGGGGGATGGCGTGAGGATATGAGTCTAGAGCAGAGAGACAGGTAGCTTTCTCCATGCATCCTTTCAGCCCGCCGCCTCGCATTACTCACGTTGACATGGGCGTGCGTGGCGGCTCTGAGCTGCAGGAAGCGCTCAAACGCCACCACCGTCTGCCCCTGCTGCTCAAAGCACTTCCTCAGCGCCCCCATGTAGCGCCACATCTCCGCCAGCGCGTCGGACGGTAGCGAGATGACGCTAGGGAAGTGCTCTATAGGGAGGATGAGCACGTGGCCCGGCACCAGCGGCCCCTTGGGCAGCGCGACGTAGCAGTGGTCGCCCACCGACACCACCAGGTGTGCCTCCACCTTTGGCGACGACAGGCAGAACCAACACGGCGCCGGGGCGGGGGGCGCTGCTGCTGGGGCTGCTGCTGCCCCTCCTGGTGCTGGGGCGAGAAGTGCAGCGAGGGAGGCGGGGGTGAGGGGAGGCGGCGTGCCGAGGAGGCCGGGCGAGGTGGAGGGGAGGGAGTGCGCGAAGCGGCAGGCGTCGCCTCGAGTGCAGCTGCCCTTGCGGACAAAGTCGAAGCACACGCCCTTGGGGAGATCAGGTGCTCCCCCACTGCTGCCAGCAGCAGCAGCAGCAGCATTTCTGTCTCCTCCCTGTCCTCCACCCCCTCCCTCCCCTGCCTCCCCCCCTGCAAGCGAGTGTTTGAAGCGGCAGTCCGCCCCTCTGCTGCAGCTGCCCTTGCTGAAGTGCTCGAAGCACAGGTTGCGTGGCAGCGGCGACCCGTCCTCCAGCGTGTGCTTGAAGCGACACGCCTCGCCCCTCGAGCACACCCCCTTGCCCGACAGCTCAAAGCACATCTGCGGCCCATCGCTTCCCCCTCCGCCCGCCCCCCTGTCCCGCCGCGCTCGCTTCCCCCCTGCAGCGTACCGCCAGTACTGCTCGCCCTCGCCTGCCCCCCCCGGCCCCCTCGCCTCCTCTTCCTCCACCTTCAACGCCCATGCCGGCTTTGCCACCCCCTCTCCCCCTCCCTTCCCCCCCTTGGAACTTTCCCAGAAGGTGCGCTTGGCAGCAGTCTCCTCGGCCTTCGCCTGGGCGGCAGCAGCAGCCGCACGGGCGGCACCATCAGGGGCGGCGAGGCTGCCGGTCCAGATTTGATTCTTGGCGGTTGAGGGGTGGGGGAGGAATGGGGAGGGGGTGGCGTCGGGGGGGCGGGCAGCGAGGTCAGAGAGGGAGAGGGAGGAGGCGGGGCGCAGGGAGAGGGCGTGAAGGGACTTCTGCTTGGCCTTGTTGCCCATGGGGGCTAGACCAATGAACCGCGTCACGGGGCCCGATGCTGACGTGGAGGTGTCTTTTGCTGACGTGGCGGACGAGTTGATGTAGGGCGGGCGGGCAAAGAAGACGCCAGCGCCACCTGCTACGTGGTAGCTGGGAGGAAGCAGGGGTGATTGGGGGGGGGGGGAGGCAAGGGCGGCAATGATGATTGGGTGTGTGTGTGCATGAGTGAGAATGGCTCACAACAAGTCCCTCATGCCCTCATGCCCTCATGCCCTCATGCCCTCATGCCCTCTTCCCTCATCCCTCTCCCCATCCCCCACATCCTTGCCCTCCCCCAACCCCGCCCCTCCTCGGTACCCCGCCACTATTCCCCCCCCACCCCTCACCGTGGCATCAGCTCCTTTGCCAGCGTGGCAGCAACGGGCGACCCAACACCTGCCCAATCCACGCTGGCCGGCTCCGAAGCAGCCGTGGCAGGGGGCGGCGGCGAGGGTAGCAGGGAGGGGTGTGTGAGGGCGGCGACCCCCTTGGGCCACTCGTTGGTGAGCAGCACATCTACCGCCCCCACGTCCGCCCCCGCGTCTACCAGCGCCTCCACCGCCCCCCTCTCCTGCCGCCCCACCCCTTCTCCCTCTCCGTCCGCCTGCCCTGAGAGGTACGTGGCAGGATCGTATCTGCCGCCCAGGTAGGCCACCTTGAGGCCTGCAGCGTGGGGCAGGGGAGGGCCGGGTTGGAAAGCAGGGCGCGGCGCTGATGAGGCGAGGCTGATTCACTCCAGCAGGCAGACAGAAAGGATTGACTTGCCATGGCCTCTAGACCCGCACCAGAATGCTCACACCATGCATCATGCATCGTCAGCCATGAGTCTGTCGTGAAAGTTCCCTCACGCACCGCACAGGTCAGCAATGCCTGCTCCTCGCAGCCATTCGATATTGTCACAGATCTTCACGCGCCTGTGCGAATGCCATTCCCCCTCCCCTGCCTCCTCGTTCTCCTCTTTCTCGCCCCCCCCTGGCCCGTCCCCTTGCCTGCCTGCCCCAGCCTCCCCCTTCCTCTCCTCTTCCTCCCCCGCGTCACCATCCGCTTTGCTTCCATCCCCCCCAACCCCTCCTTTCTCCTCCCCTTTCTCCCCCCCCTCCTTCACTACTTCCCTCGTCTCCGCCCCTCCTTTGCCCCTCTCAGCTATCTCCAGCAGCCGCTGCGCGCCGAATCCAATGTCGCCAATCAGGAACGTGGGAAGCGGCGCCTTGGCGCGCCCTGCGATGTAATCCTCCAGCTCTGATTGGCCGCCCGCTCCGCCTTCCGCTCCGCCAGTGGCGGCGGCAGCGGGATCGGCGGGCGGGAAGAAGGCGCCGACGCAGAAGAGACAGTCGAAGGGGCCATTAGACTTGTTTACCTGCGATTGGCGGCGCGGAGGGCGGGGGAAATTAGAGGGAAGAGGCGCGGAGAGAGGAGGATAGGAAGGGGATTAGAAATAAGGAGAGGACGAAGTGGATAACTAAGATGAGAACACAGCGAAGAGCCTGTGGGAAGGTGAGAGCGTTGCTCGTAAAAAAAGTCTGCGCGGAGACGACAGCGAACTTCGCGATCGCGCGATTCACGGCGTGGCACCACCGCCAAGGCGACTCACAGCGGCAGCTCGTTTGAAGAGCAGATGCAAGCGACCTTCCACGTCGCCCGCGAATAGGTATCGCCCGTTAGGCTCGGCTGCCATGTCGAGGAAATAGTTACTAGCTTGTCCGATCTTTTCGACCTGCGAGATTCTATATATTATGGAGTGCGGATGTAGAGGGCGCCAATCATAGGGTGGTGGGATTTGAGATTTGCGGCTCAAGGAGATCAGGAATTAGGGTTCTTATGTTGAAGGCACGGGAAGAGAACATTTGGCCGAAGAAAACATATTGGCCAAAGCCCAGGATCTTGGCTCGGTGTGTGGGACAAATTTGATTGGTTGCGTTGCGCCCTCATGCTCGTCGCGCCTTCACCAAAAACGATTCCGAAGCACTTTTACCGAATCCGAGCCATCCCCGAAGCTCCCTACAATCACGTACGTTTCTCGGGGATTGTTCCAAAAGGTACCGAACCACAAACCACCAACTTCAAGGCAATTTGAACCTCAGCTTGACATTATCCGAGGTAGCCGGTTGACGCTCGGATTTGAAGTCGACCAATCGGAGCTGGCCAAGTTGGTCTTGAGGGCTTCGCATGTGGGGCGGTTCGGTTTGTACCTGGACATGGGGCGGGGCGAGCCAAGCGAAAAGTGATGGGGGCAGGCGAGAGGGAAGAGTGGGTGAATGGGGGGGGGGAGGTGAGGTGAATCCTGCCCAGCTTGCCGGGCAGAACAGAAGCAAAGCAGGGGAGAGCAGGAGCACGAGACGAGAGGCACCCTTCCTGCCTCCTCTTCTCCTGGGCTCCCATCCCAGCCAGCCCCTCTCAATTTCCTTCTAGCGCACTCCCCCCGCCCTCCCGACTCTCGCGCCATGCCCTCTCTCCATGCATTGCACCACACACCTGCATGCTGGGCCACACTTCGTTACTCGCAGACCCTATTTTCCCGCCTGCTCTCTGTTTGTTTCCTTCTGTACTAAGAGCCTTGATCAATGGCTGCTTACTCACGAGCAATGCCATGACGCCTCTCCTATGCATCGTTGGCCGAATGGGCATTAAACTTTAAAATGTGACAGCAGTTGACCTCTGAAGCTTGCAGGATAGCTCTCATGACCGAAACTCTCTAGGTTTGCTCGCTGATCCAATCAGATCCTAGGCGAGAATGTGTTCCTGACGCACACTCGACGTCGCGGCACGCAGTCCCCTCTGCCAGCCCGCCATGGCGAGCAGCGGCAGCAGCGACGGTGCGGATGGCGGCGAGGGAGCGACGTGGCCGCAAGTGGTGCTGACGCGGCACGGCGTGTGGTTGGAGACGGCCTTCCCCGACTCCTCCGTGGGCATTGGCGTGAACAGCGGCGTGCCCGGCGGCGCCGCTCTGCGCAGCGGGTCTCGCGGCTATGCGCGACGACGGGAGAGCGGCGATCCGGTGCCGCGCCACGTGGTGGAGGAAACGAAGCGGCAGTTGCGGCCGCTGCTGAACGCACTGAGATTCGTGGAGTCGAGCAACAGGTGGGCGATGCACCACCCTTTCTTACAGTGCGCGGGCTATTTGCTCGATGCTTTCCTCTCAAGGCACCGCTTTTCTCGCGGTGAGCCCTCGTTTCCGCAGCAGTGCACCCGTCGTGGGCATGACACCCCTCTTCAGCCTCTCATGCTGCCGACAATGCTCCCGATCCACCCCGTCTGAACTCCTCGTTCCGTGCCCACGTTTTCCAGGGTGAATTGCCCCGACGGCGACAACGGGCAAAGCATCGGGCCGCTGCAGATATCGGAGGAGTACCACCGCGACGCGTGGGGCCCGCTCACCGGGCCGTGGTCGCAATGCAGGTCAGGCTCGCAGCGCAGGTGATGGTCGTTAGCGCACATTAGCGTTTAAAAGCTATTTGATTGGTCCGCATGGTCGCATATCGTGCTGCGCGGCCAACTCCTTTCCTTCCCCTCGCCCATTCCGTTGGGTCCATGGCGGCGGGGCGGCAGGCAGCTAGCGCACGCGGAGGACACGGTGGTGTGGTACTGGATGCGCTACTGCCCCCACGCCATCCGCACGCGCGACTGGGAGCTCCTCGCCAAGGCGCACAACGGTCAGTCTCCGCTCTATCTTTTCCCCCTCCACCCTCCCTCCCAACCTCCCACACCTCTCCCCCCGCTCTCTATCTCCTCACCCCCCTCTCGACTGCCTCCCTGTGTCTGCTCCCTCTGCCGTTCCTCCCTCCCCCACCCTCGTGTCGCATCTCCTCGTCTTGCGCCTCCCCTACATCAGCCCACCCCTTCCATCCCTCCTCTCCCGCCCCCTTTTTCCCCAGGCGGGCCCCGTGGGACGCGCTACAGCAAGACGCAGCGGTACTGGGGGAAGGTGCGGCGCCACCTGCAGCACCAGCAGCCGCTGCTCATCCCCCCTTCCGCCACCACCATTCCCCCCCAACGCCCCGCGCACCTTGCGCCCTCCGCGCTCGCTGCGCCTGCATTACGAGGTACGTGCGCGCGCTGCCCCTGCAGTCCGAGGCATGTGCCGTGCGGTGTTGCGCCAGGGGGGCAAGAGCGGCAACCGATGGGTGCCCGCTCCTCTCCCTCTGCGCTGGGTGTGGCGCGCATAGAATGCGCTTTTGAGTCGACTCAAAAGCAGAATGCCGTGTGGCGGGTGAGTGCAGCACGCGTGCATGCCGCCATAGGCGGCGCACGAATGCTCATCGCCGCCCATCTTGCCGCCTTGTTCTGCCTCGTGCCTGCAGATCCCGCCCTGTGTGGTAACCAGTCCGTGGTTACATGGTGCGCCGTGGAGCAGCGGAGGCGGTGGGCGCAGGGGGGAGTGCAGGGCGGGGGAGGGGAGTGGGCGCTGGGGGCGGACGAGCGGGGGAGGATGGTGATAATGGCGGAGGGGGAGAGGGAGGAGGCGGGGGAGAAATGTGTAGGGAGCAGCAGGGGGGAGGGCGAGGAGCGGGTTGAGAAGGGCGGGAGGGGGGATGGCGAGGAGAGACGTACGGAGGGGGCAAGGCAGCAGGCGGCGCATCAGCAGCATGGGGAGCAGATGGAGGGGAGGCGGCAGCGCGCGCAGCACCGCTTGCACCACGTGCAGCACAGCAACCGGCCCGGCAGACGCAGGCCCAGGAGGGCGGTGCTGCCTGTGCGCCTGCTCTCTCCCACCTCCTCACTGCACCGCACTGCACCACTCTCCCTCATCCCCTTCGCCTCTGCCACATCAGCAGCCATCGCCGCCGCCTCGTTGGTCTACCGCCCTGCCTCCCCTCCCTCCTCCGCCCCCTATCTACTCGCCCCTCCATCTCTTTTCTTCCCCGCCCACCACCCGTCCTCTAATTCCGCCCTCTCCTTCCCCGCCTCCTCCCCTCGCTTCCCGTCCTCCCCCCCGCCCTTCCCTTCTCCTCCTCCTCTCGTCCCCTCACTATCATCCGCCACTTCACCAGCGCAAGCAGCAGCTCCAGCATCACCAGCAGCAGCAGCGGTGGCAGCAGCAGCAGCAGCAGCGGCGGCTGCATCTCGTGCGCGCGAGTCGCCATGCCCCCTTCTCCTCGCGGACTTCCCTCCTCTTCCCTGCCCGCCCTCCCCCTCGCGCGCCACTGCGCAAGGGACTGAAGCAGCAGGGGTTGGCGCAGGGCGTGGGGAGGCGAATCCCGAGGCAGACGCGGTGGATGTTGAGCTGCTGCGCGCGCTGATGGGGGGAGGTGCGGGCGATGCAGGGGATGGGGGGGATGGGGGGGAGTTGGGGGAGAGGCGGACTGGCTGTGCTCTTGATTTGCGGTTGCATGTGGAGCAAGGGGAGGAGAGGGAGGATGGGGAGGAGAGGGAGGAAGGGGAGGAGAGGGAGGAAGGGGAGGAGAGGGAGGGGCGAGTGCAAGAGGTGGACTTAGAGGCACTTGCAGAGAAGGGGGAGGAGAGTGAAGCGGAGGATGAGGGGAATGAAGCGGAGGATGAGGGGAGTGAAGCGGAGGATGAGGGGAGTGAAGCGGAGGATGAGGGGAGTGAAGGGGGGCGGGAGGAGGGCAGTGAAGGGGAAGGCGAGGTGTGGCAGCAGCTGGTGGCGCTGATGGGCGGAGGGGGAGGGCAGGGGGGGGAGGAGGGGGTGGGGTGGGGAGCAGAGGAGTGCAGTAGGGCGGGATTGCTGGAAGGGGAAGAGGGAGGAGAGGAAGGGGAAGAGGGAGGAGAGGAAGGGGGCACCGGCGAGTGTGAGGGGGGGGAAGTGGTGGCGTGCCTGGCTTTGCAATCGGAGGCAGTGGATGCGGTGCAGAGCGGTGCAGTGGTAGTGACGCAGAGTGGCGGTGGAGGGGAGGGTGGAGTGGAGGCAGGTAGGGAAAGGGTAGAAGCAGCAGCGGAGGGGGAAGGGAAGGGGAAGGCTGCAGTGGGGGGAGAGGAGCAGGAGGAGCAGGGGGAGCAGGAGGAACAGGGGGAGTGGGAGGAGCAGGGGGCGCAGGAGGGGGCGCATGGCAGCATGTCGTATGCGGAGATGGCGCAGTGGATCCTGGCGCACAGCATGGACGCCATCTGGGAGGCGGACGACGAGGGCGCGGGCGAGGGGGGGGAAGAGGGCGAGGGGGAGGAGGAGGGGGAGGGGGAGGTGGGGGAAGAGGAGGTGAGGGGAGAAGCAGAAGAGGTGGCAGCAGGCAAGGAAGTGATGGTGGGTAGGGAGAGCGCAGGAGAGGCAGCAGAGGTGGCAGCAGGGGAGGGATGTGAGGCCGCCACAGCAGACACTGACGAGGAGAGGTGCGGGGCAGGGGAGGAGGGGGAAGAGAGGGCGAGGGAGGGGGGAGGGGGGGAGTGGAGTGGAGGAGGGATAGCAGGAGGGGCCGAACCAGCTCATGGAAGAACCCTTCTGTTGACCCCACCGATTAGCCAGACCACCTGCCACGTGGACAGTGCGCCTGATGCTGAGCTGGCAGGTGATGCTGAGCTGGCATGTCCTGCTGAGCTGGCGCCTGTGAGTGGCAGCACGGGCAGGAAGGGTGGTTTATTCGGCAGTGTGGTGTGGGAGGTGGTGGGCGGCTGGGACGAGGGGGAAAGTGGGGCGATTTTGGTGTCGGCTCAAGGGAAGGGGCAGAGCCAGGTGGGCATGCCCGTGCTCTGTGACCCACAGGCAAGGGATGATGGTGGTGATGGTGATGGTGGTGAGTGGCAAGTTAGGACGAGGGCGGAGAGGAGCAGCGGAGAGGGCGTGGAGCAGTGTGCTCTCATTCAGCACCCTGCTGCCGGCCACGGCACCTCATCCGCGCCTCACACCCCCTCCTGCACTCCCTGCATCCCCCTCTCCCTCCGCCTCTCCCTCAACCCCACCCCTCTCCCTCTCTCCATCTCCCCCTCCTCTCCCCTCCCCCTGCAGCCCCTCTCCCCCTCCCCCGCTGTTCCCCTGCCCCTCCCGCCCGACCCCCTGGCCTCGGCGGTGCTGCAGCTGTGCTCGCTGTGGTCGCACCTCCACACTGACCTCCGGGAGCGCGCCCGCTCCTTCCACCGCCTCTCGCTCGCACTCTCCCTCTCGCCTGCGCTCCCCGCCCCCACTGCTGCCACCACTCCTATTGCCAACGCTGCCGCGAACCACTCACTCACCAGCTGCACCGCTTTGCACCGCACGCACAGCAGCACGGATAGGTGGTCGGCGGAGGCAGTTCTCCTGGAGGTGGAAAAGCTGCAGCGGCAGTGCGAGGTGGTCACACGGCGCGGCAGGGGGGGGAGGGGGGATGGCTGTGGGGAGACACTCATGGCGGATGGGGAGGTTCAGCTTGAGGAAGCTGCCAGGAAGGAGCACGAGCAGCGGGCGGCTGTGATGCGGGCGGTGCGGGCGGCGATGGGGCGGGGGGAGCGGCTGAGGCTGTACGACCAATGGGGGGTTGACAGGTGGCAGCAGAGCCGGCTGCACACGCTTGTGTTTCAGCGGCTGTGGAATGAACCCATGAGGTGCGCAGTGGCATGGTGGCATGGTGGCATGGTGGCACGTGATGGTAACATGTGACAGGCTGGTTCTGATGGCCATGGTGGTGGCAATGCCATGGTGGGCTGTCATGGTGGAATGTGATGGTGGCATGTCACAGGCTGGTTCTGACTGGCGTCTCGTACTAACTCTTCTCATCCCTAGCTCCCTTCCCTCTCCCTTCCCGTGCTCTTCTCCCCCTCTCTCCCATGCTATTGCCTCCTCTCCCTCTCCTCATGCTCTCGTCTCCCTCCCCCGTCTCTCCCCGTGAGTGCATCAGGTGTGCAGAGAGTGCAGCGCTGGTCAGCAAGTTCCTCCCCTGATATCGCTGGCCCTAAGGGCGGGTTCCCACAGCTCGCGTCAGACTCGACCTTGTGTCAGACTCGCGTCGAATTGAGTAGCACCACATAGAATTGCGAGATCATATCTGTGCACCGCGCAGGACCGTATGAGTCTGGCGCGAGGTGGTCTGACAAGCGGTGATAGGAGTTCGCCATAAGGTAACTCCCAACTTAACCGCGCGCGCTAGGATGGCTTGTGCCCAGGGGGTCCAGTACCCTGTGCTGGTAGCTCGGTAGGATGAGGCAATACTGGAAGAGTAGGCCGGTACCGTAGACGATTCGGAAGTAAAATGAGAGTAAGGAATGTAGGGTTCCAATTAAACAATATTTAGCATTGGGTTTGTTGATTCTTCCAAGTGCCGTGTCAGGTTGGCTGGCGAAAGAAGCCAACCGTGTGAGCTGCAATTCGATCTGAAAGACAGGCCAGGGTTTGAGAGGTCACATTGTGCGGGCAGCGGTCATGGAGCGGAACACGGGGGCTTGCAAACAGCGGCTTATTTCTCGCCTCGTCGCTTCCAGCACAAAACAGCAGTGCGGCACTGCTACGACCTACCGGGACGACCTTGGTTTGTGTTGTGTTGTGTTGTGTTGTGGCACCAGCAGTGCAGTGCAGTGCATCCACCACAATCAGCACACGCGCAGTCATAAGACTCCCCTTCTCTATGGCTGTTTGTCATTACCCTCTCCAGGGCAGCGGTAGTGGGGCATCAGGTTGATGGCAGTTAAACAATGAGTGTCAATAGCGATGGTTAAAGGTGTTTGTTAGAAGCCCTGCTGCCGCCCATGCATGTGAGGCTGCCGGCAGTCAAGCCAGTGAAGCCCGTAGCATCACCTGTGGATGACACTGTTGTGATGGTGGCCGCATCGTGTTGGTACATCTAGAGCCCCTCGTGTCGGTACATCTAGAGCACATCAGGCACGGGGTTGTACCTCTGCTGCGCGTACTCCTGCCCCTGCACCTCCACCACCACCTCCCCCACCCCACAAATGAATCTGTCATGATGGTGGGTGCACAGTATCAGTATCAGTGCACTTAAAGCCCATCCCTTGGCATGTCAGGCACGGGGCTGTACCTCTGCTGCACGTACTCCTGCCCCTGCAACTCCACCACCACCTCCCCCACCCCTCCTCCTCCTTCCCCTCCCGCCCCATCCCCTGCTCCCACCACCCCCTCCCCTCCCTCCCCTGCCCCGTCCCCCGCCCCCTTCTCCCTATGCTTCCCCTTCCGCCCCTCCCCCTTCTCCTTCAGCTTCCCACTGTGCGACTTCTTCTTGCCCCCCTTCCTCCCACTCCCACCTGCTTCCCGTCCCGACCCATCTCTATCTCGCGACCCCGACCGCGCCACGCCCGCCCCTGCGGGCATCACGCCGCCCGCCTCCACAATCTGGTCGGCCATGGCGCCGCCCTCGTCCGCCCGTAGCTGCGTCACCTCCACGAGGTCGTACTCCCGCTGCGCCGGCGACTTGCTTCCTCTTTGCGCCGGGGACCGCCCCCCTGACGACCCCCTGGACCCGGGCCTGGACCCCTTGCTGTGGCGGCGCGCAGGGGGGATATCAGCAGACAGCTCGGGCTGTTGCGGGTCGTGGGGGAGCGGGGGGGCGTTCGGGGGGCAGGGGTCGGGGATGTCCGCGCGGAAGTGGTTGCGCGAGGGCGGGAGCGGCGAGCAGAGGGCTTCGTGCACGTTGCGCAGCACGCCACGGCTGTTGGGGTTGGCCTTCTTGTCGTAGCGGTACCGGAAATTCTCGTATGTCGTCTGAGAGCCGCGGGAAGGGGAATGGGGGGGGGGGAGGCCGTGGGTGGGACGATAAAAGACACAGACGAAAGAGTTGAGAGAAGGGCAGCAGGTTGAAGGGGTGAGAGCGCAACGGCAACAGTTGTAAAAATCGGGCTTGGTTATATGATGCAAGAGTGAGGGGGTGTGGCCCGTTCCGAGCACAAGGAGGCACACGCACGCACCTGGTTGGTGCTCATGAGGTAGAGGTGGAAGGCGGAGAGCCCCCCCACGAACCAGACTGCGAGGAAGGTGTACCCCATCAGCACCGCCGCCATGGGCGCCTGCCCCAGCGCCTGCCACACCGTGCGCGTGTCGCCGCCCGGCTCGTAGGCGTTGTCCATCAGCACCTGGGGGACGCGGGGAGAGCGGCGGTGAGCGGCGGGGGAGAGCGGCGGTGAGCGGCGGGGGAGAGGGGGGGGAGAGGGGGGTAGACCCAGTTGAATCGCATGGGGGATGGGTGGCGAGCTTCGGGAGCTGGGTGGCGAGCGCGAGGGCCCAGCACAGGGAGTGCACAGCAGGCAGAAGGTGAGAGATAAAGAGCGAGATCAGAGGTCGCGTTGATGAGGTAGGGGCGAAGACGTTGATGCAGAGAGCTGAGCAGAGCGGCAGCTCACAGCTCACCTTGATGAGGTAGGCGGAGAGCGAGAAGACGTAGATGCAGAGGGCAGTGGTGGAGCACACGAAGAGGAAGAAGAAACGGTAGTTGCGCTGTGCCGGGATGGGGGGGGAGGGGGTGTGGGGGAAGCAAGGACGGGTGAATGGTGTTGGGGAGATAGGAAATCAGAGAGCTCGAAGGGAGAGAAGCAAATACTGAGCGTGGATGGAAAAATGCAGGGAACGGGAGAGAGGACGATTGGGGAAGCAGGAGATGATGGGCGGAATGAGGGAGGGCGCCTACCGCCCTCATCGCCCGGCCTATAAGGCGCTTGGGGCCTCCCTCCCACTCTCACCCTGCCAATGCACTGTCGTGGCTCTCCCCCCTTACCCCCGCCCCCCCCACTCTCACCCTGCCAATGCACTTGCGTGGCTCTCCCCCCCTACCCCCGCCCCCCCCACTCTCACCCTGTCTATGCTCTGGCGTGCAAAAAAAACCCTCTCTCTCTCACCTTGCCTTTGCACTGGCGTGCCAATCCCCCTCTCCCCCTCACCTTACCCACACACGGGCGTACCAAATCCCCCCCTCTCCCCCTCACCTTGCCTATGCACTGGCCCACCCACGGACAGTGGTGGTCGAATCGCTCAACGCAGTTGTTGCAGATGCTGCAGTGCGAGCACCGCGGGGGACTGCCGCGCACGGTTGGCGGAGACGGGGGAGGCGGCCGGGGGAAGGGGAAAGCCGGGAAGGGAGGGGGAGGGGGGGAGATTCGTGAGATGGTGGAGTGGGAGCAATGCGGGGATGAAGCGAGGGAAGATGGGGGAAAGGAAGACACACGTTCATTCACGCGTGCCTGGATATATAAGGGGCATGCGCCATGCTCACCGGTACAGCATGCACGTGTCGCAGTATTTGACCTTCACCGTCTTGCCCTTAATCACCACCTCTTTAGTCCGCGGCAACCGCCTTCCCCCCGCCGGCCGCGGCGCCTCCACGTCACCGTCGGGCTCGGGCGGGTGAGTGTTGCGCGGCACGATGCCGGGATCGCGGCTGGACGTGAAGAGAAGAACGCACAGATCCTGGACGGCGGGCGGACGGGAGAGGCCCATGGGAGAGAATTCGGACGGGAAGTCACGGAGTGGGGAAGGGGTTGCAGCGGGAAGGGTGTCGAGGGAAGCGAGATTGAAAGAACACCCTAAACGCCATTCCCCACAAGAATGCAAATCCCAAAATAATGCCGCGCACAAGGCTGAACAAAAGACATGGAAGCCTTTTCAGAGAAGCTAGAGTGGAGGAGGGATGGGAAGACGTGAAGTTGCGCGACACGTGACGAGGCGGGGATAGTGAAGATGGAATTAGGATGGCAACACGGAAGGCGAAAAGCGCACATTCCAGAGCGTCGGAAATAAGGGCAGAGGCATCGACAGAGACGAGACGAGTGAGGAGACATGGACAGAGTCATCGACACGACGCGCAGGTGGGGGAGAGAAGCGAGCATGCTCCAAACGCCTGTCAACAGACGGCATGTGGAGGAGAGAAATGGCGTCGACAGCTGAGAAACACGAAACGAGGAAGCAGTGTTGGTGCGACGAGGTTGGTCTACGCATCACTACTCACCCAAACTACAAGGCATATTCCGACTATTAGTATCGCTAGGCCCCCGTTGATCTTGTTAATGAACTGCGCGCCGACGAAGATGCAGAAGAGCGTCCCCGGTATCGATATAAGGCAGATGGATACAAGCAGCGACCGCACGTCCGGACCGAATATGAAGCGGCCCCAGCAGCAGAAGTTCTGCGGAGGTAAACGAGACAGATTTGGTTCGCGAAGAGGATTTTATCGAGGAACTCACACTGTTGAAAAACGACTAGATAAGCTGCTGGATGCTACGAGCAAGCGAAAAGCTTTTACGAAGCTAAGGTAGAACACGGGTTCTGCACGGGAGACTTACGTTACTGCCCTTCCAGGCCTGATACACCTTCGTCATTGCAAGAATCTATGGACCGTCATTCCTGGCGTTATACAGCACGAATGCACGTCAGCTAATTTGTTACTCTGGTCTTCCGCCGATTACCACAAGAGCGTCAACTACTGCGACATCGTCCGAGGTCAAGGGATACGATTAGGCGCGAGAGCAAAACGGATAGTGAAATTCGTCTACTTGCTGGGTCGCTGTGATTCGCTGTGGTTGTACGAAAGACTAGGCTAGAACAAGGAATAGAATTCAGCAGAAGTGCGGCGAGGAGGAATCAGGGATGGGCTCGAGGTTGGGAGGACGGTTGCGGGATCTCTCGAACCAGCGCAGCCCAGCGGAGAACGAGCGGTTGGGAGTGGTTTGGCGGGGGTTTGGCGGAAGTGAGTGCGGGATAGGTTACGCGTAGGGAGTGCCGTGCGGACGAGAACCACCAGATCTCCTTGGCTTCTCCGAAGCTCAACGGCTGCGATAGCCTGGTTCTTGGCAACAGTGGTGGCTCGCACCGCCTTGGAGGTGGGGTGGTGGGTCTGGTTGTGTGCGATAAGGTGGTCGTTGAGTCAGTCGGGGGATTTTCGCACACCCCGCCAAGCCCAATTGCGGCTGGCGGCAGAATCGATAGATCTCTCCAGCAGACGTGATTTGGAGTGAGGTGGGGCGGGGTTTGAGGAAGGTAGAGCTTCGCAGAAGCGGTTTGGCGACTGACGAAACAGAGTCTGACGTCCTTTTTCATCGCGTGCACCCGCCAAACCGAACGAAACGGTAACACAGATTGTTCACGGCAACAGACGCGTTATTACGCAGGGCCACTATCAAGGGCCGACAGAAACAAGCTGAGCATGTACCCACCAAAAAGAGTTAACGTTAGCTGTAAATACTAGCACTACTGGACACACAAAAAAGCACATACTCATGAGCATAAGACCATTTACCGAGGACTAACATAATTCTTCCGTAAAGCTGGCCTGGCTGAAGGCAGCGGTATGTTGAACAAGTTGAAATAGCTTTTGTAGGATTGCGGTTTGGGACCTATCAGTTCCTTCGGGCAGCCTCTGAAGAGTGGAAACCGCTTCAAGATTTCAGAGTTACTCCTCAGCCCATAGTCGCCATTCTTCGGGTCCCGGAACCCTGCCTTGTCGATGCTCGTCGCGAAATAGCGCATGCGGTTGAGAGCAGGCACTGAGGGGAAGGGTGCGCAGTTGGGCATGTAGATGACATACTTGGGGGCGCCTGACGGGGTAGCAGAGACGAGCTCTGCATAGTTTTCCGTGGGCAGCCCGCTGCAGCCAGATGTGACGGCGCGGCTGTGAGCGGCGTCAGTGCCGTTGTTGCAGTCGATGCCGTTGATGCGGTTCTTCCCACAGAAGTTGGTCAGATAGGGATAATTCTGCCCATTCAATAGATGGAGTAATCGGGGGCGGGTGAAATAGCAGTGGGTTATAGCATGGAAGGGAGAGAGAATGAGTCAATACATAGCAGAAGCAGAACAGGATCGCTGGTGAGTGCTGATCTTACCCATCGGATCTCTGGCGTCTGGAAGTAGGTTTTGAGCAGGCGGTTCCAGTTGGGGCCGGCGTAGTTGTCGCAGTTGTTGAGGTGGTTGTTCTGGCACGAGATGTACCCCACTGAGAATTGCGTCGTGTTGATCATCACCATGCCCAGCACCATGTTGCTGCATGGCACGAGGGGAGGAGGGGAGCGGAGGCAGCGCGCAGATAAGCATGGGGATGAGAGGTGGCACAGTAGAGAGAACAAGCGAACACCACATCGGCTCAAGAAACCTTGAACCATGAGGAAGGCAGGAGCAGCAAGGCGAGAAATTTACTTCTACCAAGTGGAGCGGTCGCATCGCTACCCAACTCCATGGCAACTCACTTCTTCCCCGAGTTGAGCTTGAGCCCGTCGGCCGTCTGGTCGCACACGAGCCCGTCGGAGATGACGCCGCTGGACACCCAGTCGATGTACAGGCAGTGCCCGCCGCGGTGCACGTAGTTGCAGCGCAGGTAGTTGCCTGGGTTCACCCAGTGCGTGTCAAAGTAGATGGCGCTGTTGTCCAGCCGCGTGTTCTGCCCCGTCTCCCCAAAGTCGTGCCGGATGTCGTTGTAGGCAATCTTGTTGAGCATGGAGTCGCCCACGTTGTTCATGCCGTGCCCCAGCTGGATCCCCGCCAGGCTGAAGTCATGCAGCCGGTTGTTCAGCACGTTCACCCCCACGCCGCCCCACAGAATCATGATACCCACCCGCGCCCTCTGCGCCTGCTGCCGCCCCTCCCCGCCCGAAAACAACTCGTTATTCGTGATCCACACGTTGGACCGCTGCAGGGTCGGGCCGTGCCCAGAGTACGAGACGCGGATGGCAGCGGGCCAGTTGGCAGGATTCACCGTGACCCGCATGTTATCAATGCGGGAGAACGCCGCCCGCATGACATCAATTCGGCCGAACACTGTTCCCTGCGCGACTTGCACGGCGAAGACGCGGAAGAGGAAGATGGCGGGGCAGGAGTAGCGGCCGATGTAGATGTCGCGCACCTGGTCAATGTTGGGGAAGCGGCAGACGGTGCTGTCGGCGTCCGTCACAGGGATGTGGAAGTTGATGCCGTGGATGAGCACGTTGTGCGTGTTGAACAGCTCCAGCACCGGCGTGCTGCCAGTGGGAAAGGCAGTGGGAGAGAGGGACACGAGGGGAAGATGACGCTGTTGACGCTGGTAGGGAGCTAGTTACTGAAACGTGCAACTCTGGCATGCAGTCAGAACGCCACGGCATGCCACAGCCATTCACGTGCAGCACTAGCAGAATGGTATGGACGGCATGCCACTTGTTCTCACGCGGTGTTAGGCATGGAGATGGTGAGCCTGCTGGGCCGCGTGGAGTTGAAGATGGTGCACGAGAAGTTGCCGCCAAAAACCAGGCCACGTGTGAGGCGCACGTTACTCCACAGCAGCATGGTGACCAGCGTGTCGTTGGGGAGCGTCGCCCGGCGCAGGATGTCGCGCTCGAACCCCACGTTGATGATGATAGGAGGGTTCGGCACTTTGCAGGGGCGCGCGCACGAGTTGGCGGACACACGCGGCGGGCCTGGGGGGAGAAAGAACATCGGGGGATAGAAGAGCGACACTGGATGACGCGAAGAGAATAGAGGAGAAAGCCTCGCAGACGATAGCTTGAGGAATCGGATGGGCGTCAACAGCCAGAGGATTGCAACGCCATGAGATGGCGTGGGAGCTGCAGGCATAAGGAGGACAGCGGCGGAAAGGGGCGTGAAGGAGTGACCAGAGGAGCACCAGAGAGGGGAGTAACGCAGCCACCAGCACCAGCACGGCCGCCTGTGTGTGTTACCAGGGAAGTTAGTAGCAGAAGGGTCGTCCGACACGTAGTCCATGGTGCGAGCCGTCGCCCCGTCGTTCCGCGAAGCGTGGCGCGCGGTGCTGATGTCGCCGTCACTGGTCGCCGCGGCATCGCCGAGAGCGACGGCTGGGAGCAACAGGCACGATGCGATCACGACGGCAGCCATCAAGCCACGAGGCGCGATCGCCGATATCATGTCGAGCCGTCTCCCTAGTAGACTTGCTGCGACCAACCCCCGAGACAAATTGAAGCGTGGCATGATGCTCGCGGTGGCTAACAGAGCCAGGCTGCGACGATCCGCTGCCCGCCGGCCTCTGCGACGTCTCTACGAGGCTAATGGGGATCCTTGGGGAAACCCGCCTGGGGAATCTCTCAGGTTACCCAGAGTTTGGTCTTCAGGACTGTGCGAGCGGCTATGTCTCGCGCAGCGAATAATGGGGACGGCACGCTTGACACTATCCCGTCAAATGCTTCCACCCCAGGATCCTCAACGCGACGACCGCTACAGTGCATCGATTCGGCTTCGGCGACTAGGGCGTGGGGATTTCGAAAAGGCGCCATGGCGAAGTACTGGTTGAGTGAGATGAAAGGAGCTTCAGCCGATACATTGGCTGAAGTGGAGAGGAGAACAGGGAGGAAGGGATTCCCAAGGTGAACAAGTGTCCTCCCCCAAACTCTGGTGTGGGAGTGCTAGCGCTTGCAGGGTGTGAAGTGTAGCTAACAATGAAATCTTTTGTGCCGCTTATGAATATTGCTGCTTGCTTTTAGATTGTGACAACAATGAATGAAATGTTGGCGTCTGGCTCTGATTGGCTGGAGACTTCAAGCCCAGTGGAGGAAGCCACACACGCAGCATCCCGTCCCAGGCTCAACTGCTTTCTGCTTCTGTTTGGGGTTGCCGACGACAGCGATTTGCACTTCTCTGACCAGCGATGTCAGCACGCTGAATCCAGCGTGGACCAGGTTCTGCTGACGACGGAATGCCTGTGTAGAATGGCCAACGTGCCCAGCACTGGGTGGTTCACGTCAAGGATTTGGTGGAAATTCCTCCACGTGTACCGAACCAAACTCCAGGATTCGAGGCGGCTCCAGGATTCCGCTTCGTGTCCACTTCTCCGCCTCTCCTGTCTCGCCATTCCCATCACTGGCGCGGCCCCCCAACTCGATTTGTCGTTGCTGATGGTGCGGGCGTGCGGTACCCGCCTCTCTCCATCCACCTTCGCGTGCGCCTTCCTCATCCATCAGCTCCGCTGCGCGCAACAGCCCTCCCGCACAGAACGTCCGCCACTTGCTGGTCAGTCGCCCCCCTCCCGCCTCCCCGCATTCCGCCTCTTCCCCTCTGGTCTGCTTGGTGTCTGTCTGTCCCTCAACCACCTTGAGATCACTGTTGTGGAACTAACCCTTCGCCCGCCATATCCTATATTTGCACGAGTCTTCTCAACATATTTTGCCGACCACTCGTCGCTATTCTTTTGTCATTAGACTTGCTGCTGCTTTGTGGTCAGTACTGTCAGTTTGTACAGATTATTTATTCTATCGCCATGGACGTCGTCGCCGCTCACTCCCGAGTTACCTTGAATAGCTCCTTTCTCTCTCGAGCAGATGTCCCCGACGCTTCCTTCTTGTCCCGTCAAATTGCCTCCGCGCGACCATCCCTGCCATCATTGACTCTCCCACGAAGGCGCCTCTCCCTTCGAGCCTCAGCGTCCAGCAGCGGCGCCGCGGTGTCGCCTAACGGCACCGCCCGTGCTCAGAATGCCGCCTCGTTCACGCAGAACGGCGTCACTTCGCCGGGACGGCTCGAGGGTCCTGCCACTATCCTGTAAGCATGATTCTCGTACTTACGATTTCAGCATCACGACTACCAGCGTCTCATCTGTGAGTGAAGATCTCGGGCGTAAAACTGACTTCTGCTGTGTCGTTGCAGGTGGGGAGAGGGCCCCATGCAGCTGGTAGAGCCGGAGGCGGCGGAGACCTACAGGGAGGCGCCGAACAGACCGCTGTCGCCCAGATCGGCGCGCAGCACAGCGCCCGGCGTGCGACGCGTGGAGGAGGCGATCGCCGCCATGCGACGAGGCGAGGTGAGCGCGACCTGAGCATGGGTTGGGGGAGAGGGTTCGGCAGCAGACTGTATGATCGTGGGTTGCGAAGTCAGTGCCGAACATTCGAGCTGGGCCGTGGACTCGGCTTGCAGGGCTTGTATGTAACCTTAATCGCCTCATTGAGTCGGTCGAGATTGCCACTTCAATTAACTGAACAAGCACCCCCATTGACCTCCTCTGGCGACACCCCTCCTGGCGTGGCAGGTGGTGGTGGTGGTGGACGAGCACAATCGCGACGTGGCGGATCTCGTCATGTCCGCATCGCTCGCCACGGCGGAGCGCATGGCCTTCATGGTGCGCCACGGCAGCGGGATCGTCTCCGCCGCCGCGTCCCCCGCCGTGCTGGATCGCCTCGCCATCTCGCCCATGATGGCGGGGGGCGAGGGCGGCGCGAACAACGGCTCCGCATCGTCCGTGTCTGTGGTGAGTTGGCGACGTCTGTCGGGTTTGCACTTTCAGGCTGGCCAATGTAGCACACGCTTGGCATCCCCCCTTCCTTCGGATCCCCGGAGTAAGCCATCCACCGTATCCGCGCCTGCCTAAACCAGCCCGCCTTCTGAAGCCCTAATCACTGCCTTCCGCCCTGTCCCTCGCCTGACTCCAAAGCCAACCAACGTGTCCCTGCCTTCCGTGCTCCCCCTCTCCCCCCCCCTATGCTCAGGACGTGGTGGTGGGCACCACAACGGGCATCTCCGCGGCGGACAGGGCGCGCACGCTCAGGGCCCTCGCGGACCCGCTCTCGCTGCCCTCCGACTTCTGCCGCCCGGGCCACGTCTTCCCCCTGCGCGCGCACCCAGGCGGAGTGTTGCGCCAGGCCACCCGCGTGGAGGCAGCGGCGGATATGGCGGTGCTGGCGGGGCTGCCGCCCGTGACAGCTGTCACCGAGCTGCTCAATGATGACGGTTCCCTGCCTGGTGCCGCCCAGACGCAGCAGTTTGCCGCCCAGAACGCGCTCACCCTGATCTCCGTCCAAGATATCGTCAAGTGAGTGCCGTCGCATGCAGGGCCATGCCTTGCCTTGCCAATAGCCATGCCTCCCCTGCATCAAAGCACTGCCAAGCCTGTCAAGCCACGCAGCCACTTCCACAGAGAGCACCCTTCAACAAGATCTCTCCCCCTCCCCCCCTCCCCCCACCATCCCACCACACACCCTCGGGTACTGGCGCATGGGGGAGCGCACGGTGTGGCGCACGGCAGTGGCGCAACTCCGTTGACCATCGCCCTCATTACCACTCACTCCGTCTTCCCGTCTCCCCTCGCCCGTTCCCCCCTTCAGGCACCGGCGGCTGGTGGAGCGCACGGTGCGGCGCACGGCAGTGGCGCGGCTGCCCACGGAGTGGGGCACGTTCGACATCGTGAGCTACATGAGCGACGTGGATGGCATCGAGCACGTCGCCATGGTCAAGGTACGCCCCACCCACCCCGCCTCCCCCTTCTCGCTCCCCCCATCCCCCTTCCCTTCTCCCATCCTTCACCCCCTTTCTTCTCACCCCCATTGCTCTCCATGGGCTCTCTCTCCTCTCGCCTAGACTATCCCTGTAGCCCTATGGCTCATGCACGCCCTGCCCAATGCCGCCCCCCTGTCTCAGGGCGACATATCATCTGGCGAGGACGTGATGATCCGCGTGCACAGCGAGTGCCTCACGGGGGACATCTTTGCCTCGGCGCGCTGCGACTGCGGCCCGCAGCTGCAGCAGGCGCTGCAGCGAATCGAGGCCAAGGGGCGTGGTGTGTGCATCTACCTGCGCGGGCAGGAGGGGCGCGGCATTGGGCTGGGGCACAAGCTGCAGGCGTACAACCTGCAAGACATGGGGCGGGACACAGTGCAGGCGAATCTGGACCTGGGCATGCCCGCAGACGCCAGAGAGTACAGTGCTGCGGCGCACATCCTGAGAGACCTGGGCGTGCGGTCGCTGAAGCTGATGACGAATAACCCCGCCAAGCTGACGGCGATCAGTGAATTGGGGTTCGCTGTGACGGGGAGAGTGCCGGTGCTGTGCCCCATCAACATGGTGAGTAGAGCCGCCCCTACGTCCATTTTCATCCCTCTCTGTTGCCTGCTAGCCTCTCCACCCCATACTGGACTGTTCCTCTGTTCCTTCTTTGCCCTCTTCTCCGCGAAGCTTTTCACCAATCTTTGCCATGCTCGCCCCTCCCTCACATGTCCATGCGCACTCATCATTACCTTGCTAACTGCGTGTCTGCCCTCTCCCCTCAACTCCACCGCTACCTCCTGTGCAGGAGAACAGGAGATACCTGGAGACAAAGCGGGCCAAGATGGGCCACCTGTACGATGCATCGCTGGCGCAGCCAATCAGCGGCGGGTGGGAGGCACAGGGGGAGGCGGATGAGGTGGAGGAGGTGGCGGAGGTGGCGGAGGTGGGGAGAAGAGTGTAGCCGGGGTAGGCATGGGGGACTGGGAAACATCGCAGGGATAGGTAGATGCAGGGTCAAGCCGCCTCTCGATTCATTGTGTTTAGGGAAGAATGAAAATTGTGAATATGCATTCTGTACTTCCTGCAATGCTGAAAGCAATTAAGTTAGCTAACCCAAGAAGAGCAAGCGAAACTAATAACCATGGCATGTCACATGTGAGCAAAAACCGTGGATGGAGCAAAATTTCCAGGGTCATCTGCACCTCGTGGTTGTATAGCGATGGCGTTTATCAAGTTAGCCCCCCACCCAAAACCGTAGATATCCTTTTGCCATCCTGCTTGCAGGGATTTTCAATAATATGTCATGTTGCAACATACACAAGTTCAGGCCTCAAGCATGTGCTGGCTCACAACTGCCTGCTACGACCCAGAGCGGTGTACAAGCCTTGGATCGATGACTGCTGCCACGGGCATAATCTTTACAAAAGCGATGAAAATGCTTACAGCTCCAGCTCCCACTAACCTGATATAGCATCATCAGTGCACTTTCCATCAAAACTGGCATGGCAGGCAAGCGTCCATGTGGATCTTAGCGCAGCAAGCGCCCCAAAAGCAGAAACTCTGCCACAGCAGGTGCTAAACTGAACATCTCCACTGTTAGCTTCTGACCAGCCCAGTCCAGACTGTACCCTCGGGATTGCTCAACTGGTGTGCTTGTTCACTACCAGAACAGACACGATTATCATCCATAGTACAGGAAATACACTGCAATGCAGCATCAACCCTTACACATGTCGCTACCTGTAGCACATGGCCGCTGCTGTACCTTACGTCCCCAGCATCCGTGAGGGACCCAGGGTGCTTATCCACCCCACCTCCTGCCCTCCATGCACTCCTTCCCTCCGCTCTGCTTCCCACCACCCCCGCCTCCCCAGACCCCACCCAAACCAGTCTCCCCCCCCCTC
Source organism: Closterium sp. NIES-67 (assembly GCA_027943415.1). NCBI lineage: Eukaryota > Viridiplantae > Streptophyta > Zygnematophyceae > Desmidiales > Closteriaceae > Closterium > Closterium sp. NIES-67. Next base: position 325,739 of record BQMB01001250.1, on the reverse strand, counting down.
CTCCCCCCCCTTACAGTACCTCCCCTTTTATCCGCTCCCCACTGCTGCGCATTCCTTGACTCCTCACTCCCCCTCTGCTCTGCTTCTCCACGGCCCACTGGCTGCTTACGAGTGGATGGGCTTGCCATGGGCCGCAAGAGCAGCCTCCTTCACAGCCTCAGTGAGCGTGGGGTGCGCGTGGCACGTGCGGGCCAGGTCCAGCGTGGTAGCCCCGTGCTCCATGGCCAAGACACACTCCATGATGAGCTCGCCTGCGCTGGGCCCCAGTATGTGTGCGCCCAGCACCAGGTCCGTCTCCTTGTCCGCCAGGATCTTCACAAACCCCTCTACCTCCCCCATGGCCCGCGCCCTGCTGTTCGCCTTGAAGGGGAATTTACCCACCTGGTACTCCATCCCCGTGGCCTGCAGCTCCTCCTCCGTCATACCCAGCATGGCCACCTCGGGGTGCGTGTAGATAATCCCAGGCACCGTGGCGTAGTTCACCTGCCCGTGCCCGTTCATAATGTTCTCCACGCACGCAATCGCGTCCTCCTCCGCCTTGTGCGCCAGCATGGGCCCCGGGATCACATCCCCAATGGCATACACGTTCGGCTTGGTGCTGCGGAAGTGGCTATCCACGAAGATCCGCCCGTTCATGTCCCGCTTCACCCCCACATCGTCCAGCCCCAACCCATTGGTGCACGGCACGCGCCCCGCCGCCACCATCACCACATCCGCATGCATCTCCTGCCGCTCGCCCTCCCCTTTGGCCGGCTCCACCTGCAACACCACGCCCGGCCCCGACGCGTCCCCGCACACGACCTTGGTGCCGAGGAGGAACTTGAGCCCCTGCGCCTCCAGCACGCTGTGGAACGCCTGCCGGATCTCGTTGTCCATGTACCCGCCGATGCCATCCGCGAACTCCACTATAGTCACATCCGCGCCCAGCCGGCTCCACACCGACCCCATCTCCAGCCCAATCACCCCACCCCCCACCACCAGCATCTTTCCCGGAACCTTCTCCAGGCTCATCGCCCCTGTGGACGAGACTATTTTCTTCTCGTCGATCGGCACCTCGGGCACCTGCCGAATGTCCGACCCCGTGGCGATAATTATATTCTTCGCCGAGAGAATCTTTTTCTCCTGCCCGAACTGCCCGTGCTCGTCCAGCAGCCGCACAGTGACCTCGTGGGTGCCTGTGAGGCGCCCTGCCCCTTTGACGTAGTTGACGCGGTGCTGCTGGAACATGCGCTCCACGCCCGACGTGAGGCTCTCTATGGCGTCGTTCTTCAGCGCCATCATGGCCGGCAGGTCCACCTCCGCGCCGCTCACGCGCACGCCGTGCTTCGCTAGTGAGTGCCTCGCCTCGTAGAACTTGCGGGACGACTCCAGCAGCGACTGGAAATGGGGAAGAAACGGGGGGTCGGTGGGGATGGGCGAAGGGGGAGAGGGAGGACGGAGGGGGTCACATGATGAAGCAGTGCTTCGCCTTCGCCTCGCCTCGGGTCAAATGATGACTCGCTAGGGAGTGCCTCGCCTCGGGGAACTTGCGCGATTACTCGAGCAGTGACTGGGGTAGGGGGGGGAATGAAGAGATTCAAGGGAGGAGGGTGGGGAAGGGGGGATGGGGGAGGAGGATGGTGAGGCGTAGTGTTGTTATGGCAGTCGACGCGTTCGTTGCGGTCGTTGCGGTGGTTGCGGACTGTGGGCAGTCAGAGACCACTGTGGCGGACGACGTAAATGTCAGCAGCATTGTTCTGGTTTCTGTGCATTCTGTTGCTGCTTCTTTCAAAGCTGCTTCATGCCTACGTTGAATCACGAGTGACACTCACGTGCCCTACTTGTCGGCCGAGTACGTCGTGCTGTGTGGGCTATTAAAGCGTACGAATGTGCCCAAAAAACAAGCAGTCGCCAGACGCGTCTCAATGCCCCCATGCCAAACCACACAACCCTATCAGACCGAGCACAGCACCGGGTCATACCTTAGAGGGGATACATCCGACATTGAAGCACGTGCCGCCGAGCCGCCCTCGCCTCTCCACGCACGTCACTTTCAGCCCCACCTGCGCGGCGCGGATCGCCGCCGCGTACCCGCCGGGCCCGCCGCCGATGATCACCACGTCGTTCTCCTCGCGATCCGCGTCGCCGTCTCGATCGGACGAATACCAGCGCTGCGCGCTGAGCCGCAAAGATCCGGGTAGATCTGCCGCGATTTGCGGCGGTTCTGTATGGCAGGGGGAGGAAACCCTAAGCAGCGCGTCGACGAGCGGCGACCCTCGCCTGCGCGCTGCTCTGCAGGCCAGCCGCGCATACATGGCGCGCAGCCAGCGTGCCGGGGAGCGATGGCGGTCCGGGGGTAGGAGGACGGCGTAAACAACGCTGCTGACGAGTACGATACGACGTGAAGGTTCTTAACGAACACAGGCAAACTTAAGAGGGAATATTTCTGCGAGCCGATAAGAGGCAATGGATCGCGCCAGGAACCGCGTGCTGCGTTCGGCAGCTTCTACTGGACGCAGACGGAAGAGATACAGCGAAAGTAGCTGCTATTTGGTAAGATAAGCAGAGATGCATCAGGAGGATTCACAAAGTTGAGAAGACACGGCTGTGTGCGGCTGATCCAGCCTTGGGATTGTCGACCGGAGGGCAATTCAAGCGACAGGTCAAGCGGATGCAGGAATGACGCGGCGAGGGAAGGACAGACCGACATGTCACGATGATGTGGTCCCGAGGGGCCGTGACTGGGACCCAAAGTATCTCGAGCTAATTTGTACAGAACACAGGTACTTTCAGATGTAGATTGGTCTTAGGACCTAAAGATTTTTTTTTATTCATAATACTCTACACTACATCCCACCTTGCCCTCCTTCCACCGTCCCAAATGCCCCTTCTAAACAATACCTCTTGTACCATCTCAACTCTCTTCTCTACTCTCGTAGTTGTTATTCTCAACTGCCCTCTTCACGCTCCTCCACTTCCTCACGTCCTCCCCCACTTATTCCAATCTCTCCCTCTTCCCCCTCTGCACCGTCCTCCTCCTTTGCTCCTACCCCACTTCTCCCGTCAGTCCCTCCCTCTATTTCCACCCTACCCCCCTCCCCTGCTGCTCCACTCCCCACGGCCCCATTCCGTATCTCAACATCACCTGCCGGCACTGCATGTGGAGGAGCAGCACTCTGAGAGATCGTCCCGGGTACTCTAACCGCCTCATGATTGGCCGGGGTGAAGCAGGGAATGCCCATCTGGCTTGAGATTTTGTCCCGCAGCTGCGCCATCTTGGCACGCTCGCCATGCACCAGGATGACGTGGCGCGGTGCCAGGTGGCGGATAAGGTCGGTGATGCCCTTGGCATCGGTGTGTGGGGAGAATGAGAGCACGTGGACCTGCGGCAAAGGAGGGAAGATCACGGGGAATAGTCTCAGGACCTGGGTATGTATGGTACACTCTGCAAACGCTTGTGATGCAGACTATCAAGTAAGAGAAAAGAGGCTGCATACGCCTCTCTTGTCACACGCAACTGCAGCTGCCATGGTTCAGGCATCGTGATGACCCTTTCCGCTCATCTGCTCTGCTGGTATCTCCTGACAACACACCTGGCAGTTGACAGCCACTTGAGTGCTCTGGTCGATGGCTACCCTCCCTCCTCCCCCTCCTTCTCCCCCTCCTCCCCCACCACCACCGCCAGCAGCAGCGGCATTGGCGGATGCCATGGCCATGATCTTGCCGCCCACCGTGCCCGCCATGCAGAACCTGGGGGGCAGTGAGGGGGGCGAAAGGGGGTGTGACGGGCGAGAGGACAGAATTGGATCCGAAAAGTCTAATTGTGCCATCGGCATTGCCATTGCAGCTGCAGCAACAGCACAAGAAGGCACAAGAAGGCACAAACAGGCAGCAGCAGACGTACCCCGGCAGCACGAGCAGATTCTGTGGGTGCGGCGCCCAGCTCTTGAAGGCCTGCAGGGAGAGCCCCCCCGAGAGCATGCCGGGCGTGGCAAAGAGCACCATGGGGGCGGGCGACTCCAGGAGGGCACGGTCGAACGGCCGCACTGCAGAGGAAGGTTTGAGACAGAGGGACAGGGGAGGGCGATGCAGGGATGGGTTGGACAGGAGCGTGCGGCATACTGTATGCACTATGGATGGGTGCATACTACTACCACATACTTCTGCACTACGGTTGTGCCGGTTTCTAAGATGAGCTATCGGTGCAAGCTGTGGTGCCCCGCAACCATACCGTGGCGGAAGTCAAAGATGTTGCGGTTGGCATGTGCTGACTGGATGTGCTGATTGGTCCACGTCAGCAGAGTCTTGTAGAACACCGTGGCCTGAGAGGTCAGACCTGGGAGAGGGGAGAGGGGAGAGGGAGTGAGAAGGCGGAGAGTGTGAGGAGAGGGGGAAAGGGGGGCAAAGTGAGAAGTGGAGCGCTCCATCTATACGGGCATGGCCGGACGAGATTGCATCGGGGCATTACCAGCGCTGAGGTAGATCGGCACGTCGAGCCCCATGCGGTCCCAGTACTCGTCCATGAGCACGCACAGCTCCTGCGCGCGCCCCATGGCGAACACGGGGATGAGCACCTTGCCGCCCGCCGCCACGCACGCATGCACGCGCGAGAGGAAGTCCATCTCGCGCGACCGCCGCGACTCGCGGATGGTGGTGGCGTAGGTGGACCTGGGGAAGGCAAGGCAGAGGGCGGAGGGGGGAGGAGGGGGTGGGCCTCGCTATGCACGCGAGCACGTGCGATAGGAAGCCCTTCTTGCGGCCGCGCTGACACTCACGGATGGTCGTGGCTTAGGTGGGCCTGGGGGCGGTGGGCGGGGATGGGCGGGGATGGGCGGGGATGGGAGGGCGGGGCAGAAGGGAAGGTGGTGAGCTTATGATGAGGTGAGCGAAGAGCGAATGGTAGGGCAAGGGATGAGAAGCACGATGAGGGATAAAGATGGCACACACATGGCATGGCATGGCATGGCATGGCATGGCATGGCAGAAGGACATGGCAGCTTCGGTTCGGAGGCCTGCTCACTCGGACATGATGCGGTGTGCTCACTCGGACATGATGCGGTGTGCTCACTCTCACTCGGACATGATGCGGTGTGCTCACTCTCACTCGGACATGATGCGGTGTGCTCACTCTCACTCGGACATGATGCGGTGTGCTCACTCTCACTCGGACATGGCATGGCATGACAAGGCCTGCTCACTCGGATATCATGAGGTCGGGTCGAAGTCGCTGGTCCACCCTGGCTGCCCCCAGGTGCCTGTCAGGTGCCATGTTGAAATCACCTGAGGGGTGCCATGTTGAAAGCACCTGTCAGGTGCCATGTGGAGAAAGCACCTGAGAACGATAAGCAATGACCTACAGAGGGATCACCAGCAAAGGACAGTAATATTGCCATCTGAAGTTGTGCAATCAGGTGAGCCATCAGGTGAGCCATCAGGTGTATTGCTGGAATCACCTGAGCCCAACTACATGCTTGCTTTGCATGAGACGAAAAGTAACAGAGTCTACTACAGGGACCTCTGTTGAAACCAAGTGAGAACAGAACAAAAGGAAGCATGTTGCAATCACCAGTGTAGAGCACCGAAGCCCCGTTGCTGGCTTGCACATGAAACATGGCCGCGCCTAGCACCTGGGGGAGTGGGGGGGGGGCAATGGAGTGAGGGGAGGGGGAGTGCAGTGAGGGGAGGGGTACAAGGCATATGACATCCTTCATGTCCCCATGCAAGCGATGCCATCATCCTTACATGTGCAAAGGTGAAAGCCACCATTGCCACAACACAGGCCGCTACACATGCATCTCTGCCTCTTTGACTGCACCATGCATGCTGGCATGGACCCATGCCAGCAGCGTCACATCCTGCGCCAAGCCATGACGTGTAAAGCAGCCGTTGCACTCACATGGCCGGCATAGTATGGCGTGATGGCGATGTGCTGGTTGACCTGAACGGTCTGATGAATGTCCACTGGGATCGCTGCTCGCGGACCACGTGCATGGGGCAACAAGGCACATGCATGCGGGATGGGATGGAAGCATGGGGGGTTGTATGCATGGGGGGTTGTGCGCATGGGGGGTAGTGGGACAATGACAGCTATTGACAGCTATTGACAGCTCATGACAGCTAGTGGCAGCCCATGACAGCAAGTGACAGCTCATGACAGCAAGTGACAGCTCATGACAGCAAGTGACAGCTCATGACAGCAAGTGACAGCTCATGACAGCAAGTGACAGCTCATGACAGCAAGTGACAGCTCATGACAGCAAGTGGCAGCCCATGACAGCAAGTGGCAGCCCATGACAGCAAGTGACAGCTCATGACAGCAAGTGACAGCTCATGACAGCAAGTGACAGCTCATCACAGCAAGTGACAGCTCATCACAGCAAGTGACAGCTCATCACAGCAAGTGACAGCTCATCACAGCAAGTGACAGCTCATCACAGCAAGTGACAGCTCATCACAGCAAGTGACAGCTCATCACAGCAAGTGACAGCTCATCACAGCAAGTGACAGCTCATCACAGCAAGTGACAGCCAGTGACAGCATCTCAGACACAAAGAGCTGACCTCAGAGTAGAGCCGAGCATATCCAAACGCATCGCAAATATCGTTTTTTTGTGATTGAGATATTTTTTTCTTTGTAGAAAACGATCGCGCGGTGCAATGCGATGTGCATCGCCCGATATTTTTCTACCGCATTTTTATCAGGCCATGTTTGTGGGTGCTGCCCTAGCCATGCTGCCCGAGCCATGCCGCCCGAGCCATGCTTCCCTAGCCATGCTGCCCTAGCCATGCGGCCCGAGCCATGCTGCCCCGAGCCATGCCGCCCGAGCCATACCGCCCGAGCCATGGTGCCCGAGCCATGCCGCCCGAGCCATGCTGCCCGGGCCATGCCGCCCAGACCATGCCACCCGGGCCACGCCGCACCAGCCACGTCGCCCGGGCCATGCTGCCCGAGCCATGCCGCCCGAGCCATGCCGCCCGAGCCATGCCGCCTGAGCCATGCGGCCCAGGCCATGCCGCCCGGGCCATGCCGCCCGGGCCATGCCGCCCGGGCCATGCCGCTCGAGCCATGCTGCTCGAGCCATGCCGCCCGAGCCATGCCACCCGAGCCATGCAGCCCGAGGCCCGAGGCATGCCACCCGAGCCGCCATGCCGCCCGAGTCGCGATGCTGCCTGAGCAACCATGCCGCCGGAGCCACCATCCCGCCCAAGCCGCCATGCCGCCCGAGCAGCCAGGCCGCCCGAGCAGCCATGCCGCCCGAGCCATGCCGCCCGAGCCATGCTGCCCTAGGCATACCGCCCGAGCCATGCTGCCCGAGCCATGCTGCCCGAGCAATGCTGCCCCGAGCCATGCCGCCCGAGCCATGCCGCCCAAGCCATGCCGCCCACGCCATGCCGCGCGAGCCATGCTGCCCGAGCCATGCCTCCCGAGCCATGTCGCCCGGGCCAAGCCGCCAGAGCCATGCCGCCCGGGCCAAGCTGCCCGGGCCATGCCGTCTGGGCCATGCCGCCCGGACCATTCTGCCCGGCTGAGCCATGCTGCCCAGACCATGCTGCCAGGGCCATACTGCCCGGGCCACGCCGCCCGGGCCATGCCGCCCGGGCCATGACGCCCGGGCCATCCTGCCCGAGCCATGCTGCCCGGGCCATGCCGCCCGAGCCATGCCGCCCGAGCCATGCGGCCCGGGCCATGCTGCCCAGGCAATGCCGCTCGAGCCACGCCGCTCGAGCCATGCGGCACGAGCCATGCGGCCCGAGCCATGCCGCCTGAGCCATGTCACCCGAGGCCCGAGGCATGCCGCACAAGGCATGCCGCCCGAGCCGCCATGCCGCCTGAGCTGCCATGCCGCCAGAGCCACCATGCCGCCGGAGCCGCCATCCCGCCCGACCCGCCATGCCGCCCGAGCAGCCATGCCGCCCGAGACATGCTGCCCGAGCCATGCTGCCCTGGCCATGCTGCCCGAGCCATGCTGCCCAAGCCATGCTGCCCTAGCCATGCTGCCCGAGCCATGCTGCCCGAGCCATGCTGCACTAGCCATGCTGCCTGAGCCATGCTGCCCGAGCCATGCTGCCCGAGCCATGCTGCCCGAGCCATGCTGCCCTAACCATGCTGCCAGAGCCATGCTGCCCTAGCCATGCTGCCCGGGCCATGCTGCCCTGGCCATGCTGCCCGAGCCATGCTGCCCTAGCCATGCCGCCCGGGCCATGCTGCCCAGGCGATGCAGCCCCGGCTATGCCGCCTGCCCTAGCCATGCTGCACGAGCCATGCTGCCCGAGCCATGCTGCCCGAGCCATGCTGCCCTAGCCATGCTGCCCGGGCCATGCCGCCCTAGCCATGCTGCCCAAGCCATGCTGCACTAGCCATGCCGCCCGGGACGTGCTGCCCGGGCCATGCCGCCCCTGCTATGCTGCCCCGGCCACGCCGCCCGGGCTATGCCGCCTGGGCCATTGTGCCAGGGCCATGCCCCCCGAGCCATGCTGCACTGGCCATGCTGCCCTAGCCATGCTGCCCTAGCCATGCCGCCCGAGCCAGGCCGCCCGGGCCATGCCGCCCGGGCCATGCTTCCCGAGCCATGCTGCCTGAGCCATGATGCCCGAGCCATGCTGCCCAAGCCATGCTGCCCGAGCCATGCTGCCCGAGCCATGCTGCCCGAGCCATGCTGCCCGAGCCATGCTGCCCTAGCCATGCTGCCCTAGCCATGCTGCCCTAGCCATGCCGCCCGAGCCATGCCGCCCGGGCCATGCCGCCTCAGTCATGCGGCCCGGGACATGCGGCCCAGGCCATGCTGCCCGGGCCATGCTGCCCGGGCCATGCCGCCCGAACCATTCCGTCCGAGCCATGCTGCCCGAGCCATTCTCCCTTAGCCATGCTGCCCGAGCCATGCCACCCGAGCCATGCCGCCCAAGCCATGCCGCCCGAGCCATGCCGCCCGAGCCATGCCGCCCGAGCCATGCCGCCCGAGCCATGCCGCCGGCGACATGCTGCCCCAGACATGCCGCCCGAGCCATCCCGCCCGAGCCATGCTGCCCAAGCCATGCCGCCCGAGCCATGCTGCCCTAGCCATGCTGCCCTTCTCATGCTGCCCTCATGATGCTGCCCTAGCCATGCTGCCCGAGCCATGCTGCCCGAGCCATGCTGCCCTAGCCATGCTGCGCGAGCCATGCTGCGCGAGCCATGCTGCCCTAGCCATGCTGTTCGAGCCATGCTGCCCAAGCCATGCTGCCCTAGCCATGCTGCCCTAGCCATGCTGCCCTAGCCGTGATGCCCTAGGCATGCTGCCCGAGCCATGCTGCCCGAGCCATGCCGCCCGAGCCATGCCTCCTGAGCAATGCTGCCCTAGCCATGCTGCCCTAACCATGCTGCCCGAGCCATGCTGCCCTAGACATGCTGCCCTGGTCATGCTGCCCGAGCCGTGCTGCTCGAGCCATGCCGCCTGAGGCATGCCTCCTGAGCAATGCTGCCCTAGCCATGCTGCCCTAGTCATGCTGCCCGAGCCATGCTGCCCTAGCCATGCTGCCCGAGCCATGCCTCCCGAGCCATGCTGCCCGAGCCATGCTGCCCGAGCCATGCTGCCCTAGCCATCCTGCCCAAGCCATGCTGCCCGAGCCATGCTGCCCGAGCCATGCTGCCCGAGCCATGCTGCCCTAGCCATGATGCCTAAGCCATGCTGCCGGAGCCATGCTGCCGGAGCCATGCTGCCCTAGCCATGCCGCCAGAGGCATGCCGCCCGAGCAGCCATGCCGCCCGAGCCATGCCGCCTGAGCCATGCCGTCCGAGCCATGCTGCCGGAGCCATGATGCCCCAGCCATGCTGCCCAAACCATGCTGCCCGAGCCATGCTGCCCGAGCCATGCTGCCTTAGCCATGCTGCCCGAGCCATGCTGCCCGAGCCATGCTGCCCTAGCCATGAAGCCTGAGCCATGCTGCCCGAGCCATGCTGCCCTAGCCATGCTGCCCGAGCCATGCTGCCCGAGCCATGCCGCCCGAGCCATGCCGCCCGAGCCATGCCGCCCGAGCCATGCTGCCCGAGCCATGTCGCCCGAGCCATGCCCCCGAGCCATGCTGCCCGAGCCATGCCGCCTGAGCCATGCTGATTGAGCCATGCCGCCCGAGCCGCCATTCCGACCTAGCCACCATGCCGCCCGAGCAGCCATGCCGCCCGAACCATGCCGCCCGAGCCATGCCGCCCGAGCCATGCCGCCCGAGACATGCCGCCCGAGACATGCCGCCGGAGCCATGCCACCCAAGGCATGCCGCCCAAGCCGCCATGCCGCCCGAGCTGCCATGCTGCACTAACCATGCTGCCCGAGCCATGCTGCCCGAGCCATGCTGCCCTAGCCATGCTACCCGAGCCATGCTGTCCTAGCCATGCTGCCCGAGCCATGCTGCCCGAGCCATGCTGCCCGAGCCATGCTGCCCTAGCCATGCTGCCCGAGCCATGCTGCCCGAGCCATGCTGCCCTAGCCATGCCGCCCTAGCCATGCTGCCCAAGCCATGACGCCCTAGACATGCTGCCCGAGGCATGCCGCCCGAGACGCCATGCCGCCCAAGGCATGCCACCCGAGACGCCATGCCGCCCATGCCGCCATGCCACCCGAGCCGCCATGCCGCCCAAGCCATGCCGCCCGAGCCATGCCGCCCGAGCCATGCTGCCCTAGCCATGCTGCCCTAGCCATGCTGCCCGAGCCATGCTGCCCGAGCAATGCAGCCCTAGCACTGCTGCCCGAGCCATGCCCTAGCCATGCTGCCCGAGCCATGCTGCCCTAGCCATGATGCCTTAGACATGCTGCCCGAGCCATGCTGCCCTAGCCACGCTCCCCGAGCCATGCTGCCCGAGCCATGCTGCCCGAGCCATGCTGCCCGAGCCCTGCTGCCCTAGCCATGCTGCCCTAGCCATTCTGCCCTAGCCATGCTGCCCGAGCCCTGCTGCCTTAGCCATGATGCCCTAGACACGCTGCCCGAGCCATGCTGCCCTAGCCACGCTCCCGAGCCATGCTGCTCGAGCCATGCTGCCCGAGCCATGCTGCCCGAGCCATGCTGCCCGAGCCATGCTGCCCGAGCCATGCTGCCCTGGCCATGCCGCCAGAGCCATGCCGGCCGAGCCATGCTGCCCTAGCCATTCTGCCCTAGCCATTCTGCCCTAGCCATGCTACCCTGGCCATGCTGCCAGAGCCGTTCGGAGGTGCCTGGCAGCTGCGCAGAGCTGTCAGGAGGCTAAGTGGGCAAATTCGTTGGGGGCCCCCAGCGTTTTGAGTAAATTCGTAAGCGTAAATTCGCGTTTGCGAATTTACCTGAAATTCGCGAAACGCTGGGGGAAAAATTTCCGGGCAGCCCAGACGAAAAAACGTGAATTTTCCCACTGGATTCGCGACAACTTGGCGAAGCCATCCGTGGCCTTGCCAATTCGCGATTCTAACTTTTGAACCTCCAAACATGCTCCCAACCCCTCCCACTCTCTCAACCGCATCAAACCCCACCGCATCTAGATAACCTAACCCATCCACCACCCCACACAACTTACACAACCATATCACGCATCTCACACGCTACTCTACCAGACGTAGAGTAGATCTAGCTAACCACTCCGCGTCCTAGCTAGTAGATCTAGTTTAAGCATAGACATTAGCTTACCTCACGAGTATGATGTTGCTGTATGTTTCATCCTGCAGGGCTGTTGTTGCGAAGGATTCCCCCCAAACTCTAGAACATGCTATTGCCATAAACTTTGAGAAGCACTATTTATTTTGTGCTAAAACTTTCTTGCTTAAACAGAGTTGCCCTGAAACCCCCCATGCACCCCCTGCCTGGGAACCTTTTTTTTGGGCCTGCCCAGGCAGAACGAATTTCCCAACGAATTCAAAACAGGGCCCTGGCGTTCGGGCGAATTTACGCCAGCGTAAATTTGTCAGCGAATTTGCGCGAAACGCGAATTTTTCCACTTAGTCAGGAGGTGCCTGGCAGCTGCGCAGGGCTGTCAGAAGGTGTGTGGCAGCTGCGCAGAGCTGTCAGGAGGTGCCTGGCAGCTGCGCAGAGCTGTCAGAAGGTGCCTGGTAGCTGCGCAGAGCTGTCAGGAGGTGCCTGGCAGCTGCGCAGAGCTGTCAGAAGGTGTGTGGCAGCTGCGCAGAGCTGTCAGGAGGTGCCTGGCAGCTGCGCAGAGCTGTCAGAAGGTGCCTGGTAGCTGCGCAGAGCTGTCAGGAGGTGCCTGGCAGCTGTGCAGGGCTGTCAGGAGGTGCCTGGCAGCTGCGCAGAGCTGTCAGAAGGTGCCTGGTAGCTGCACAGGGCTGTCAGAAGGTGTGTGGCAGCTGCGCAGAGCTGTCAGGAGGTGCCTGGCAGCTGCGCAGAGCTGTCAGAAGGTGCGTAGCTGCGCAGAGCTGTCAGAAGGTTGACGTTTCTTTCAACATCTAGTGACAGCTCTTAACAGCTTTTGACATTTCTTGACAGCTCGTGACACCTCTTGACACCTCGTGACAGCTTGTGACAGCTTGTGACAGCTAGTGACAGCTCTTGACAGCTGCAGACAGCTAGTGACTGACAGCTAGTGGCAGCTAGTGGCAGCAAGTGGCAGCTAGTGGCAGCTAGTCGCGGCTCATTCTCTACCTTATCTCCCCCTCCTGCCTTCTCCCTCCCACTTCGCACCTCGCCCCACAGCCGCTGTTATGTCGGCACTGGAGAAGAGCCCCTCCTCGCCCTCGCCCCTCCTCTCCACCGCCACGCGCCGGTAGTCCTCCAGCATCAGGGGCGCGAGCGCCTTGGTGGGGTACTGGGGGGAGAAGGGGGGACGCGCATAGGGGGGGAGAAGGGGGGACGCGCATAGGGGGGGAGAAGGGGGGACGCGCATAGGGGGGGAGAAGGGGGGACGCGCATAGGAGGGGAGACTGAGAGGACGACACGAGTGATAGTTGAAGGAACACGCACATGGTGGGGCACACTCTCACGTGGCCCTCCAGTATCGCGGGGGCCAACGCCTTGAGGGAGGGCGTGCCGATAGCCCTCCAGCACTAGGGGCGCCCCCACCCCCCGTTTGTGGGGTATCGAGGAAGCGGACGGGAGACGAGGGAGGACAGGAGAAGCAACGGATGCACGAGCATCCAGCAACGAGATGGGTTGCAGGATGATGGAGGCAGGAGGAGAGGAGGTGGAGGGGACAAGTGCATGAATGATTGAAGGACCTCGGAGTTACTCTAAGCAAGTACACGTAACAGTAATATTCACCATCTACAGTAACAGTAGCTGCCAGAATCGATGGTGATTATAAAGGAGATGATACAGTGCACGCACAGTCATGTAGACGGGCCCCGAGTAGCCACACACTTGCGTGAAATAAGGCAGCGCGCCGCAGTGGTCCAAGTGGCTGGGGGTGGAAGGGAGATTGGGGTGCAAGGGGGTGGGTTGGGCACGTTGGGAGGGGCGCATGGAGGCACTGCCTGAGAGGGGCGCATGGAGGCACTGCCTGAGAGGGGCGCATGGAGGCACTGCCTGAGAGGGGCGCATGGAGGCACTGCCTGAGATGGCTGGGCGCCGTGGCAGGAGCACCGCTGTGGACCGTCCAAGTGGTTGGTGGGGGGCCAACACAGGGAGAGAGATGAGAAGAGCAGGCCGCAGGGGGGGGGGGGGTTGGAACCTTTGAAATGGGGAGGTGCATGTGAAAGGCAAGTAAGTGCGTGCGGATGGCAAGCAAGTGAGCAGAAAGGGAAGCGCGTACAAGTGAGTGACGATGACGCAGTCAATGATGCCCGTATAGTCCACCGCACCGCCATACCCATGCCCCTCCCCACGCCCACGCCCATTCCCATGTCCACGCTCAGCGGTCTGCGAGTGCACGTGCGAGTGCGAGTGCGAGTGGGCCAAGGCACGCAGGCGAGGGAAGTCGGGGAAGCGGCGGCTGTCCTGGAAGCCCATGTGCATGCCGCAGTCAAACATGACCACCCGGCCGCCCACCCGCACCACCACACAGCTCTTGCCCACGTCCTGCCCCGCGCCTGGTTGATGGTGCACGGAGGCAGATGGAAACGAAGGGTAGTGCTGTGAGGAAAAGGAAGACACCAGTCCGCCGCCCATGCGCACCACTGCACACCCAGCTCTTGCATACATGCTGGCCTGCACCTGGTGCCATGGCGGTGCAGGGAAGGCAGGTGTGAGGAAGAATGAGAATGCAGACCGGCATTCTTCCCCACCACCCAGCACTTGCCACGTCATGCCCGGCTCCTGGTGTCGCGGCAATGAAATGCAAGTGAGGGCGGTATACAGTCGTGTGTAACGGAATGTGGGGGGAGGATAAAGCAGAATGGAATAAAAATCAATTGCCGTGGGGAGGAAGGGGAGGCGGTGTGGGAGGTGAGACGAGCGGAATTCGAAGGCAAACGGGGCGAGATGAACGGAAGTGAGGGCGAGTTACAGCCACATGCGATGGACGGAGGGGAGGAGGGGAGGAGGGGAGGAGGGGGGAGAACGGAACAAAACGGCTGCTGTGGGGAGGAAGGGGAGGTGGTGCGGGAGGTGAGACGAGCGGGAGTTAAGGGCTTATCGCTGCGTCTGACCTAGTGGAATGCACGTGATCTCCGCCTTGTCCACCCCAACCGCGCTACTGCCAGCAGCAGCCCCACCACCCGCGGACCCACTGCCCCTCCCTCCACCTCCCCCACTACCTCCCCCTCTGCCCCTCCCCCTGCCATGCCTGCCTCCATGCTCCCCGCTGCCGCCTCTTCCCCTTCCCTCCACTTCACCCCCCTTCCCCCAACGTCCTCCTCTTCCCCAACTTCCCCCTCTTCCCCAACCTCCCTCTCTTCCCCCCTCTACCCCCCACCCCCCCCACACACCTCTCCCCAGGCCGCTCCCCCACTCCGCTCCTCCCCCGAACCCCTCCCCTTCACCTGCCCCCACTCCCCTCGCCCACTCGCCTCTTCCGCCACCTCTTCCCCCGTCCGCCTCCCCCCCCTCTCTCCTCCATTCGCTCCCTCCCTTCCGCTTCTTCCTGCTATGGCGCCCCATGCCGTTACGACGCTCCCCCCCTACAGTAGCAGACGAAATCCACTGGAATATATGCCCTGTCTCCCAGCCCCCCTACACTAGAACGCGAATTTTTTCATCTCCGCCTCACACGCTTCAATCTGGAAACCCAAATGCGACCCCCCCCCGCATTCCCCCCTCTTTTCCGCGCCCCCTTCTTCGCCCCCCCACTACGCGCCCCCCCACTACGCGTCCCCCCACTACGCGCCCCCCCACTTCGCGCCCCCCCACTGCGCGCCCCCCCACTACGCGCCCCCCCACTTCGCGCCCCCCCACTTCGCGCCCCCCCACTACGCGCCCCCCCACTTCGCGCCCCCCCACTTCGCGCCCCCCCACTACGCGCCCCCCCACTACGCGCCCCCCCACTACGCGCCCCCCCACTACGCGCCCCCCACTTCGCGCCCCCCCACTACGCGCCCCCCCACTTCGCGCCTCCCCACTACGCGCCCCCCCACTTCGCGCCCCCCCACTTCGCGCCCCCCTCTTCGCGCCGATGCCCCGTCTGCCCCAGACTTCTGCGAGCAGGGGCGAAGGGCGCCGCCCAAAAATTCCGGCGGAAGGAGGCGCGGCGGGGCGAATTAGCGGATGGGGTGGCGGGGGCGATGAGCCGCCACAGTCTGTGTGGCGGAATGGAGGGTGTTGAGGCGCGGACGTGCTTCGGCGGCGGGGGGGTTCAACTCGGTAAGAGGTGGGACGTAAGACGAGGAACGCGGCGGAAGGAAGGAGAGTGGGAACAAAAGAAAAGTCGGCGTAGGGAGCACTGAGCAACGGCAAAACGGAATCGCCGATTGTGGGGATCGAACCCACGGCCACGTGGTTAAAAGCCACGCGCTCTACCACTGAGCTAAACCGGCTGTCAACGGGGAGGCAAAGTAATAATTTGTTATGTAAAAACGGCGCATCCTGCCTCTCCTGTTCGAGCATTTCCAGGCCCACTAATCGCCGGCACGTGCTGATCGCACAGCGCAGCCATGCATCGCCCGATGCGCTCCGCCCTCGCGCGGCGCCACGATGCTCGTCTGCTCCCCGCGGAAATGGCCGCCAGACCCCTCGCTCTCGCCTCTCCTCCCCTCGCTCTCGCCTCTCCTCCCCTCGCTCTCGCCTCTCCTCCCCTCGCTCTCGCCTCTCCTCGCTCCCCTCGCCCTCGCCGCCCTCTCAAGTACCCACCGTCGTTGCCATTCCTTGCTGCGCGCTGTGCTCCCTTGGCTCGACTCCGTGCTTCTTTTGAATTCGCCCCTCCCTCGCCGCTTTTCTCTCTCGGTCCGCTGCGAAACGCTCTTCAGCGCGGATCATGGCGCTCCTATCAGCCCCTCTCGCCGCTGCCCGCGCCTCCTTGCCGTGTGTTGCGCACCCACTCCCCGCCCCCCGTGCGCGCGCCCCCACCGTATGCGCGCTTCCCGTTTCCGCGCCTTCCCTGACCGCGAGCCGTGCGGTATGGCGCTCGTACGCAGCGCGCGTGCATGGGCGCGGGGATTTGCTAAGGAGGATAGGCGGACAGGTGGGGCGGCTGGGGGGATGGCGGCGGGCGTCTGCTAGTGAGGATAACGATGCGAAAGATGCGGCTGATGTGGCACGCAGTGAGGATTACACTCCAGAAGGTGACGTGGAGGATGTGTCAGACGACGTGGCGGAGGCGTCAGCAGCAGCGGCCGAGCTGGCAGCTGAGATGGCAGCCGAGGCCGCCGCTCAAGCTGCCAGCGTGTATGCCGCCACTGCTGCTGCGGAGGGGATGGGGGAGGAAAGTACAACAAGTGGGGGAGAGCAGAGGGAGGGCTGGGAGGAGGTGAGAGTGCGTAGGAACGAGGAGAGAGCGGACGGTGATGAGAGTGGTGAGGCCGCTGAGTCGGCCTTTCTGGGCGCAGGGGGGGTTGTAGCTCCTGGCGCTGCCCTGTCTGCGGCTGCTGGTGCTCAGGCCGGTGCGGCGGACAAGGCACTGGGTCACGAGCAGCAGCGCAAGGAGGAGCGGCAAGACAGTCAGCAGCAGCAGGAGCAGCGGCCCGAGCACTCCCCGCCACGTCAGCCCCAACCCTCCAGCGCGCCGGCAGTAACGGGGCTGAGGCGCACGGTGTGGGGGCAGGAGGGCGTATCCGCGCCGTGCCCCCCGCTGCACGAACATCTGACGGTGGACGTGGCGGTGGTGGGCGGCGGCATCAACGGGCTCAGCGTGGCGTACGCGCTGTTGGAGAAGCACAGGAGGGGGAAGGCCGCAGGTGGAGGAGGGCGCAAGGACCTGTCCGTGGTGGTGCTGGAGGCGCGCGCCATCGGTATGATAGGCCCGTGTTATCAGTATGCCTCTTTTGTTGCTCTCTGCACGCGCCTTCTTTCTTCCTCGTCCCATGTACCACATGATGTTGAAGGGTCGGAGCGCAGGCAGGTTGCGGCTGAGACGAGCTGGTTCATTCACCTGGTCCCCGCTGCTTTCCTTTCCCCTCACCACACTTGTGCAGGTTCCGGCCAGACGGGCCGCACGACGGCGCACCTCATGCCGTGGAACGACGACTATTACAGCGTGCTCGAGCGCCTCTTCGGGCGGCGCCGGGCGGCGCTGGTGGGCAGAAGCCACGTGGCAGCCATTGATTGGGTGGAGCGTGTGGTGCGGGAGCGCGGGATAGAGTGCGAGTTTGAGCGCGTGGACGGGTACCTCTTCCCACATGATAGCTCTGATGAGGCCAACCGCAAGATGCTGCAGGTGGGGTTCTGCAGCCGTAGTGTGGCATTTATTGAGAAGTGAATACTACAATGAGAGACAGTACGAAGGAGGTTGAGAGGACTATTGAGGTTAGTTATTCACCTCAATAGTCATCTCCTTCGTACAAGCTCTCGCTACCGGATTCACCTCACCTCCCTAACTCCCCCTCTATCTCTCCCCCCTGTTCACCAGGAGCTGGCAGCCTGTCAGCGCATTGGCGTGGACGCCTCTCTGGTGGACGTGCAGGGCGACCCCGCCCTGGGGTCACTGTCCTCCGCGCTGCGCTTCCCCAACGCCGCTGACTTCCACCCGCTCAAGTGAGTCGCCCTCAAGTCAGCCCTCTACGTTTTGGACTCCAAGCACGCCTCCATTGCTCACCTAGGGACCGGAATTTTCACGGGAGCAAGCCTGCCTTCGGTTGTCTCCATCTCTCCCGTCTCGTGCCATGCGTTGCAGGTACCTGCAGGGCCTAGCAGAGGCCGTCACCGCCATGGGCGGGCGCATCCACGAGAACACGCGGGTCATCCGCAACTCGTCGCTCTCCACCGCGCTCGAGCTCAACACGGGCGTGCGCGTGACAGCTGGCAGCGTCGTACTGGCCACCAACTCGCCGATCAACCACAACCTCGCCGTGCACGCCCGCCAGAGCGCGGACCGCACCTATGTGGTCGGACTGGCGGTTCCCAAGGGCAGTGTGCAGTGAGTGAGGAAGGGTGTGGGGTGGGGTTGCAGTGTGGTGAGATTGGATTGGGGTGCTCGACTGGCAGGGCATGCAGGCATGCTATTTGTGGCTAACCTGAGTGTAGCAGAAGCGACGGCATGGCACCTTGTGAGTGGCGAGTATATTGCCAACTTCCTGTGCTCTCGGCCTGATTTTTGTCTTGCGCTTCCCCACATCGCCCCCCTGCCCCCACCAGCCGTAAGCAGTGGTGGGATGCGGCCTCTCCCTGCCACTACACGCGCTTCGACTGATAGCACACTCCCTCTCCTCCTCCCGACTCCCTTCTCCCGTTCCCCCACTGCCCCTCCCCCACTGCCCCTCCCCCACTGCCCCTCCCCCACTGCCCCTCCCCCACTGCCCTTCCCCCACTGCCCCTCCCCCACTGCCCCTCCCCCACTGCCCCTCCCCCACTGCCCCTCCCCCACTGCCCCTCCCCCACTGCCCCTCCCCCACTGCCCCTCCCCCACTGCCCCTCCCCCACTGCCCCTCCCCCACTGCCCCTCCCCCACTGCCCCTCCCCCACTGCCCCTCCCCTCACCAGCCGTGCACAGTGGTGGGACACGGCGTCCCCCTACCACTACGTGCGCATCGCCCCCGGCCGCGGCGGCGAGTCAGAGGCGGACACGCTGATAGTGGGCGGGGAGGACCACCCCACGGGCGTGCTGGCCCCCAAGGAGTATCCGCGGGCGTATGAGCGCCTGGAGCGGTGGGCCAGGGAGCGGTGGACCTCGGCGGGGAAAGTTGTGTTCCGGTGGACTGGCCAGGTGAGGGCCCTCTCCAGCCTGCTTGACTTGGGCAGCCCGCCTGCTCCGAGTCATGAAGCAATTTGCTCCTGCTGTTTCTGACACTCCTCATTCCATTGCACTTCCGCTATTTCCACTCCTCCGTTCTCCTATCCTTCTGGCCCTCTCCCCTGCTGCACGCCCTTAATGCGTGCCTCTCTGCCTGCCAGGTGTACAAGCCGGCGGAATTGCTTGGGCTGTACGGCGGAAACCCGCCCATGTTGCCCTCCTGGCCTTCCTCTGCCCCATTCATCTCGCCCGCACCATTTGCACGCCTCCACACCACCCCTTCCCCCCCACCTCTCACAACGGCAGGTGTATGAGCCAGTGGACTTCCTCGGGCTGTACGGCAAGAACCCTCTCGTGAACCGCCCATCCAAGGACGTCTACGTTGTCACAGGTATGCCGTCACAACATGTTATGGCGCAGGGTGCCTGCTCGCTGTTGCCTGCATGCACGACACACCAGGAATCGATTCCCGTGTGTGCATGTCAAAGGCTGGTTTCACACGGCATCTCCACCCTCATTCCCCTCCTCCTCTCTTCCCCTCCCTGTGCCGATGCGCTGCCGCCCGCCAGGCAACAGCGGGCAGGGCATGACGGGCGGCACCATCTCCGGCCTCGTGGTGTCGGATCTGATTCTCTCGGGCCGCAGCGAGTGGCAGGAGCTTTATGACCCGCGCCGGCTTCCCCCGCTCTCCCAGGAGACAGCTGAGAGCATCGCCACCATCACACGCGACACGGCCCAGGTGAGTGATGGTGCATGATGTGGCGGTGTATGATTGGTGGACACGTGGTGGTGTCTGGTAGACATATGCAGGAGACAGCGCAGAGCATCGCCCCCATCACTTGGGGCACAGCTCAGGTGAGTGGTGGTGGGGTTTGGCAGGCATGCAGTGAGAAGATGCTTGCTCCGTTGTCAGCCGCCCTTTCCTTTCAACTGACTATCCCCTTGCCATCCCCCACTCGCCCAACTTAAATCACTTCCCCCCCCCCCCCTCCGTGTCGTCCCTCGCACCAGGGCTACGCCTTTGATCTGCTGTTTGTGCCAGGGGATGTGCGATCCGTCAATGACGTGAAGCCGGGGGAGGGCGCCCTGGTGGCGGTGGGGCTGCACAAGCAGGCAGTGTACCGCACTGAGGAGGGCAAGCTGAAGCGGTTCTCAGGTGAAAGAACAGGGGGAAAACACAGGATGTTGGGACTAGCGGGGCAGTTTGGGGCATGCCTTCAGTGCAGCATGCATCGTCAGAGAAGCTTGCTTGTACATTGGAGCATGGCTCTTACAAGAGTGTTGATGCCTGATCTTCACTATTCTCCACGTGTCTCTCCCCTGTCTCACCAACGCCCCTTCCTGCCTCCAGCTGTCTGCCCGCACCTCAAGTGCGCGGTCAGGTGGAACCCAAACGACAAGACTTTCGACTGCCCGTGCCACGGGTCCCAGTTCGACACATCTGGGCAGGTGATTCAGGGTCCGGCCAAGGCCAACCTCTCCCCTGTGGCCGGCGATAGCTGTTGCGGGTGAAGAGGCTGGGGCGAAGGCATGTAAGGCACGTATTGAAGGCTGGGGATGAGGAGGTTGGAGGTCTTCAGACAGATGCTGGGATGGGACGGTGATCTTACCGGTAGATTGCACAGGGGTGGGTCCTGCTGCTGTACATTTGTATGTAGCTTATGATGTTGAGTAAATGTTTGCACTGCACACATGAAGAAGCTGTTGCCATTGATGGACTGATGAACACAAGAAGTGCATTAACTGTGGAGGAGATTAAAGCAGATACAAGCACACTATTCTGCAGAGGATGGGTTTCCTTATCCTGTAACATATGTACATAATTGAGAACTACCCCCACAGCTACACTTGAGTGTGACTGGCATGAGCCACACTTCAACAGTTGATCGAGAACATACATGTGTTGGAATGAGATTTCCTATGTGAAAGCTCTTGACATCCTTGGGTATTACGGCTATGTACACCTATTCAAAGCCCGGCTGTACACTCGTCGAACAACCAGGCAGCATTCAGGTCTGCGGTAGGCTCTTTCTCACTGCAAGTCCTGCACCCAGTGGTGAATGTTCTCCATCATGTGCGTCAGCAGGTCGAAGGCACTACAGTCCACTCGCCTCGATGAAGAGCGCCACTGGATTGGACTGGAGCCTGGATGAAACCTTCGCATTCAATGGTGCACACCCGTGTCACCGCCAGTACTGCGCCCAGCGGTGGATGGTCTCGACCATCTGCGGCAGCAGCGCGGACACGGACTCGTTGATGAGCGCCTGGATGAACTGCACCGCCGCCTCATCGTCCAGATCCAGGCGGAACTTCTGCTGCAACTGCGGGGGGTGAAGGGGGGGACATGCAAGGGAGAGAGGAAAGTGTTGCCGTACCACCATCGGATGTTGCGGTACCACCATCGGATGTTGCGGTACCACCATCGGATGTTCCACCTAACCCCGACACACCTATCAGGGTCATGGGATGCTGAGTCATGGATGGTGGCATGCGCCATAGTCCATGGCCAAACCAGATTAAGAAATTTCAGCATAAATTGGTGAGCTGCTGACATAAGTAGTGCAATGCAACGTCCGGGATGCTAGAGTGCACCATGGCACTCCATGCCATGCCATCACCCCTTAGCACACCTTGGTGAGCCGCTGGTCAGGGTCATGTGAGGCAATGCCCGGGATGCTGGCGTGCGCCATGATCAAACAACACTTCTGCTATAAACATCACGACACACCTTGGTTAACAACTGGTCGGGGTCGTGCGAGGCGATGTCGGGGATGCTGGCGTGCGCCATGAGGTGGAAGAGGTTGAGGAAGAGGCGGCTGCTGGCCCTCAGGATGTTGAACGCCTCGCAGCAGTACGAGCGGAAGCGCACGTACTCGGGGCTGGCAGAGGGGCAGTGGGAAGGAGAAGAACAGGGGTCGGATGAAGACATTGCAAGCCCCGCAGCAGTAGGAGCGGAAGCGCACGTACTCAGGCCTGGCAGAGAGGGTGGGAGGGAGAAAGAAAAGAGAAGGGATTGGGGAAGAGGAAGAGGAAGAGGAAAGCGGTTGGATGGTCCTCAAGGTGTTGAACGCATAACAGAAGGGCGGAATACTAGGTACTATGGCCTGCGAGGAACAGGTCGGTGAATGACGGTGATGGGCGACTCACTCAGTGTGCAAAAACCACTCAACGTGGTGGCAAACCACTCGAATGCTACTCACGGTGGTGGCAAACCACTCGAATGCCGCTCACTGTGGTGGCAAACCACTTGGATGCCACTCACCGTGGTGGCAAACCACTCGCGGTGGTGGCAAACCACTCGAATGCCACTCAGCGTGGTGGCAAACCACTCGAATGCCGCTCACTGTGGTGGCAAACCACTCGGATGCCACTCACCGTGGTGGCAAACCACTCGCGGTGGTGGCAAACCACTCGAATGCCACTCAGCGTGGTGGCAAACCACTCAATAGCACACGGTGGTGGCAAACGACTCGAATGGCACACGGTGGTGGCATACCACTCGGATGCCACCCAGGGTGGTGGCAAACCACTCGAATCCCACTCGCGGTGGTGGCAAACCACTTGGATGCCACTCACGGTGGTGGCAAACCACTCGGATGCCACTCACGGTGGTGGCAAACCACTCGGATGTCACTCAGGGTGGTGGCAAACCACTCGAATGTCACTCACGAGGGTGGCAAACCACTTGAATGCCACTCACGGTTGTGGCAAACCACTCAAATGCCGCTCACGGTGGTACCAAACCACTTGAATGTCACTCATGGTGGTGGCAAAGCACTTGAATGTCACTCACGGTAGTGGCAAAGCACTCGAATGCCACTCACAGTGGTGGCAAAACACTCGAATGTCACTCACGGTGGTGGCAAACCACTCGAATGCCACTCCGCGTGGTGGCAAACCACTCGAACGCCACTCAGCATGGTGGCAAACCACTCGAATGCCACTCACGGTGGTGGCAAACCACTCGAATGCCACTCACGGTGGTCGCAAACCACTCAGATGTCACTCACGGTGCTGGCAAACCACTCGAACGCCACTCCGCGTGGTGGCAAACCACTCGAATGCCACTCGCGGTGGTGGCAAACCACTCGGATGCCACTCACCATGGTGGCAAACCACTCGAATGCCACTCACGGTGGTGCCAAACCACTCGAATGTCACTCAGGTGGCAAAGCACTCGAATGCCACTCACGCTAGTGGCAAAGCACTCGAATGCCACTCACGGTAGTGGCAAACCACTCGAATGCCACTCACGGTGATGGCAAACCACTCGAACGCCACTCACGGTGGTGGCAAACCACTCGAATGCCACTCGCGGTGGTGGCAAACTACTCGGATGCCACTCACCATGGTGGCAAACCACTCGAAAACCAATCAGTGTGGTGGGAAGCCACAGGAGAACCACTCAGGGTAGTGGAAAACCACTCCAACTATCAGGGTGTGGACGGGTGTGATGCTAAAGCGGCTTAGATTTGGAGGTGGAAGATGTAAGCTTAGGCTAGGTCGAAACTAGATCTGGCGAGCTGGGCTGGAAATTTCGACCAAATGGTTGAAATTTCCAACGCTCACACATTTTGGTCGCACTGCTGCCGACGGGTAGCAGAGCGACCCGATTTCGGGTCGGGTATACCTGACCCGCTTTCGGGTTATTACCCGAATTTGGGTATCAAATACCTGACCCGGCGGGTACTCGTTACCCGACATGTCGGGTAACGGGTAGCAATTACCCGCCTGGGTACCCGGACCTGACCCCCCGAGTAATTTATGGGAAGCCAGATACCCGACCCGCCCAAAAAGCGGATCCGGGTCCGGGTACTCGACCCGCGCGGGTATTTTGCTCAACCCTACTCAAAAGCCACTCAGGTTGGTGGCAAACCACTCGAAAACCACTAATTGTGGTGGCAAACCACTCGAATACCACTCAGGGTGGTTGCAAACTATTGGAAAGCCCCACAGCGCCTCCCATGGCATCCAGAATCTCACCTGGATGCGCCTCCCATGGCATCCAGCATCTCCTTGCAGAGCTTCATGGGCGGCGGGAAGGGCTTGGGATCGCGCCCAAAGATGTAGCCGAAGTCAATGTGGAATAGGCGGCCGTCCGTGCACAGCAGGAGATTGTCCAAGTGTCTGAATGCCCGGAGTTGGGAGGGGGAGTGGAGACAATGCAAACAACACAACCAACAATGTAGCCAATGCCAATGTGAAATGACGGCTGTCCATGCACAGGAGCAGGTTGTCCAGGTTGCTGGTTGCCAGGACAGGGGGCGGGGGGGGTAGGTGGTATACGGAGTAACACAGTCAATGTGGAACAGACGCCTGTCTGTGCACTGTGGCAATGCGGTAACCAGCTCCCTCATGCACCGATCCTAACACTTGCATATCTCCGATGCCCCTGGCAAACGTGGTAACGCAGTAACCAGCGCAGGAATTAACCACCTCATAGGCTTGCCACTTGCCTGTCTCCGACGCCCAGGATGTACATGGTAACGCAATAACCAGCGCAGCTGCGGATGAAGGTGTCGAGGCACGTGGGCGTGATGCCGTGCGGCGAGTCAGGGTCCGGGTGGAACTGGTGCAGGTAGCGCTCGATGGACCGGTACTCTGCCAGCACCTTGGAGAGGAGGGAGATCGGAGGGGAGGGGGGGAGGGGGGGGCTCTAGTATTCAGGTGCCTAGGGTCCGGGTTGATGGACCGGTACTCCGACAGCACCTGGAGAGGAGGGAGGTGGGGGAAAGCTTTGCATGAGGGGTGTATTGGGGGGTGGGGGAAAGCGTTGCACGAGGGGTGTGTGTGGGGGGGTGGGAGGGGCTGGGTTTTCAGGAAGCCCATCCAAGCCCATCCAAGCCCATCCAAGTCCATCCAAGCAAGCCCATCCAAGCCCATCCAAGCCCGCCCAAGCCCGCCCAAGCCCATCCAACCCCATCCAACCCCATCCAACCCCATCCAAGCAAGCCCATCCAAGCCCATCCAAGCCCGTCCAAGCCCATCCAAGCCCATCCAAGCCCGTCCAAGCCCATCCAAGCCCATCCAAGCCCATCCAAGCCCATCCAAGCAAGCCCATCCGAGCCCATCCAAGCCCATCCAAACCCATCCAAACTCATCCAAACCCATCCAAGCCCTTGGGCATGATGACGTGGGCATGATGACTTGGGCATGATGACGTGGGCATGATGACTTGGGCATGGAGACTTGGGTATCATGACGTGGGTATGATGACTTGGGCATGATGACTTGGGCATCATGACTTGGGCATCATGACTTGGGCATGATGACTTGGGCATGATGACTCGGGCATGATGACTTGGACATGATGACTTGGGCATGATGACTCGGGCATGATGACTTGGGCATGCTGACTTGGGCATGCTGACTTGGGCATGCTAACTTGGGCATGCTGACTTGGGCATCATGACTTGGGCTCTTTTTTTTTGCATCCGTGGTTAGTTTAGGGTCTCAAGAGCATGTAGGCTTCTGCTCAAATCCAAATCCCAAGTAGGTGGGAAGCTATGGCATAGGTATTTTTACCTCATGTCTTAGCGCTTGGGTGTTGGCATATGTGGTAATAACTTGAGTTATTTCGAAGTAATGAGCATCACCAAAGCATTTTTTTTTTAATATGTAGTTAATTTAGAGGCTGAAGAGCATGTAGACTTCTCCTCATATCCAAATCCCAAGATGGTGGGAAATTATGGCATAGGTACTTTTGCCACATGTCCTAGCGTTTGGGTGTTAGCCCATGAGCTAACAACTTGAGTTATTTACATTTGGTGAGCATCACTCAATTTTATTTTCATGCATTTGTAACTAGTTCAGGGGTGTAGACTACTGCACATATCCAAATTCAAAGTAGGTGGAAAACTATGGCATAGGTACTTTTGCCCCATGTCCAAGCGCTTGGGCGTTGGACCATGAGGTAACAAATTGAGTTATTTCCAAGTAATGAACATCGACTAAGCCCTTTTTTTGCATCCGTACTTTGTTTAGGGGCTCAAGAGCATGTAAAATACTGCTCAGATCCAAATCCCAAGTAGGTGGGAAGCTGGGAGGGGAAGTGCGAACTGGTGGGGGAAATTTGAGACTGCAGACTGTACGGACATGGGTTGTCCGCCCCTTGGCCATGGAGGGGACACTGAGAAAGCCGGAAACACCCGGAAACACCTGAGAAAGCATGCGTACCTGAGCAAGGGGCATGGAGG
The DNA here is from genome assembly GCA_027943415.1 of Closterium sp. NIES-67. Lineage (NCBI taxonomy): Eukaryota > Viridiplantae > Streptophyta > Zygnematophyceae > Desmidiales > Closteriaceae > Closterium > Closterium sp. NIES-67. Next base: position 299,361 of record BQMB01001250.1, on the reverse strand, counting down.
GGACGAACTCCACAAAGCCCTGGTCCGCCCCGGTGGCGAGCACGCGGTACGGCGTGAGGCAGAGGTCGAGGTTCTCCTTCTTCAGCAGACGGTCCATGAGCGTCACCATCTGAATCACCTGCACTCATACACATGGGGCGGTGAGCAGGGAGAAAGAGAGGGGGTTGCGGAGGGGGGGCAGGGAGCACTAATAAGCAGTAGGGCGTGACTCGTGAGGCCGAGACCGAGGTATTCCTTCTTGAGCAGATGGCCCATGAGCGTCCCCATCAGAGTCAAGTGTGGTGAGGAGGGGGGGGGATGAGGAGTGGAAACAAGGTCGGACACGGATTAGTTTGGTGGGGTGGGGGAGGAAGGGGATGAGCCGGACAGAGAGGACGGGGAGTGGACTGGGAATAGGGAATGACCCTAAAGCGCATGGCAGAGACACAGGAAGCTGATCCCGTTCCTGCTGTTCAGCAAAGAGACCAGCAGCTTTCAGAAATCCTCCCATGGCCGGAATCACCTCATCCTCACCAGCTCATCCTGCCGGATCCGCTGACCCGCTGACCCGCTGCTGACCCGCTGATACGCTGACCCTGGGTCGCATTACCTCGTCTCACCAGCTGGTCCTGCCTGGGGTCGTCTCACCAGCTGGTCCTGCCTGGGGTCGTCTCACCAGCTGGTCCTGCCTGGGGTCGTCTCACCAGCTGGTCCTGCCTGGGGTCGTCTCACCAGCTGGTCCTGCCTGGGGTCGTCTCACCAGCTGGTCCTGCCTGGGGTCGTCTCACAAGCTGGTCCTGCCTGGGGTCGTCTCACCAGCTGGTCCTGCCTGGGGTCGTCTCACCAGCTGGTCCTGCCTGGGGTCGTCTCGCCAGCTGGTCCTGCCTGGGGTCGTCTCACCAGCTGGTCCTGCCTGAGGTCGTCGCCCTTCTTGAAGATGACGCGGCACAGCCCCCCGTCCTCCCGCCTGAACGACAGCTTCAGCGGGTGCAGCATGCTCTTGAACACACTCGACTCCTCCGCCGCTATCCCCACCACTCGAATGGATGGGTCCACCGGCAAGGCTAGGGGCTGTAGGAGAGGTATGGGGGGGGGGGGTTGGGGTGGGGGGCCGTAGAGAGGGGGTTTCAGGTGCAGCATGCTCTTGAAGTCGCTTGAATCCACTGCTGCTATCCCCACCACTCAAATGGATGGCTCCACGGGCAGAGCTAGGGGCTGTAGGAGAGGTGTGTGTTGGGGGGGGGAGAGGAGGGGGGGAGAGCTCAGCAGCGCCCTCAGCTGGTCCACCTTGTGGGCCGTGCTGCCCCGCACAGCCTTGATCGCCTGCATGATGCCCCTCAGCGCTCCAACAGCCCCTAACCTATCCCTGCCCGTGGAGCCATACCTGAGCGAAGTTAGCTAGACTGCCATCCCTGTCGGCACTCAGCAGCGCCCTCAGCTGCTCCACCTTGCGGGCTGTGCTGCCCCGCACTGCATTGATCGCCTGCATGGTGCCCGCCAGCGCTGTGTCCAGCTCGCACTGCCGCATCAGCTGCGCATGCACCTCCGCTCCCTCTGGACCCAACTGAGATTTATGAAGGGAGGGGAGGGAGTGAATGGAGAGGGAGCAAGCATAAGCCACTGCCGCATCAGCTGCGCATGCACCTCCGCTCCCTCTGGACCCAACTGAGGAGACAGGAGGGGTGGGATGGAGGGGAGAGGGTGAGAGAGAGATTGCCGGAGAAAAGGACGTCAAGGCGGAGGCAAAAGAGGCGGGATGCAGGGGGCATTGAAAGCACAGCGTAGACAGAGACGAGAGAGGATGCTGGAAAGGGAACGCACCTCTAGTAAGGTGGCCAGGAGATGGTCGTGCACGAAGGCATAGCGGGATGCAAACACGTGATCCTGTGATAGCAGCAGAACGGGGTGAGGAATTTGGGAGAGAATAAGTGGGAATGGGGGCATAGAAGGTGTAAGATGGAATAAGGCATGGCAGGCAAAGAAGTGCAACAAGCCTTCTAAAGCGTAACTGGTAGACTGCTGGAGTCTGAATCATCATCAAGCGACATTCTGTGCCTCTCAGTCATCCCATGTGTGCCTCTCAGTCATCCCATGTGCGCCTCTCAGTCATCCCATGTGCGCCTCTCAGTCATCCCATGTGCAAGCATTCACTCATCTGCATACAGGATACCTCACGCACCTGCCTCTCCACCTGCAGATACCAGTGCAGGAAATTGGCGAGTTCAAATTTATGGCAGCCTGCAAGAAACGCAACGAATGAGAGGAAGAAAAGAGATGAGATGAGATGAGGAAACGAGAGTAACGAAGATTAAGGTTGAGGGGGTGGTGTAAACACGGAGGTGATATTGAGGAATCGGAGAGAAGTATGTGATGTTTGAAGTGCTCTAAGCGGACGTGCACATGAGAAAAAACTGCAGGTCTGAAGGGGAGGTGTAACACAGAGGTGATATCGAGGACAAGGAGAGGAGTATGCACGTGTTTGGAGTGTTTCAAACGACACGCATCTGACTTGGGGCCGCGCTTACCTCGGGAGATGAGGAAGAGGGCGAGGTTGGAGAAGTCGGAGCGTTCGTATCGGAGAGCGTGCACCAGCTGCAGCAGATAGCTCTTCAGCTCCTCGTCCCCGGCACGCTCCAACACCGTCACTGCGTACGCCCGCACCTGCCACCAGCAGGGTGGGAGAGGTGGAAAGAAAGCTTGAGTAGATCGCTTATCAGCTCCTCGTCCCCGGCACGCTCCAACACCATCACTGCGTACGCCCGCACCTGCCACCAGCACACGTTGAGGGTGATCAGTGGGGTGAAAGGCAGCAGGGGTAACAGGTAGCTTCCCACCTCCTCGTCTCAAGCTAGCCCCAACACGGTCACCGCATAGGGCCGCACCTGCTATCAGTTGAAGGGTGGAGTGTGGGCGAAAACAGTGGCTTAGAGTGCATGGGTGCAGTAGGGCCACGAAAGCAGACGTGCCACAGAAAGAAAGAAACTCTCCCCACCCCCTCCCTCACCCGCAGAGCAGTGGAGCTGCAGAAAAGCTAGCGAGTAACTAGAGCCTAGAGGCAAGCTCGCCGCCCCCTCCCTCACCCGGCTGAAAGGACACCGGTCGAAAGGACATCAATCGAAAGCACACCAGATGAAAGCACACCAAACGAAAGCACTCCCGTCGAAAGGACACCGTTCGAAAGCACTCCGGCCGAAAGGACACCGGTCGAAAGCACACCGGTCGAACGCACTCCGGTCCAAAGGACACCGGTCGCAAGGACACTGGTCAAAAGTACTCTGGTCCAAAGGACACGGGTCGCAAGGACACCGATCGAAAGCACTCCGATCCAAAGCACTCCTGTCGCAAAGAACACCAGTCGAAAGCACTCTGGCCCAAAGCACTCCAGTCCAAAGCACTCCGGTCCAAAGCACCCCGGACCAAAGCACTCCGGACCAAAGCATTCCCGCCCAAAGCACTATGGTTGAAAGCACTCCGGTCGAAAGCACTCCGGTCGAAAGCACTCCGGTCCAGAGCTCTCCGGTCGAAAGCACTCCCGACGAAAAGCACCACCCCCCATGCCACCACCCCCCGTGCCACCACCTCCCGTGCCACTACCCTCCATGCCACTACGCCCCGTGCCACTACCCTCCGTGCCACTACCCTTCGTGCCACTACCCTCCGTGCCACTACCCCCCGTGCCACTACCCCCCGCCACTACCCCCCCTGCCACTACCCCCCGTGCCACTACCCTCCGTACCACTACCCCCTGCGCCACTACCCTCCGTGCCACTACCCTTCGTGCCACTACCCTCTGTGCCACTACCCCCCGTACCACTACCCCCCGCCACTACCCCCCCTGCCACTACCCCCCGTGCCACTACCCTCCGTACCACTACCCCCCATGCCACTACCCGCCGTGCCACTACCCCCCGTGCCACTACCCGCCGTGCCACTACCCCCCGTGCCACTACCTTCCGTGCCATTACCCCCCGTGCCACTACCCTCCGTGCCACTACCCTCCGTGCCACTACCCCCCGTGTCACTACCCCCTGTGCCACTACCCCCCGTGCCACTAACCCCCCGTGCCACTTCCCCCCCTGCCAAAGCACGCCGGTCCAAAGCACTCCGGTCAAAAGCACACCGGTCCAGAGCACTCCGGTCCAAAGCATTCAGGTCCAAAGCACTCCGGTCCAAAGCACTCCGATCCAAAGCACTCCGATCCAAAGCACTCCGGTCCAATGCACTCCGGTCCAAAGCACTCCGGTCCAAAGCACTCCGGACCAAAGCACTCCGGTCCAAAGCACTCCGGTCGAAAGGACACCGGTCGAAAGCACACCGGTCGAAGCCCACCAGAGCACTGGAACACTTGGTTTGTTGTGAGGCAGAGCACTCACCTCCTCACAGGAGAAAGTGGGGCAGAGCAGTTCGAGAGCATCAGCAGTGTCGATAGGAGCCCATGCGTACATCAGCTCTGTACCCTCTCGCGCCTCCTGGTAGTGGTGAGGAGAAACGCATGGAGGGGCACACAGATGGAAACAGTCAGAAGTGTCAACCGGAGCACAGGTAGCATCACCAGTAGTGATGGGGCCCCATGTGTGAATCAGCAGCAGCCCGTGCTCAAGAGAGAAAGAAAATCCTTCCTCCCCACCATTGCATTACGGCCATCCTACCCACCTCTTCACTCTGGCCATCCAGCCAAATGTCCTTAGCTCAGAACTCCAATCATCCCCCACCAGAGCACTCCAACCGTTCCCTTAGCCTCAGGCTCTCAGCCCTGCAAGCATCCCTCTCATCTCGGCATCGCTTCAGTCAATGCAGCGCAGGAAGCGGGTGAAATCCTGGTGGTCAGTGATGAGGGAGAAGCACTGCCGGTCCCTGGTCGCCACGGCACTCCGACCACCCCCCTTACCTCAGCACTTCAGCCAGTCCCCCTCACCTCGGCATCGCTCCAGTCAACGCAGCGCAGGAAGCGGGTGAGCGCGCGGCGGTCGGTGGTGAGGGAGAAGCGGAAGCGCCACAGCAGCTGCACGTCCTCTGGGGACAAAGACTGCGTGGGGGGGTAGCTCAGGATGGTGGCGATGGCCCTGATGCACACGACATGGGAGAATATGAGGGAGACATGCAGCAGGAAAGGAAAAGTAAAAAGTGGCCAATAAGGAGCCTGCACTGTCGTCATTACCATGTGTGAAACATGCAATCAACTAGTACGCCTCCCTCGTTCCCCCTTCACAGCACATACTTCCGCTCTGCAAGGTTGGGCTTGAGATCCCTCTCCATGTTGCCTCTCGTGAGCATGCGTGTGAGCTTTGGCTGCTCTGCCTGTGCAGGGTTCACCCGTTAAGCCCTAGCCCCCCCTCCCCCGTGTCACTACTTACTTCCTCTCTGCCAGGTTGGGCTTGAGATCCCTCTCCATGTTGCCTCTCGTGAGCATGCGTGTGAGCTTCAGCTGCTTGGCCTCTGCGGGGTTCACGCGCTGCTCGATCTCTGGGTCCCACAGCACCACCACCTCGTTGCTCGCCGGGATGGGCGCCACTCCTATGGGTATCGCCCCTGTGCCTAGTGTACTGCTGCTGATAGCGCCCCCTGCTGCCGCGGTAGTACCTACCCCTGCCACTCCTGCTGCGCCTAGCTCCTGCGGTGGGAAGAGAGGACAGATGGGAGGACGCAGAGGGGTGGTGGTGAAAGTTGAGATGGATAGATGGTACCAGGTTGGGAAATTGACTGAACACAGCCAACAGACGATGACAAAACATGGAAAGATTCGGATAGGACAATTCAGATGAGCTCTGAGCCTCTTAATTATCAACCTTCCAGTTAACCCCCAACCCATCGACCCACCCATTCTTACATCTGTCTACAGCCAGTCCCCTACCTGAAACGCTGCCTTTGATCAGCGTGTCCTCCAGTCCCCAGTCCCCTAAGTGAAATGGTGCCTCAAATCAGTTCTTTCATCCAGTCCCCACCTGAAACGCCACTGGATGGTCAAACGTTGGAAACTCCACAACTAGTCTTGGCGCCATGCTCCCCCGCTTCCTGGAACGTTCCTTCTCCTCCCCCTCAAGAATGGTGTCAATGGCCGCAAAGGCGAGATCGTCCAGCCAATCGGCTCGTGCCATCTGGGCACGGTCATAGCGATTCACCAACCGCTCCAACCTCTCGGTCTCCCCTTGCTCCTCCTTGGGGACCTGAAACGACAGGAGGACAAGGCAGGATACAGAGGGATGAGATTGGAGACTAGAGAGAGCAGGCAAAATTAGTGGGAAAAAGGGCAGAGATCGAATAGAGAACAGCAGCAGGGTTCATTCTGAGACAATTCAGATGCACGTCAAAATAAATATTCACCTTCCCTGGTGTTCTGCAGGGCACCCCTCCGTCAGCCTTCTTCCCCTGCCACACGCGTGCTTTGAACCGCCCCATCTTCAGCATGTGCTGCATCTGAGCGCCTGCTGCCAAACCCACGCCCGAGCCTGGCGCCAAACCTGGGAGTGCGCCTAAATCCGCACCGAAGCAGGCGTCAGGATAAGGAGAGAGGACGTCCGGGATGCTAGGGAGCGGTGTGTGGGGTGGAAGTGGTGATGATGATCGTGGTGAGGGGGAGGGGGGTGACGGGGGAGGATGCGCTGACATGGTGTGGGAGAAGAGAGGGAGTGTGGTGCCTCCAACTACACGTGGCCTGTTCGGACGCTTCATGTCCCAGATCTGTCAAAAGGCCAGATGGGATGGGAGTGAGAGAGGAGGAGCGCGTGAACAGGAAGTTGGAACGAGTAGAAGAATGACTTGTTGGAAACGAGATGAGTTACCCTGGAAAGCATGAATATCCGACATAAGGAGTCGGCACGATAGCAGCTAGGCTGAAAAGAAGGGCTCGGAAAAATTATCTCACAGTGAACGCAATGAAGGAGTAAGCAGACAGGTCGCAGTATTTGGCTGTCAGTAGGACCCATTCGTCCCATCGCCATCTCCCGCCATCTGCCTCACTCCATGTTGCATTCCTGTCGGATTGAGCAGCGTTCAAGAGCACGAGTTACACTGAGATCACCGACTCTTATGCGTTTATGGAGAAGCGAAACAACGAAAATAGGCAGGCACGCTCCGGAAATGATGGCTATATCTGAAAGGTGCTCTGATCCAGTTTCAGGAAAACCAGTTACATTCTCGCACTGGTTACCAGGCCCATTACCGCGTGACGACGGGTTGGCCAAACGAGACTCCGTCGATGAACAGCTCGCACTCCACGCAGAGAGCACTTGCCTCCTGACAACCCGGATCACCGAGCCATGTACCGTTTGCGCTTGGCTGCCTTCCGCCGTGACCTTCGGTGGGGGAGCTGTGCTCGCGAGCGCAAGAGGTGGCTTCTGCACTCAGAAGTAAAAACGCTGTACGAATCTTATTAAGGTAGAAACTCAACAGACGAGAGGAGGAAAGGTGCATGACGAGGACTTTGTAACAGGTCCTGTGATCGTAGCGGCTGCATACCTCCAGCTGAGCCGGCATTCGCATCGATGTTGCCGAGAAGACTTTCGACTTTAAAGCGTATGGGTAAGTTGATGTCGCACGAGAGGAAAAAACGGAAATCCGTCGAACTCGTCATCAGACAGGTCCTTCTAGGCAAGCCGTCCACTGAAGGATGCGAAAGGGCTACGGACGAAACAGAATGCTCTTAAGACGAAAGAGTGCTAATAGCTCCTTCGAAACGGCTTGCTTCTCGGTAAGATATCCTTAAGTGGTTAGAAGTCGCTGACACAGAGCCCTCGGAATCCGGAAAACCTTAGCTGTATCTGACTCTGGTTCTACAGCGTCATAAATGGCTGGCATGTGTGTTTTTTAACCACCAGGGGGGGTTGAATTGACCAGAAGCTGAAGCCTGAAACCTCCATGAAGGATGGTGTGACGGGAAACATAGCAACGCCTGGGAGCAACCAGGAATGATGGGCTGGGAGATGGAGGGACGGGGCTGAATATCGGCCTAGTGAACTCCACACGGCTCATGGCCGGAATTCTTCTCAAGCAGGCCTTGGGTTGGGAGTTTCACGAAAGGCCTGAAGAGGCGGGAAACATTTCTGCTCGTATCAGGCAACTGTGATTGGCTACAATATGTAGAAAGTTTGCGTAACCTTATTGGCGAAACCTGCAAACCTCGCAAAACCTTGAATCACTTTCGCGAAGTACACCTGCGCCTGGCAAACGGCAGCCACCAACAGCTCTTTGCCAGGAGGAGAGCCATTTCACAGATTCACAGATTCACTGATACTTCGCTTGAATTCCTTGTCAGATCATTTCTCCTCTACGCAGTTATCGTCGGTCTAAACCGAGGCAGGAATTCGATCACTAGATTCCTCGAAGAAAGCTCCGAGATAAATATTGCAGGGGGAAATCGAGGGTTCTAGAGATTAATTCCCGGTTCGTTCAGTCAGGAATTGCGATAGCACAGTCGGCTGTTAGAAGCCATCATGGCAGACGCCATGGTCACGGAGACTCCGCCTGCTGCATCATCCTCGTCGTGTCCCGCCACGCCTGAATCCCTCGAGCGAGCGTCTGAGCTCGCGTCGACCGATCCCTCAGCCGCTGCTGCGATTTATCGCGGGATTATCCAGGATGATGCCACGTCAGCTGATGCGCTTCGCACGAAGGAGACCGCCGTTTGCAGCCTTGGCGAGATTCTCTCGAAGCAGGGAAAAGCGGAGGAGCTTCGCGACCTGCTGACTGACTTACGTCCTTATTTCGCTCTTATTCCTAAGGCGAAGACCGCGAAACTCGTCCGTACGGTGATCGATCTGGTAGCGAAGATCCCTAACAGCACAGACGTGCAGCTCGCGCTCTGCAAGGAAATGGTCGAGTGGACCAAGAAGGAAAAGCGAACCTTTCTTCGGCAGCGAGTCGAGGCGAGACTCGGCGCGCTGTACATGGAGACGAAGGACTACCAGACCGCGCTCGCGTTAACTAGTAGTCTTGTCAGGGAGGTCAGGCGGCTCGACGACAAGCTCCTATTGGTCGACATAGATCTGCTCGAGAGCCGCCTGCACCATCAGCTCCGGAACATTCCCAAGGCTAAGGCGGCGTTAACGGCGGCGCGAACTGCGGCGAACTCGATCTACGTGCCGCCGGCGCAGCAGGGTCAGATCGACATGCAGTCGGGCGTGCTGCACGCGGAGGAGAAGGACTACAAGACGGCCTACTCGTACTTCTTCGAGGCTTTTGAGTGCTTTAATGGACTCGACGACCCCAAGACCGTTCCCTGCCTCAAATACATGTTGCTCTGCAAGGTGATGATGACGCGTCTGAGACTGGGTTGTGCCTGGCTGCAAGTTCAGACTTTTCGTACTTGTTTCTTGACATCGTTTTCCAGCAGGATGCAGTTGGGCAAAGCATCATTCGAATCAACTTATCTGTCAGTTGTTCCATTTGGGATTCTGGCTCTTTTTACCGCCGTCCTTTATTTACAGATTATGCTGAATCAAGCAGATGACGTGGCAAGCATCATTGGCAGCAAGGCAGCCCTGAAGTACACAGGTGATGAGGTGGACGCGATGAAGACCGTCGCGTCAGCGCACAGTCAGCGGTCGCTCAAGGCCTTTGAGGAGGCTCTGCGCACCTACAAGCACCAGCTCTCAGACGATCCAATCATCAGCCGCCACCTGGCAGCGCTGTACGACTCGCTGCTGGAGCAGAATCTGCTGAGGCTGATTGAGCCTTACTCGTGTGTTGAGATCGCCCATATCTCGTCCCTGATTGGCCTGCCACTGGAAAAGGTATGCATGTGGGACAGAGTAGGTTTCAATGTATTGTGGGGAAATTGGAGTCTGAAGCTCCAGCTGATTTTTTGCTCCTTTCGTTTCGGTGAAGATTGTTCATGTGTCGTGATGCTATCTACGAGACTGCAGATGGACCATCGCTTGGCTTCACCAGTCTCCAGTGGAGGCTGCATAGCTCCTTTGTGAAGCTTCGTAGTTCCTCGGTTACAGGGTGTCCGCTGGATGGGAATCCGAGACCTGCGGATTTGCACATTTATTTCACGTGTTGTTTCCCCTCCCTCCTCTCCCCCCCCCCCCCCCCCCCCCAGTGAGTCAAAGCTATTTCGTATGTGCTCCATGGCAATGTGTGCCTTCCATCCGCTTATCCCCTCTTCTCCCGCTCTCCACCCTCTCCCCTGCCTCTTCCCCCATCTGTCTCCCAGGTGGAGTCGAAGCTGTCTCAGATGATTCTGGACCGCAAGTTTGAGGGCACGTTGGATCAGGGCGCGGGCAACCTGGTGGTGTTCCAGCCGCAGGTGCCGGACGCACTGTACCCGGCGGCCATCGACACCATTGTGCACATGAACCAGGTGGTTGACAGCCTCTTTGTGCGCTCCAAGCGGATCATGGCTTAGAGAGGCGCTGTCATATGACTCCTAATGCGTTGCAGTATGTAACCGACAGTCGTTGACAGCATCGTGCACATGAACCAGGCGGTTGACAGCATCTTCGTGCACTCCAAGCGGATCATGGCGTAGCTCAGTTGGGCGTGGGTTGCTCCTGGGGTCCAGGTGTAGTTGTGCAACGGTTTCAGCCTCAGCCCACTTTCCAGCATGCTCATTCATGGACCAGGAGATGGACTGGATGTGATCTAGAGATAAGTTGGCTAATTTTGAAATGGCAGGTCCAGTCACACACATTGTCAACTGGCACACTTGTGAACAAGCTCATCATCAATTCTAGCTGATCAGGAGACTCTGGCCTGGCTTCAAAGGAACTTGCACTGAGTCGAGGTGGGATCGTTTTTCATCAATGAACTCACATGCTCTGCTGCACTATGCCATGTTGAAGGCATTGTGCCCATGCTTCTTGAGTGTCCTAAAAAACGGTACCCCTAGATTCAGCAACCCGAGCGTCCAACAGCAGTATCACGCCGGATATTTGGCTGACAGGCCTAGTCCGGAGCTCCACTCAGCCCGAATCTCGTGGAGCCAGTACCTGGTCGACACCTGGCGTGAGCAGCCAGGCCTCGAGGTCAGCCCCGTCAGCCTCATAGGAGCCGGGGTGGAAGCGGTGCACGGAGAAGGGCGCCCTCAGCTCCCTCAGCAGCACCGCCTCCACACCCGCCTTCACCAGCGAGGCTCCCTGCACTCTGCTGCGTTTACCCCACCCCGTTACTATCTCCACCTTTAAAGGTCGTCGCCACTCCAGCGGTGAGTCATTGGATGCCGTGGCTGCCCCTACTCCTGGTGATAATTCTGTTGACTCATGTGCAGCTAACATAGCTCCTTCGTCTGCATCGTCTGAATCAACTGAATCCGCTGCTTCTAAAACGAGACTCTGTCCGTGCTCTGGAGTGACACTTGTTGCTTCAAGCGATGCATCAGCCGCACCTGAAACAGCAGAGGCCGCCACAGCCTGCCGCATCTTCTCCAACGCCCACTTGGTCACAGTCACGGCCGTGCCTGCCGAAATGCCGTGTAGGTCCAACAAACACTTTCCATGCCGCCCATAAACCGCGGGCAGCCGAATGATGTTCGGGAACAGCTGCAGCCGCGTGTGGCAGAGGTCCCACATGCGGGCTGCCCCCTCATGCCGCCCAAATTTATGCAAGAAAGCGACGCATGCCTCGGAGAAGGCGTGCTGGGTTTTTATATCAGCCTTGGTACACACGGCCCCTCTCATTGCCCTCTCTACCTCCCGCCACCGCTCCTCTTCCCACTCCCCCAACACTCTCCTCACTTCCACCTCCACCAAACCCCTCTCCACCACTCTCGCAACAGCATCCCTTCCTGTCTCCCCATAGCTACCCTCTTTACTTCCTCCCTCACTCCCTCTCTCAGTCCCAGCCGCCTCTACGGGCAGGTGGGGCACTTTCTGAGGCGCGTCAAACCCCTCTAAGAGCAGGTGGAACACGGCGTGGGCGGGGTGCTCCGTGGCCTCCATCAGCCTCACCAACCGGCCCACGTCGCTGCGAGCTGTGGAGGTGGTACAGGCATTCAGCAGCATGGTGTACGTCATCAGGTTGGGGCCCTCACCAACCGGCACTTTGAGGACTTTGCCTCGCACCAGGTTTACTGCCTGACCTGCCCAAAGGCTGGTATCGCCCTCCATGGATCCGTCCGTTGGACCTGATGCTTGGTCAGGTCTGCGTTTGCCGAAACCAGTATGCTTTTCCCCTGACAAGTCAACCTGCCCCACCAGATCCCACCCGTTTTTGAACGCAGAGAGCACCTCCTCAGCCTCTTCGAACATCCCCACGCTTACAAACGCCAGCAGTAGTGCGTTGTACGCCGATGCATTGGCCGGGCACCCGGCAAGCACCATGCGCTTGAACCACATGGCCGCGCGCTGGGGGTTGCCCTCTCGCGCCCACATGAGCACCATGGTGGACCACGCAACAGCGTCCGGCTGCATCCCTGCCACCAGCATGGCATCAAACGTGGCTTCTGCCTCTGACAGCCGTCCGGCGTTGCTGAGAAGGTGCACTGCCACGGTGTAGGTGATCATGTCAGGCGCCGGCCAAATGGATGGCGGGGAAGAAGAAGGGGCAGTGCTGGTGGAGGTGGTACGAGGTGCTGCTGATGCAGTGCTTGCCGGTACAGCAGCAGCAGCAGCATTGGTGCAGGCAGCCAGGCACATCCGATCAAACACCGCCATGGCGTCGTCAATCCTGCCAGCATTGCCATACACTTCCATGAGGCTATTGGCAGAGCGCACAGTGAGCGCCATTCCCTTTGTGATCATCTCCTTGAACGCCATCTCCGCCCCGACGGTGTTGTTGAGGCGCCCGTAGCTCATAACGGCGGCGTTGTAGATGAAAGTGTCGGGCGTGTGGCCCGCCTCTCGCATCACATTGAACGTCTTGACCACGTCGCGGTACCGCCCCATGCGGAACAGCACATCCACTCGCGCCCTGTGAAGGGGAAGAGGGTGCAGGGCGTGGGGGTGGGGAGGGGAAGAGATGCAGTGTAAGCAAGAGGAGCAAGGAAGGTCTTGACCACGTGGCGGTACCGACCCATGCGGAACAGCATGTCCACTCGAGCTCTGAGAGGGAGAGACATGGGAGGAGAGTGGCTGTTTGTGGGGAGTGAGGGCGGAAGTGAGAGGAGCTAGAAGTGAGAGGAGTGGTGAATGAGAGGATTCAAACCAAGGTGGAAAAATACGGTTTTCGTATTATACAGTCCGTTTAATACGGCAAAAAAAAAAAAAACGACCGTTTTTTTAAAGACATTTTTGGGCACCTTAAAAAAAAAAAAAAAAAAAAAAACCCTGCGGAAACATGTTGCATTGTGGCTACGATGGTTTACTCAGGGCTAAGGGGGCTAACAAACATTTCTACAGGTATGTGTGTTGAATCTTTGTCCTCCTCCTGTGCCGCGTCTTCCCCCCACTATCACCCTCACCACCGTCTGAAAACATTAACAACACTCACAAATGAAGTACCACGGTGCATCCGAAAGTGATTACAATTTAATTACAAAAAATGTTCCCCCAGGTTTTGGCTGGTTAAAAAAATACGACCGTTTTTTTGCACCAACCCAAAAACGCACCTCAGGACCGTTTTAAACGGCCAAAAAAAACGATTCCGTATCAAATGGTAGAAAAAAAAAAACACGAGAGGAGTGAGGAGAGAGACAGACAGAAAGACACATACCCAACAGTAGAGCGGTCATCTGAGAACCCCCAATGCTCCACCTCAGCCAGCGTCGCCAGAGCCTCCTCCGACCTCCCAGCACGAGCGTACACAGCAGCGAGTGCTTGCAGCGTGTACGCATTGTGCCCGCACCCATCCTCCCTCATCTCCTCCACTACCCTCTCCAGACTTGTTGCATCCTTCCCCCGGCCCAGCAGCCCAAACAGGCTTGAGTACACGTGCGCGTCCGGCTGCACCCCCTGCACGTCCTTGGCCCACCGGAAGAACGCCAGGCCCACGTCAGCGTCCCACAGCGTTTTGAGCACCTCACTCACATGGTACGACCTCACTTTTGCAGCCCCCCTGGTGTGAATGTTATCTTGAATCCCGCCTACCGACCCCTCTTCGCCTTCCTTGCTGCTTTCACCCGTTCCTGTGATCCTGCCCTTGCTCTTTCGCTTCCTGTTCCTCCCGCTGCTGCTGCCTGCTACCTGCATCTGCCACTGCTGCTGCAGCCGCGCCAGCATTTCCTCCATCCCCATTCGCCCGCCGCTTGCCATCCGTTGAGTGGGAGGGATTGCAGGAGGAGGAGAGGAGGGAAGAGGGACAGTGGGCGGGACAGGACGGGCAGAGGTAGGGGAAGCGGGCGGGTGGGAAGCGGGCGGGTGGGAAGCGAGGAAAGGGAAAGGGATGGCATGAGGGACGAGAGGCGAAGCGAGGGGGCGGGAGGGAGGAGCTGCAGGAGAGGAGGGAACGGTAATGGCAGGGGAGGAAGCTGCAGTCAGAGGGAGGGGAGGAGCAGACGGCGGGGAAGGCTGGAGGGATCTGAGCATGTGGAGAAGGAACGTCACCACGCGGCTGTCTCTCTCCCGCTTCGCTTCGTCCCTACCCCTCCTGCCTGCCGCTCTCGCTGCTGCAGGTGCTGCTGCATGTCCTTCGCTCTCTGCTCTCCCCTCCCCTCTTCCTCCCCCTCCCCGTCTCTCTCCCCATCGCCCCGCTCTTGCTCCGTGTGCCACTCCTGGCACGGCATTCCGAACCCTCTCGGGCCAAGGACGCCGTTCTCGGTTATTCTCCTCCAAATATCGCTCTTCAGCCTTTGCTGCTGCAGCACCGGCTGCTGCTGCACCGGCTGCTGCTGGTCGAGGTGCATGTGCTGGTACCCGTGGCGGCAGTGGCGCCGCTGCTGGGGTCACCCGGTCAGCAGCAGCTGCGCCTGCTGCTGCCAGCGGCCGCCCTCTCTCTGCCCTCCGAGCGAAGCCTCGAGAGTGGATGCTGGCAGGAGGAGGGGCGTGAGGGATATGGAGGTAAGGGGCAGAAGCAGCAGCAAGGGTCCGAATTGCAGCAGGGAAAACAAAGGCACCCACAGCCAGAGCACTGGATGCTGCTGCTGCTGCTGCTGCTGCTGCTGCTGATGGTGCTGGTATTGCTGCTGCTTCCCAAGGCCCAGAATCAGAAGCACAGTCTACCGCGTATGGCCACCCAGTAGCGATTCGAGACGCCTCAGAAGGAGGATCGCCGGCACCGTGTTGATTGGTGGACGCATTTCGCAACTGCCGTTGCGACAGAAGGTGCGACAGCGGTTGCGACGAATTCGCAGGAGAACACGGTTCGGGCGAGGGCAGGTGAGAGGAAATCGGTACGGTTTGCGACGAGTAAGCGTCGTTTAAGGACGGTTTAGGAGCGGGCGACCCGCTGACCACTATGGCAGCTCGAACGCGCTTAGAAACTGTAAATACGAGCCTAGGTCGAAGCATGTTCCCAATCTGGCCGAAATTTCAACTGCCGCTTCGACTTCCTCCGCCAGGCAGAGGCAATAGTCTAAAGAGAGGTGCATTGGCTGTACGCGACAATGACTTCTGGACTTCAGGGTGGAAGGTTTGAGATTCGGTTACTGCTCCAAGAGCAATTTCGTATATAGGTTTGGAAACTACACATTCGGTGTTCTACAAATTACGTTTCTCAAAGTTACTATCAAAGTCTAACTCTCTACTTCGATTCCCACTTCCAGGTTCAGCCCAACTCATTGCTCTTCATGCAGGTTCAAGATCAAGTGTTTGTTGTGGGACATTCTCTTGACCTCCCTGTGGGCATCTTGGGATTGATAGCTTGTCCAGGGACGGACGAGCCCTTGGGCTACGGTAGTATGGTACCTCGCAGTTTGGCTGGGGGGCACTACAGCACTACAGGATAATAAGACTCCAGCAATGGGGCCATGCCTACAACTCATAAAGCATCGCGATAGGTGAGTGGGCGAGGAGAGGAGGGTGCTTTGTTGCTGGCAGATTCATTCGTTCGTTCTAGTTTTCAACGTTGGTTGGTGCATCGGCAACAAGTTAGATCTGAAACCTCGAATCCCACTATACGCGCGCCGTACAGTGCAGTGCATGTAATTCACTTTTGGATCCAACTTTTCTCAGATCCAACTTGTACCGCCTTAGTGAACATTCCCCAGTTGCCAGTTGGTTCACGGGCCCAGCAGTAGGTGCCTTCTCCCATCACCCCTCATCTCAAGGAGCCAGTAGCTGGTCGACACCTGGCGAGAGCAACCATGCCTCCAGGTCAGCGCCATCGGCCTCATAGGAGCCGGGGTGGAAGCGGTGCACGGAGAAGGGCGCCCCCAGCTCCCTCAGCAGCACCGCCTCCACTCCTGCCTTCACCAGAGAGGCTCCCTGCACCCTGCTGCGTTTACCCCACCCCGTTACTATCTCCACCTTTCCTGGTCGGCGCCACCGCAGGGGTGATTCTGCTGAAAATGCTGCTGCTGCTGCTGCTGCTGCTCCTGATGACAATGATGATCCTGATGGCTCCTGGTCACCTAGTGCCGCCCCATCCTCACCATCCTCTGATTCCTCTGCTGGATCCGCCACCTCTGCTGTGGAATCCCCAGCATCTGAAGCAGCAGTGGCATCTGAACCAGCAGTGGCGTCTGAAGCAGCAGTGGCCACCACAGCCTGCCGCATCTTCTCCAGGGCCCACCTGGTCACAGTCACTGCCGTGCCGGCCGACATGCTATGCAAATCCACCGAGCATCGTCCAGCCCGCCCGGCAATCGCAGGCAGCCGAATGCTGTTAGGGTACAGCTGCAGCCGCGTGTGGCAGAGGTCCCACATGCGCGCCGCCCGCTCTTGCCGCCCAAACTTATGCAGGAAGGAAATTGACGTGTCAGCAAAGGCACGCTGACACTCAACCTCCGACTTACTGAACGAATCATGACGCATCCTCCTCTCTATCTCCCTCCACCGCTCCTCCTCGCGCTCCCTCCACACCTCCCTCACTTCCACCTCCACCAAACCCCTCGCTATCACCCTTGCGATTGCACCCTGCCCCAACTCCCTGTGACCACACTCCTCCCTTCCTCCCCCATCCCCAGGTGATTTTTGAGTCGACTCAAGAATCACCTCGCTTCCTCCCTCATCCTCTCCCCTCGTTTCAGCATTCTCCCCTTCCCTCTCTACCCTCGTACGCTCACTCTCACTCCCCATCTCCCTCCCGACCTCCTCTACCACCGCCATGTGAGCCGTCTCGACAGGCTCCTCCGCAAGCAGCTGGAAGATGGCGTGCGCGGGATGCTCCGTGGCCTCCATAAGGCGCATCAGCCGGCTGACCTCGCAGCGAGCGGTCGAGGCGGTGCAGGCGCTGAGAAACATGGTGTGCGTCATCAGGTTAGGGCCCACACCGGGTATCGGATCGAAGGGTTTAACCGCCGTATCGGCAGTACTGCCTTCACTCCCGTTTGGTATCAACTCAACGCCGGCTTCACAGCACTTCTCTAGACCTAAGCCGGCTGGCTTCTTTTCTCCTAGCCTATCCGCTTGCCCCACCAGGTCCCACCCGTTTTTCAGTGCAGCTAGCACCTCCCCGGCCTCGTCAAACATCCCCCGGCTCACAAACGCCCACATGAGAGAGTTGTACGCGGGGGTTTCGGGCCGGCACCCTGCGAGCACCATGCGCTTGAACCACACCGCCGCCTGCTGGGGGTTGCCTTCCTTGGCCCACATCTGCACCATGGTGGACCACGCCACCACGTCCGGCTGTATGCCCGCTACCATCATCGCTTCAAACGTGGCCTCTGCTTCGGACAGCCGCCCTGCCGTGCTGAGAAGGTGGATCGCCAGGCTGTACGTGGAGATGTCCGGGGCTGGCCAGATGGACGGACGGGCAGAACGGGTGGTGGTGGTGAGAGCAGTGGGATGTGCTGCTGGCGCAGCGGGTACCACTTCAGCAGCAGCATTGGTGCAAGTGGCTCTCGCGGCTGCAGCCGCTGCTGCTGCTGATGCTGGTGCTGCTCCAGGTAGAGACAGAGGAACTCTTAACCCATTTTGGGCCTTCAGAAACGCCCTCCCGGCCGCACCAGGAGCCACCGCACCTACTGCAGCAACCGTCGGCAACCCCTCCGAATCACCTCCCCTCCCTTTACTCGCCCCAGCAGCAACAGCAGAGAGGCACATTCGGTCAAAAATCGACATGGCGTCATCCAGCCTCCCAGCCCGCCCATACCCGTCCATGAGGCTGTTGGCGCAGAAGACGCTGAGGGTCATCCCATGGGCCAGCATCTCCCGGAATGCCAGCTCCGCGCCGATGATGTTGCCCAAGCGGCCGTAGCTGGTGATGACGGTGTTGTACACGAACACGTCCGGCACGTGGCCCGCCTCTCGCATGATGTGGAACGTCTTGATCACGTCGCGGTACCGCCCCATGCGGTACAGCACGTCCACGCGCGTGCTGTGACGGGGGAGGAGATGCAGTGTAAGTGAGAGGAGCAAGGAAGGAAGATGAACACGTCGTAGCGGTGGTAGCCCAGGAATGAAGGTCTTGGAAGCTCATGGTACCAGTGGTGGCCCACGCGATAAAGCACGTCCAGACGAGTCCTGTGAAAAGGAGGGGAGGGGGGAGCCGCAGGAGTGAGGAGTGATGGATCGCAGCATAAGAGGCAGTCGTGGCGTGGCACCACCAGTCCGCGCAATGGCGAATGTCAACTATCTGGTGGCACAGCAAGGCAGGGGGAGAACGCATTCATGTCAACAGCACATACTACAAACTGCAGGCATCCCTGACAGACAGACCACACACACCCTAGCCACCACCTGCCCGAGCGACCACCTACCCGAACGAGAAGGGGTCAGCTGGAATGCCCCTCTGCTCCATCTCAGCCATTGTCGCAAGCGCCTCCTCAAACCTCCCGGCTCGAGAATACGCGGCAGCAAGAGCTTGCAGCGTGTACGAGTTGTGCCCGCACCCATCCTTCCTCATCTCCTCCTCGATCCCCTCCAGATTAGCAGCGTTTTTTCCGCGGCCCAGCAGCCCGAGGAGGCTGGAGTACACGTGCGCGTCCGGCTGCACGCCCTGCACGTCCTTGGCCCACCGGAAGAACGCCAGGCCCGCATCGGCGTCCCAGAGAGCCTTGAGCACCTCGCTCACATGGTATGCCTTCACCTTCCCAAGCGGCTTTTGCGCCGACTGCAAAGGCACTGCGCGCTGACTATTGCCTGTGTTCCTGGCAGTGGGCTCCTCGTCCCCGCCCTTGCTGCTTTTGCTCTTCCTCTTGGCGCTTCTGCTGCCGGCATTGCTGCCGGCATTGCTGCCGGCTAGCCGGTCCTGCCACTGCTGCTGCAGCAGTGCCCCCATCTCATCCACACCCATCCTTCCACCACTCGTCGCCCGTTGCATCGCCATCACTTGAGCAGGCGAACCACCCGCAGCAGCAGCAGCAGCAGGAAGAGGAGAGCTGGTAGCAGGGCCCTGGAAAGGGGCAGCAGGAGCAGCGTCCGGGACAGGGTGAGCCAGAGGAGTGGCGGCGTGAGCAGCGGGAGGCGAGGGCAGGATGGATCTGAGCATGTTGAGAATGGCAGACACCAGCCCGCTGTCCCTCTCCCGCTGTGCTGCTCTCTTGCCAACTCTGCCTGCCACTCTTCCCGTTACCCCCACTGCTCGCACTGCTCCCGCTGCAGCAGCAACTGCATATCTGTCCGGTCCCTGCGCTGACATCCCACCCTCTCCGTCTCCTCTCAACCCTCTTTCCTCTGCTGGCGCTCCCACGCCGCCTCTGCCTCCCCGTCCCCCTCTCCCTCTCCCTCTCCCTCTCCCTCTCCCTCGCCCTCCCAGCGCTCTACCTGCTTCCCCACTAAATCCCTCCCTAGCCCAAGGCTCCCTCTGCCATCTCGTCTCCCCTCCGTGTCTCTGGCCTGCCTCTGCTGCTGCCACTCCTGCTGCTTCACCTGCTGCTGCTTTCCCTCGTGCTGCTGCTGCGTCGTCTAGCGCCACTGGTCCATGTGAGACAGCTGGAGTTGGTGCTGCCGCTGCTGACGTCACCCGGTCAGCAGCACTGCCTGCTGCTGCCAGCGGCCACCCTCTCTCTGCCCTCCGAGCGAAGCCTCGATAGTGGATGCTGGCAGGAGGAGGGGGAGCAGGAGTGGAAGAGGAGGACGGGGCAGGGCCATGAGAAGGGGTTCGGGGTGGAATTGCGGTGACAGTAACAGCCATGGCATGAGTAGTAGGTGCTGCTGCTGCTGCTGCTGCTGCTGGTGCTGTTGCCGGTGCTGGTGCTGGTGCTGGTGCTGGTGCTGTTGCCGGTGCTGGTGCTGCTGCTGGTGCTGGTGCCAGTGCTGGTGCCAGTGCTGGTGGTGGTGTGATGGAATAACTGCTGCTGCTGCTGCTACCACGTCCTCTAGCATCCCCCTGATCCCACTGCCCGCTGAAGCCTCGCCCGCTGCTGCTCCTGAGCTCGCTCAACTCCCCACCCCCATGCCTCTCCCCGCTCCCCTGCCGGTACACCGCACGCTGCACGCCCCCTGCCCTCACCGACCCCTGCCGCCCCGCCACGTGCTGCATGCCCCGAGCCTCTTGTGCCTGCCCCACGCCCTGCCCCACGCCCTGCCACCCGGCTCCCTGCTGCGCCAGTACCTGTTGCGCCTGCTCCCTGTGCTGCGCGTACCCCGCCCTAAGCCCCTGCTGCAGCTGAAGCTGAGGAGCAACTGCCGCCCCAGCTGCACCTGAGGCACCACCTGGTGCTGCACCTCGTGAGACAGCACCTGGCGCAAAACCTGAAGCACCACCTGAGGCAGCACCTGAAGCAGCACCTGATGGAGCTACAGCCGCGTTGAGCGTGCGACTATGATAGCCTGCATCGCCAGCACCAGCGCCAGCACTACCACCAGCACCACCAGCACCAGCAGAGCGCACAGCTGAAGCACTGCTTCGGCTCCGACTCCCCCTCCAGTGCCCTCGGCCTTTCTTCCGCGCTGCCACAACTGCCTCCTCTGCCCACTCCACCCCCCTCGCCGTTGCCCCATCCGGCAAAATCCTCGGTGCCCTTCCCTCCATCCTCCCCTCAATCCTCTCCGCCACTCTCTCCGCCATTTGCTGCATTCCCGCACGTTCCGCCAGGCCCCCTTCCGCCACCTCCTCGTGAGGCCTCCGGCCTGCAGTGCCTGTCGCATCTGCCAGGCTGGACGAGAGGCGCGGCAAACTGGGCGGCTGAGTCAAGAGATTGCCTGCAGCGCTCCTCATTTTGCGAAAAAACCCTGTTTGCGAGCTTGGCTCGGCAGCCCATTCGACCACAGCCTGTGGGGTAGGCTCGGGCACCAAGCCAGCTGCGACATGGTGCCGAGGCTGCAGCACAGGCTCGGGCGGCGAGCGGCGCTTAAAGAGCTTCGTGAAAGAGGAAGCGAGGGACCGAAAGGAGGGGAGGAAGGAGGAGGAGGAGGTAGAGGCGGAATGGTGCGAGGAGAGGTGGTGTGCGGCGGAATGGTGTGAGAAGGGGTGGTGGGAGGTCTGCTGGGGGGCAGTACTGCCGCTACTAGCGGCCACCATTGGCCCTAGCGCTTCTGGCGCTGTTCCCCGGGCTGCGCTCTCGACCGCCATAGCTGCTTGCAACGGCGATCCCTGGCGTGCTAAGAACAAGCTACTGCTGGCAGGGTGCTGCTCTCGTTGCTCTTGTTGCTCCTGCTGCTTTGGCTGCGGGTGAGGCTGCTGGTTCAGCGTGCTCCTCTCCGCCGCCTCGCCATGTGGTAACCGTGTAATTGAATTTTCGTGGCCCACTGCGCATCCTTGTTCGGCATTCCCAGGGGCGCAAGGCCCAGCATCGGGAGCACTGTGTATTGCGTACGGCCCGCTGGTGTGCTGGGCCGCCTCAAACGGAGGATCGCTCGCACCGGATCGAACGACGGGAGCACTCGGCGATTGCGGTTGCGACGGTAATTGCGACAGTGGTTGCGACGGAAGCTGTGCATGCGACGGATTCGCAGATGAGGGTGGATCCAGCGACGGCGGGTGCGACGGAATAAATAAGAATTGCGATGAATTAGAGTCGCTTAAAGGCGGCCTAGGAGCCTGCGACCCGCTAGCGGCTATCACGGCGCGAACGCTCTTATAAACGGTAATGAAGAACTTAGGGCGAAGCATATTACGAACCTGCCCTGGTACCACGGTAGGGAATAATCACAGCTATCACCAAAATCACGCTTATCTATACTCTACAATCAGAGGGGGAATCACCGTGAGACGGCCATGAGAGCGGAGAGTGAGGTGAGGCACTGATAAGACAATCATCGTCACCTTGGGATTACACCAGTAGGCTCCAGCCATCTATCACATGCTTGCCCATGACCCATGGCGCACGGCAAGAGATGGGGGGAGGTGGGCGGAAGGAAGCAGCGGTCGCAGGAAGCGAGGAGATACAGTCCACTACTGCGCTGCCATTGGCGCCCATTGCACAGCACAGCGGGGGAAGTGCGGGGCTCGGGAGGTTATTGGCGGAGGGAGGCGCACGCGCTGACCAATGGCGAAGGGGGAAAATCGGGGGAGCTACACCGATAGCACGAATGTAGTACCGACGCTAGATGCAATTATTCCTTGTATTTTACCTATGAATATATCTTTATACTACCCTTACATGGTCTACTTAGGAACCTGGCTAAACAAACCAGCCGACCTGAATCTTCGTTAGGATAGCATGTATAAGCCTCGAGATTCAATCATTCCTTGAAATTTTCCTAGTATTAAAGTATTTTCATACACTAACCTTACAATACATGGTATCCTACACGAAACAGTCGATCTGGATCTTCATTGGGATAACATTCATGCTCAACAATTGATGCCCTACCCAACATACAAAACCAAACCAACTAATAATCACGGAAGTGTGACTCAAACCGCACTACCCCTGCTTGTCTCTCAACCTCATGCTTCTGTCCCAGGACATGCTAAGTATGCCTTTTCTCCCGGGTAGCGCAAACCTCCCTTTCGCTCTACCCCCCTGCATGTCCCCTTCAGCAGCACTTTCAAGCGTGGGTGACAGAGGAGAGAGTGATTTACTCGGCGGTGACAATCGCGCAGGTGAAAGAGCGGGTGGAAGGGCACTGTATCTGCCTCGTCCAGCTTCATTCTCTCGCACCCGCCAACCGGTAACCTCTCCATTCTCCACAGTGTGTCTTCGATCTAACCCCTCCTCACTTGCACCGTCCCTCTCATCCTCACCCTCTTCCCCCTGCCCCCCTCCCTCCCTTGCCCCTCCTCTTTCCAAATTCAATGCGCTTTTACCCCTACCCTCTTTATGCTTCCGTTTACTCGTGAATATCCCTGAAAAGGCAGGTCCGGGAGACAATGGGCCCTTCAACTCTTCCCCATGCCCATTCCCTCGCCCATGCCCATGCCCATGCCCATGGCCCCCGTGCCGATACCACCAGAACCAGTTACTCCCTCCCCTAGTCCCACCTCCCCTCCCATCCGCAACTGCTCGGCTCGCAAGGTGCGTTCCTAAAGAGGGCGACTTGTTATAAAGAGAGAGCGCTTTGGAGTAGGGCGAGGGGGACCGCTTGGCCTCGTCTGCGGATCGGGAGGAGCGCGAGCGGGTGAGATGGCTGGGGCAGCGCTCAAGCCTTCCCCAGTCAATGCCACCACTCTCAGTTGACCCGCCTCGCGCTCTCACTGCATCTGCCTCCCTACCTGCTGCTTCTGCCTTAGCGGCTTTGGCAGTGGCTTCTGCGGCTGCCCCTGGCCGCCCTGCTGCACCCTCTACTTCCGTTGCAGAGTCACTACAGGAGGGTCGTGCCTCTACAGAAGCAGCGCAAGAGGGCATTGTCTCTAAGCCAGGACCAGGACGAACAGCTGAGGCCAAGCAAGTGGCAGTGGGGTCTGACACTGCCGCCATGGGCAAAGGATCCCTTCTAGTCAGGCATGTCGTCTGGGGGCTCTTTACGGCGTCAGCTGCACCCGATGCTGCTGGTCTCTTGCTACGGGCCCTCATGTCTGGTTCGCTTGACGCCTTGCTGCTGCCAGTGGAGGCGTCGGAGGAAGCAGAGGCGGAGGAGGGCATGAGGTCCGCAGCAGAGCCCACAAAGAAAAACGCCTGAGCCTGCCGCTGCTGCTGCTGCTGCTGCTGCTCCTGCTGCTCCTGCTCTTGCTCTTGCTGGTGGTGCATGCTATCTGCCCTACGCCTATCTTTTCGCACGTTCCTACCAGCACCAGCCCCACTAACCCCTACGGTAGCAGCAGCTGAGTGGGTCTTCTTAAGAGCCATCTTCCCCCCTACGCCTCCCCCCCTGCCCCTTTCCCCTCTGAGGCTCATTGTCTGGGTGAGGGGTCGAGGCGAGGCAAGAGTATCCGCTGCCTCGCATGCTGCTACGGACAAGTCTACCACCCTTGCAGCCTGCCCCTCCTCTGCTGCTGCTGCTGCTGCTGCTGCTGCTCCACTCAACCCCCCCTCTGCTGCTTGAGCCGTCCCTACTCCCCCTGCCCCCCCTGCTCCCCCTGCGCCTTGTGAGTCGTCTGAACCGGACGTGCTGCCGCTGGTTGGCAAGTAACCAGACAGGGCTTTCTCACCGCCCCCCCTGTCCGCCCTACCCGCTTCCAACCCCCCGCCATGCTTGTCAGTGGTGCGCCGGCCTAGCAAGGTCATCCAGCTGGTGGAAGGCGAGATTTTCCCTCCCGCTCCTCTCCCACCGTCACCATTGCTACCATGGTTACCATGGTTACCACAACGAATACTGCCACTACTACCATTCCCAGAACTACCAAAGCTATTGCCATTGCCATTCAAAGCTACATCCCCACTCTTCCCCCCACCATTCCGGCCCCCAACTCCTCCCCCACTCCCTCCGAAGCTATTCCCCAAGCTGCCACTGCTACTGCCGCTCCCACTGCCAGCCACGGGCCCAACCCGAAGCTTGTTGATACGTTCGGCCCGAAGCTGCAGCTCGGCAGGGAGCCTGGCATAACAGGAGAAGCAGATGCAGTGGCTATCAAGCCCGCACTGGGTGCGCGAGGAGTGGGGGGAGATGCGGGTGTGCCGCACGCAGTACACGCCCTGGCACTCCCGGCAGTAGTGCTTCAGCATTCGGTGCCTCAACCCGTCTAGGGTGTACCAGCGGTCGAACCGCACGCGACAGCCTTCAGCGTTGCACCTGAGACGGGGGAGATGGGGGGGGTGAAGAGTGGTGGAGAGGGGTAAAGGAGCATGCTTCAGAATGCCGTCTAGTGTGTACCAGTGATCAAAGCGGACGCAGCAGCCTTCACCATTGAGAAGGCGGAGATGGGAGGGGTGGAGAGTGGTAAAGAGGGGTGGCGAAGCATTACAAAGCGTTTCACGCTGAAATTCGGGCCTATCGGGGCTAAACAAAAGAGTGGGAGAGCAGTGGGAGGAAAAGGAGCTGCTGGCAATGCGGTTAGGTGGGGTTTGCAGTAGCATGGCCCCTCCCTCCTGTGTGCACGCACCTGTACTTAAAGCTGACAGATTTCAGCGACTCCGTCTCGTCATCCGACTCCTCCTGCTCAATTCGCGCGCTCTCACCCCACCCCCCTTCCCCCGCTTCCGTCCCTTCCTGCTCGCCTGCTCGATAGCTCCTTTCCTCCGTCTGCCGAGACCCCTCATGCCCGCCCCTAGACAGCAGCCCATTCCGCGGCATGCCCCTTGCGTTGCTGCCCAATGATGCCTCCCCCTCCCACCGCCCTGACAGCTCCTCATAAGACCTATTCCGCCCAAAATCCTTCACATCCCGCCCCCCTCTGTCTCCCCCTTCCCCTTCCCCCCACGGCCCCCCATCTCCCTGCACCCCCGAATTCCCCACCCCATCGGACCACCTCCTAGCCCCTCTGCTGCCGTTGGAAAACGGGCTCAGTTGCTGGTTGTCCCCACTGGTCCCCTCCCCCCCCTCATCGCCCCCAAGCGACAGCAACGCAGCAATCACTCGGTGCAGCAGCGCCGAGACACAGCCAGCCGCCCAGCGGAGGCCCAAAACGATCCGGGCGGCCAGGCGGACGAGGAGGAAGGGGCTGGCGGGGGAGAGGGAGGTGGGGAGCGCGGCGGAGAGGGGGCGGAGGAGGAGGCGGTGGGCGGAGGCGGCGGCGGCGAGGACGAAGCGGAAGAAGAAGCTGTGGCGGGAGAAGATGCCGAGCACGAGAATGCCGCCGTTGACCGACCAGATGAAACTCCACACGTGGTGCGATGGTGGACTCGCATGCCCCTGCCCATCCCCCTCCTGCTCCTCCTCCTCCTCCTGTATTCGCTCCGCCGTCTTTGCTGCTCCCTGCCTGCTGCCCTGCTGCCCACCCGCCCCTCCTCTCGCTTCTTCTGCCTCCACTGCTGCTGCTCCTGGCACTGCGGAGCGGCTTAGAACGTACTCCGTGCCCCCAACTGATTCCACTCGTTTCTGCCATGCTCCTCGGGAGCCATGCTCCTTCTCTGCTCCAGGAACGGCCACTATTTCTGACCCGTGCGCATGCCCATGCCCTTCTGCTCTTGGTCTAACAAGAGGCTCAACGGCAAGCGGCTGAGCCGAGTGCTGCTGCTGCTGCAGGTGCTGCTGGTGCTGCTGATGCTGCTGCTGATGCATGCCCGTAGTGCAAGTAACGCCATCCGCGCTAGTAGCTAACGCTCTACAGTGCTCTAGCACCACCCACTCCGAAGGTCCATGCCCGCCCCACGCCTGTATCCTATACGTGTACTCCGTCCCCGGCTTCAGCCCCTCCGTATCTAGCCACGCGTCCTCTGACGTGTCTCCAACGTCCTTCCACGAGGCCACGCGCGTTGCCACGCGTCTCTGGATAAGGTACTTGTGGACAGGTGGCACCCCCGGATTGGCTGGCGGGTCCCACTGAACAGCAATGGCGCCACACCCGGACGGTTCGCACTCTAAGTTAGTAGGAGCGCCAGGAGCCTTGCCTAGTCCGAACACCTGGCGGAATATAGCTGTATGGATTTTATGTCTGTGCAGTGCGCTTTTAACTCCTAGGTCGTCTTTAAGGAACGTCCCGTTATCGGATATAAGCGCGGGAAAATCCAGGCCGTCGATCGAGTTGGCCCTGAAGACGTCCGCGTACTGGGGGAGACGCAGCCCGTGGACGATCCACGCCACCACCTTCTCGCCCGTCAGCATGTGGCTCAGATGGTCCTGCACCCACGCAGGACGGCAGGGAACAAACGGAACCAACACGCGGGGAACAGGAGGAATGACTTTTGAGTCGACTAAATGTCATATCGTAGCCCGTGGACGATCTACGCGACCACCTTCTCCCCCGTCAGCATGTGGCCCAGATGGTCCTGCACGCGTGCACGCGGGGAGCAGGAGGAATCGACCACAATGCCAGGGAACACAAGAAATCAGCGCGCATTCAAGCCGGTCACGGAACCAGAGGCATGTGGCGAGCTAATTCAAGATAGAACGACACGAGCCTTGACTCGCCACAGAGCTCGTCAAGAGCGGAAGGCTGGGTGGTTCCGAATGTTCAGCGGCTTACGCTCATCTCCGCCGTGGAAATGCTGCTGCCGCCGTAGCTGAACGCCATGTCCAGCCGCTGATCCGCCATGCTCGCCTCGCCGCCGCTCGCCTCGCCCTCGCCGTCAACCGTTTCGGTTCCGCCCCCCGACGCCTCCGCCTCCAGCTGCTCGAACTTCTTCTCCTCCTCCAGCACCCTCGCCCACAGCTGCCGTCCACCGTTCGCCGTTCACCGTTCACGGTTCACCATTCATCGCCAAAAAAAAGGAGGGGGGGGGGGGAAATGGAGCGGGAGCGTTAGCCGCCAATGCTACCGGATATAGGAGATGAGTGCCGAATCGAGAGGAAAAAGCGTACCAAGTGTACCAGGTGCGGAATCTAGACGGATAAGCGCACCTGGTGGGATAATACAGCGCATGGTGCCGAATCTTGAGGCATCAGCACACCTGGTTACGAATTTAGCGCACCTGGTGGGCCTCCTCGGGTCCGATCTCGCCGTCGCCATCGTGGTCCGCGGCGTGAACGAAGCTCTCCACGCTCACCGCTGGGGGCAGCTCTGCGCATGCAAGGAGGGTAGGAGTTCAGTGCGGGACGGGAAGGGACGGGACGGATCAGGAAGGCTTTGGTCAACTAGGATTTGCTTATCAGGATAGGTTAGCGATGGTAATTTAGGAAGGGAAGCGTCAGGGAGAATCTCTAGCGCGGGACCATTTTGACCTAGAAACTTGGGAGAGGATTCGGTGCGGAGGAGTCTATAACGAGTACCTTCCGACGCAGCCGCTTGGAGGCAAATGATCATGAGCAGGAGCGTAACGACGACGGCTAGATGTCTGAAGCCGCGCCATGGCTTCGTTAGCATGGCTCTGAAGAAGGTCGCGAAGGGGAGGTGGTAGCTAGGAGTGGATTCTCTGGAATCTACCATGAAGCGACGCGGGAGGAAATAAACTAGGTGGATTCTCTGGTTCTGGCTGCTGGTTACATGAGTAACTATTTCAGCAGCTCTGCTCTAGCTTCAGACTGCAGAAGCGGAGTGATTGAAACTGGGAGCAGCTGCGTTTCTCTTCTGCTGAGCAGACATGCTCGGACTGCTAGGGGAGGGGACAGCAGTCCTGCATGAACAGGTTTGCTTCAGTGAAGGAGACGGGACGGAGAGGGAGGATGAAGAGAAAAGAGCGAGCAAGTGCAGGAGGAACAGGAGGTATGGGGGATTGGTTTGGAGAGAAAGTGGAGTGGAGTTGAGTGGATACGAAACACGCGTGCAAGGCGATCCAACATCGAGGCAAAACGAATGAAGCCATGGACAATCCCTTCATTGTGTCAATCGACACACCATGGGAACACCTGATGAATTCAGGCCATCCATTTTGATTTTGAACAAATCTCAGCCATTGAATCCTTCCCAAGCTGGCCCTGCTTTGTCACCATCTTGGGGCTGGTCCGTGGAGGAAGTCTTCGCGAAAAGGTGAGAATATTTCGCTCGGGCCCTCAAATGTTTCGCACAAGCTGAACTGCCGCTCTTGCCCAGTCAGCTTCCCGCGCCTTCTCGTCCCGCAGGTTGGGAGCCGAAGCGCAGAACGCCAGCAGGTATTCTTTCGCTGTCGGTCAGGTTGGGAAACCCATGTTGGGGATGCCCCTGGGGCATGTGGATCTCACAAATGTGTTGCCCAGCCCAATGGTTCCGCACCATGTCAGCGGGGGGGGGTCACGATGACGTGTGCTGCAGATGTCTTCGCGACTGTCACACGAATCGAAGAGTAGCTGGCGATCCCCGCGGCGAAGCTGGCGCAACATGGAGCATCAGGTTTCGCCAAGGCACATCGCCTCGCCAACTAAATGCACGCACATACAGAGCAACATTTGTACAGTGTATAGCGTTTTCCAAACCACATACCGATCCTGAACATGTCGAGGATTTTACGATGCGCGGCTTCTCGAACTAATGCTGTCTGATCCACACCTTGCATATTATTCCGTCTTAGAACGTCCATATCTCATCGTTCCCAGCGTCCTCAAATCCACCTTCTGTTGCGAACCCTAATTCGGAAAACTCTCATAGTGCACCTCCTTATCATCGATCAGACTCTTTTCAAGAGCCCACCAGCAGCCAGATCAACGTATTGTTTCCGCAGCCAATGGCAGACCTTGCGAGCTTGGGCGGAATTTCAGCAGCGGCTGGTTCGGAAGCAAGGTCGCTCTTCTCACATAGTCTGGACAGAGCTAAGAGTCGATCTGCAGATGACAAACCTGACCCGAACGAGTCAGGGCTTGTGCAATACGCGGATGACGAGGAGGATAGAAACGAGGACGAGGAGGAGGACGAGATCCGCGTGAGCGGGAGGAGAGGCCACCTGGAGGTTCGGCGAGAGTGCCCGTACCTCGACACCGTCAACCGCCAGGTAGCCAGAGACGGTCAGCCGGCAGGTAGCTAGAGACGGTCAGCCGGCAAGTAGCTAGAGACGGTCAGCCGGCAAGTAGCTAGAGACGGTCAGCCGGCAGGTAGCTAGAGACGGTCAGCCGGCAGGTATCTAGAGACGGTCAGCCGGCAGGTAGCTAGAGACGGTAAACTGGCAGGTAGCTTGACACATTGAACGGGCATATAAGCTGAAAGCAGGATCTGGCAGTGACGCCCGTACTACAGCGCGGCTCTGCTGTTGCCCACTCACCTTTCATGCATGTCTTCCCGCCTTCCCCCTTCCCTTGCCAACCCCCCTTCCCCCTTCCATTGCCAACCTCCCTTCCCCCTTTCCCCCTCCCCTCCCCCCAGCTCCTGGACTTCGACTTCGAGAAGTTCTGCTCCGTTTCCCTGTCCAACCTCAACGTGTACGGCTGCTGCGTGTGCGGCAAGTACTTCCAGGGCCGCGCGCGGCTGCTGCTGCCCACTCCCCCCTCATCCCCCCACCCATCCTTCCCGCCCCCCTCTCCCTCTCCCCCAGCTCCTGGACTTCGACTTCGAGAAGTTCTGCTCCGTGTCGCTCTCCAACCTCAACGTGTACGGCTGCCTGGTGTGCGGCAAGTACTTCCAGGGCCGCGCGCGCTCCTCGCACGCGTTCACGCACAGCCTGGACACGGGCCACCACGTGTTCATCAACCTGCACACGGAGAAGGTGTATTGCCTTCCCGACGGGTACCAGGTGTCAGACCCGTCCCTGGACGACATCAAGAGCGTGCTCAATCCGCGGTAAGTCCCTCTAGCTTTCGCGCACCGCCCACAGCCACGCACTGCCACGCACAGCCTGCACAGCACACACACGGCCACTACGTGTTCATCAATCTGCACACCGAGAAGGCCTGCTGCCTGCTGGACGGGTAACAGGTGTCGGACCCTTCACTGGATGACATCAAGAGCGCGCTCAATCCCCGGTGAGTGCTTCTAGTCTAGAGTCGTCTGAAGTCATTCCTCTCCACACCTGCACGCACAGCCTGGTCACGGGCCACTGCTTGTTCGTCGACCTGCGCCCTGAGAAGGTGTATTGCCTGCCAGACGATTATCAAGCGTCCAACCCGTCCGTGGAGGCATCATGAGCGTGCTGAGTCCTCGGCAACTGTCGTTTCCGCTCATGCCTGCACTCACTTTTTTGAGTCGACTCAAAAAGCATTCTGGTCACGGGCTACTGCTTGTGTATCAACCAACCTGCACACGGAGAAGGTCCACTGCCTGTCGGTCGGGTACCAAGTGTCCGACCTGTCAGTCAATGACGTCAAGAGCGTTTTGAACGCACGTAGGTTCTGAGCTGCTTGGTGCGGCCATGTGAGGCCGTGCGAGGCCATGCTAGGCCATGCTAGGCCATGCTAGGCCATGCTAGTAGGCCATGCTAGGCCATGTTAGGCCATGCTAGGCCATGCTAGGCCCTAGGCTCATCCCTTCCCTCTCCCCGTCTCCTCTCTGTTCCCATGACGTCATGCTGACGTCTCCAGGTTCAGCGCCGCCCAGATAGAGCAGTTTGACCGCAGCAAGCAGTGGGCGCGGGCCCTGGATGGCACGGACTACATTCCGGGCATGGTGAGTGCCATGCACGCATGGTGAGTGCCATGCACGCATGGTGAGTGTGCCGTGTACTTGTACGGAAACCTCTCAAAAGCACTTCACAGCAAGCAGTGAGCCGGGGCCCTGGACGGCACGGACTACATTCCGGGCATGGTGAGTGCAGTGCACGGCGAAGAATTGTTGGGGGGTTGCAGCCTGCAGGGGTGTAAGGCGTTGCTACACGGCACAATTCCTACGCGGTCTATGTGTTTTGTGCAGTATGATGATAGGTGGATCTTGTGTATCTCTCCCCCCCAGGTGGGCCTGAACAACATCAAGGACACGGGGTACGTGAACGTCATCATTCAATCGCTCATGCGCGTGACGCCCCTCCGCAACTTCTTCCTGCTCCCCGCTAACTACACGCCCGCCTCGCACTCCCCAGCTGCGCAGCCGACCCCCCTGGTGCAGCGGTTTGGGGAGCTCGTGCGGAAAGTGTGGCACCCGAGGAACTTCAAGGGGCAGGTGAGGGAAGCAGCGGCATGGATATGAGAAGGTGAGGGTTCAGGTGAGGGTTCAGGTGTCTCAGGAACTTCAAGGGGCAGGTGAGGGAAGCAGCGGCATGGCTGAAGGAAGGATGAGAGGTGTGTGTGTACCTGCAGTGGTCCCCCCCCCCCCCCGCCTGCTGCAACGCTTTGGGGAGCTCATGGGAAAGGTGTGGCACAGGAGGAACTTCAAGGGGCAGGTGATCTTGGCAGGGCGAGAAGCGGATTGCTTGAACCCCCCTTTCTTGCGCCCATTCCTCTTCCATTCCCCTCCTCCCCCCCCGCTCTTGTCGCCTCCTCCTCAAATAGTCACCAGTCCGCCCCCTCGACCTGCTTCCGTAACTAGTTTTGAGGCGCCTCAAGACTAGACTTCTGCTTTTTTGTTAAAAGCATCGTTTACACTGCCGCTCATCCCTATCATGGCTAACGACGGTCTCGTCGTCTCCTCCTCATAGGCCAGCAGTCCGACCCCCTCGACCTGCTCCCATAACTGCACAACCTTCACGTCCCCGCGCTTCTCCCCCTTTCCCTTGTGCCTTCCCCCTCCTCCCTTCCTTCTCTCAGGTGAGTCCTCACGAGTTCCTCCAGGCTGTCATGCTCGCCAGCAAGAAGCGCTTCCTCATAGGCCAGCAGTCCGACCCCCTCGACCTGCTCTCATGGCTCCTAAACGCCCTCCACGCGGACTTAGCTAAGAGCGCCGCCGCCGCCGCTAAGGCCGCAGGAAAAAAGCCGCGACATATAAGCTCCATAGTGCATGAGTGCTTTCAAGGAGAGATGGAGGTGATTAAGGAGGTAGCGGGAAAGAGCAGCAATGCGGGGGATGGTGCCGGGGCGAAGCGGAAACGGGAGGGGGGAGAGGAGGATGGGGAAGGGGAGGATGGGGTGCGGCGGGAGGTCAGCCGAATGCCGTTTCTGATGCTGGGATTGGACCTACCCCCTCCACCGCTGTTTAAAGACGTTATGGAGAAGAATATTATTCCCCAGGTGCCTCTTTTTAACATTTTGAAGAAGTTTGACGGGCAGACCGTGACGGAGGTGGTGCGGCCGCATCCTGCCCGCATGCGGTACCGCATCACGCGGTTACCGCGGTACCTCATCCTCCATATGAAGCGATTCAAGAAGAACAACTTCTTCATTGAGAAGAACCCCACTTTAGGTGAGTGATATCATCAGTTGCACTCCTCACATTGTGCTGTTCCATACTCCTGGTAATATGCCCGCACTCTCATTTTGAGTCGACTCAAATGCACCAAGTGCACCACACCTTCCTGCTGTGCCACACTCCTGGTGCGCCCGCTCTCTCAGCCAGTGTGCAAGGCAGACAGAGGTGGTTCATAGCAGCTCGGAAAACAGAAGCGGATTCATCTACTTTTGAGAATTCTAAAAAACAGAACACATCTGCCCCCATACGCACGTTATCCCTTCTCCCCCTTGCAGTGAATTTTCCAGTCGAGAGTATCAAGCTGATGGGCTACCTGTCACTGCAGAGCAGGAGGCAGCAGAGGGTAGTGTTGAATGATTTCGCTGTGGCCACACCCTCACTCTCCTTTATCACTCCCTCTCCCCCATCCAGTGATTTTCCCCGTCAAGAACCTCGAACTGAATGGCTACCTGCCACCTAGAGGCACTCCGAAGTGGCGCATGCTAGCTCTGTCTCGCTTTCCTATACACACATTCCTTCTCCCTTCCCTCCCCCTCCCCCCACCCCTCCCTGCCCCCCCGTGCAGTGAATTTCCCTGTCAAGAACCTCGAGCTGAAGGACTATCTGCCGCTGCAGGGGCTGGAGGGGGGCAGCCAGGAGTGTGGTTGAACCTATTCACACCCCTTATCTGTCTTACCTCCTTCCCCCCATGCAATGAACTTCCTGTTAAGAACCTCGAGCTGAAGGAATATTTGCCGCTGCAGGAGCGAGAGGCAGCAGAGGGGAGTGCTGAATGGGCTGCCTGCACGCTCACACTCACCCTCACACTCACCCTCACACTCACACTCACCCTCACACTCACCCTCACACTCATCCTCACACTCACACTCACCCTCACACTCACCCTCACACTCACCCTCACACTCACCCTCACACTCACCCTCACACTCACCCTCACACTCACCCTCACACTCACCGTCACGCTCCTTTACCCCCTGTGCAGTGAATTTCCCCGTGAAGAACCTAGAACTGAGGGACTATCTGCCGCTGCAGGAGCTGGAGGGGGGCGGGAAGCTTCGCAGCAAGTACGACTTGATCGCCAATGTGGTGCACGACGGAAAGCCGGGGGAGGGCAGTTACCGCGCGTTCGTGCAGCGGAAATCAGAGGAGGCATGGTGAGTGGCTTAGCCTTGTTGAATCCTGTTGAATACCGGTTGTGCATCCAAGCCGGGGGAGGGCAGCTGCCGGACGTTCGTGCAGCGGAAATCAAAGGAGGTGCGGTGAGTGGGCTTGGCCTGTTGAGTATTGAAACCATTCATCTGGCAAAGCCGGGGCATGGCAGCTACCCCTTGGCAGCGGAAATTGGAAATTGGAGGAGGCGTGGTGAGTGGTCTTGGCTTGTTGAATCGCCAATCATGTTGAAGCCGGAGCAGGGGAGGGGAGGAAGAGGGAGGGGGTCTCCTGGGCGTTTGTGCAGCGGGAAATGGAGTCGGCATGGTGAGTGGCTTTTCCTGGTTGAGACCCCTTGTATGTGCGTCCATGCAGCGGAAATCAGAGGAGGCGTGGTCGGTGGGCTTGGGTGCATGAGGGCGATCGGCCTTCGTCGATTGGAAGAGGCTGCCCTTGGGTCTCACTTCCCCCCTGGTCTCACTTCCCCCTGGTCTCACTTCCCCCCTGGTCTCACTTCCCCCTGGTCTCACTTCCCCCTGGTCCCACTTCCCCCTGGTCTCACTTCCCCCTGAGTCGGCTGCCGGCTGTCGGCTGTCGGCTGTCGGCTGTCGGCTGTTGGGCGTCGGCTGTCGGCTGCCGGCTGTCGGGCGTTGGCTGCCGGCTGTCGGGCGTCGGGCGTCGGCTGTCGGGCGTCGGGCGTCGGACGTCGGGCGTCGGCTGTCGGGCATCGGCTGTCGGGCATCGGCTGTCAGCCGTCGGGCGTTGGCTGTCGAGCGTCGGCTGTCGGGCGTCGGCTGTCGGGCGTCGTCTGTCGGGCGTCGGCTGTCGGCTGTCGGGCGTCGGGCATCGGCTTTCGGCTGTCGGCTGTCGGGCGTCGGGCGTCGGCTGTCGGCTGTCGGCTGTCGGCTGTCGGCGTCGGCTGTCGGACGTCGGCTGTCGGGCGTCGGCCGACGGCTGTCGGCCGTCGGCTGTCGGGCGTCGGCTGCTGTCGGCCGTCGGCTGTCGGCTTTCGGGCTTCGGCTGTCGGCCGTCGGGCGTCGGCTGTCGGACGTCGGCTGTCGGGCGTCGGGCGTCGGCTGTCGGCTGTCGGGCGTCGGCAGGCGGGCATTGGCTGTCGGGCGTCGGTTTTCGGGTGTCTGACTTCGGGAGTCGGCTGTCGGGCGGCGGCTGTCGGGTGTCGGCTGTCGGGCCTCGGCTGTCGGGCGTTGGCTGTCGGACGTTGGGCGTGACACAGGGGGTCTCACTCCCCCTTGGGTCTCACTTCCCCCCGGGTCTCACGTCCCCCCAGGTCTCACCTCTCTTGGGACTGATGTCTTTCTGTCCCTTCACGCCACCTCTTAGGTCCGAGATGCGAGACCCACTCGTCACAGTGTCTTTCTGCCCCACAATTTTGCGCTCACGTCTCGCTGGCTCATCGCGTCCTAGCTATTCCTCACTCGTTTCTTGTTGTTGCTACGCGCGGTCTGTGCACTCCGCCCCTAAGGGACGAGATGCATGCATGACAGGCATGGTCAGAGACTCTTGGTCAAATGGTTACAGTCTTGTCTCGCCTCGCCTGCCCATGATTTCCATCTTCCACCTTGCTCCCAGTTCCTTCACTTCCCTCAGGTACGAGATGCAGGACCTGCACGTCACCAAGACCCTGCCCCAGATGGTAACCTCCATCATTTTCATATTTCTTCTCACTCTCCGCCCCGTCCCCCCTCCCCTCAGGTACGAGATGCAGGACCTGCACGTCACAGAGACCCTGCCCCAGATGGTGGCACTTTCTGAAGCCTACATTCAGATCTACGAGCAGCAGCAGGATTAAGGGGTGCCCCTTTCGAAAAAACAGGTTTAGGGTCAGCAGCACCAGGGCTGAGGGGTCCCGCTTTTCGCAACCGGATGTACGAGCAGCAGCAGCAGTGATTGGGTGTCGCGTTCCACAGTTGGAGATGCGACCAGGACTGATTGGGTGCCGTTTGACAGCCAAGTTTAGGAGCAGCAGCAGCAGCAGGAGGAGGGATTGTCCATTTATGGTATGAGGCTGCAGCGCGCATGTGTGCGTGACCACCTGCAGGTCTGTGCCATGTGGTATAGATTGGAGTGTTGGGTTGGGTGCTCTGATTGTGTGAAGGAAGACATTGATTCAATCAAACATTGCAGAGTGTATTGTAGTGGTGACCGGCTGTATCTCTGCAGGATCATGCCCGCACAACTAAGCGGAATCACATGGACCACACAGCCCGAGAATAAGATAAAATACACAATCTGACAGCCATAGCTGTCAGATGATTAGGAATTTAGGCGGCAGCGGCTAAGCTCCCTGTTCCTGGGCCGTGTTGCTCTTTCCCTCCCTATTCCCTCTCCCTCAGGACGTGCCAGCCACACCTCCACTGGAGGACAAGCCTGGTTGTAGCATGCAACCAGGGTTGTAGCAAGTGGGAAAGTGCCACCTTTCCGCTGCATGCCCGTTACAAGCTCCCAGACTCGCCCTTCTGTTACAAGAAGCACGGCCCGTTTTGAAAACATGTACAGCTGGCCTGGGTGGGTCGTGCGGGCTGCCTCCCTTCACTACCTTTCATCATACCCGTTACAAGCTCCTCCTCACCCACCTTCTGTTACCAGTACAAAATCCTTCGCTACAAGAAAAACAGACCCCACTTTTTAAAACATGTAGCTGGGCTGGGTCGGCCGCGTGGGCTGCGGCTCCCCAAACGGCTGCTCTGCGGCACCTGTATCCGTTACAAGCAGACTCGTCGTCTGCACCGGCGCGTCCCGCACCATCAGCGGCCGGCCCACCTCAGTCTGTGCCGCAGTGGCCCCAGCAGCGCCCGTGGCAGTGGCGGAATTCGTCGGTTTCCACTCGTCCGCCCCCGCACCAGCACCATGACCATCGTCCCCATTCTCATCCTCGTCGTTCTCGTCGTCATTCTCGTCGTCCTCCTCATCCTCGTCTTCCCCCGGTGCGCCTTCCGACCCTGGCGCGCGGATCCCCGCGTCTTCTTCCGCCGCCATCGCATCCGCGTCCGCCTTCTGCGCCTCCGCTGCCAGCTTCGCCACGCGCCTATCCGCGTCTTCGCGCTTCTTCTCCGCCGCCTTCAGCTGCCCGCGCGCCGCGCTCACCTGCGCCGCGACCTTCTTCATGCTCTGGCTTGCCGCTCGGAACTCCACCTCTGCTGTTTTCACCTGCGCCTCGGCCTGCGCCGCCAGCGCCTCCGCCGCCTGGACCGACTCGAATTGCGCCTGGTCGTCCGCCGTCGGGGTCGCGCTCGCCGCCGCGGCCCGCGCAGCCGCCAGTTTCGCCGCCGCTTTCGCTTCCTCCTTTGCTGCTTCGTCAGCCTTCTTCTTTAACTCCTTCCCCTTCTTCTGCTCCCTGGTATACGCCGACGAGCCGCTATACGCCTGCGCGTATCCCGGCTGCGCGCCGTTGCTCGACGGCTGGAGCTGGTTCAAAACATCCTGCTGCGCGGCGTAGGCGGCGTCCGCCTGCTCGCGCCTCGCCTTCGACGCGTTGTATTTCCGCTCCGCCTCCGCGACCGCCGCCTGCGCCTTGGAGTATCCCTCGTACCGTTTCTTCCCCGCGACTGTCTTCCGCGCGACGGCGGCGGACTTGCGCGCGTTCGCCGCCACCGCCTTGGCGCTATCGACCGCCGTCTTCGCCTGCACCCACGACACCGCCATCGCCTGCGCCTCGTCTTTGGCGGCGTCCAGATTCGTCTGCGCGTCGGTCTCTTGGTTCTGCAGAAGTGCCGCGATCTGCTCCGCGGCGTCGAGTTGCGCCGCCTTTTGGTCCGCCAGCGCGCGGAGCCTGCCGGCCTTCTGGACGGGCGTCTCGGCTTTACGCGCCCCGTACCGCGCGCCGTATGCTGCGGCGGAGTGGATGCCTAGGAGGGAGAGCAGGAGAAGGGCGGTGGCGAGTCGCGCTGCTAGGGTTCCCATGGCGGGCCGATCGCAAATGCTGGGGGCGTGGTTATGGGATGGTACGTTTGCTACGCGCCTGGGTGGTTGCGCTTGCTGAAACCTGACGACGGGGGGTTGTTTGGGGATGGGTTGAGGTGCGAGGCAATGACCTGGTTGTTATGTTCAAAATGCACAATCTACTATACCGACTAGCAATTTCGACTTGGGCTGTTCTCTCTGTGCCTCATTCGTGCATCGAATGGGCTAGCTCTGGGCTGGGCTAAGTTGGGGAGATGAGGGTAGGGACGAATGCTTTCTCTGGAGTGGACGAATGCAGGGTAATGCCTAGCTGGAATGGGCTTTTCCCATGGGAAATATAGTAATGTACAGTCATCGAGAGTTGTGTGAAACAAGCAGTGGAGGTGGACGAGTTGGTGGGAGAAATAGAGAGACAGGGGAAGCAGAAGCTGGGGTGGAGTCGTCTGGGGCGGGCGGGGGAAGGGAAAATGTTTTCCCGCAGCTGTCGAATGCGTTCTGACCAGAATCATTGGTGGACTCCTTGCCCATTGGCGAGGAAGGCAACATTTGACTGGAGTTACTAAAGCGCGTTCCGCGCTCGGTGAAAACTTCGATGCAGAGCCTCAAAGGCATCGTTTCTACGGCCGAGATCGCCCAATCTGGAAATCTAGATCGTCCAGGCCGTATAATTGAGCCCCAAAGATCAGCCTTTAAGTTTTTCCGGAGCGCGGAATGCGCTCTAGCTGTATTTACGAACTAGTCAGCTACGACAAGGGTAACTTTCGCAAAGTTCGAACATCGCAGGTGGCTCTGCCTCCTAGCAGCTGTAGGGAACAGTGGGAGAGAACGCGAAGAAGGGCGAAAGAAGAGTTGTCTTGATCCTTTTTTACTGCCCGAAGCTGTGGGGAAATTTGGATTGGACTACAGTTCTGGTCGAAACGGTGTCGCACATGCACATTCACATGGCCACGTCAGCTGAAATATGACACGGGGGTGTGAGTACGACAAAAGCAGTTTCGCTCAGGTCGGCTCAGGCGTAACTCAGGTCCTCCTGAAGCTGGTTGTATTCCGATTTAGGCCCGTACGCTCCTTCGTTATATGCACACAAGGCCGTCGTCACAAATCCACGTT
The DNA here is from genome assembly GCA_027943415.1 of Closterium sp. NIES-67. Lineage (NCBI taxonomy): Eukaryota > Viridiplantae > Streptophyta > Zygnematophyceae > Desmidiales > Closteriaceae > Closterium > Closterium sp. NIES-67. The sequence goes on along the minus strand of BQMB01001250.1, from coordinate 260,253 downwards.
AGAGGGACCCAACGCTATCAAGCATTCCATATATAACTTGAGAACGAAACATATGACATGGATACGATATACATTTAATTGGGCACTTAAAGCCGGCGGTTAAAATGGCAGACCTGGAAACCACTTGAATGTGGTGTTTTGAAATCCGTCTAAGTATAGAATGGAAGGCAGCTTCGAGTTCAAGCATGAACAAGAAAAGTGCGTCGAAACAAATTCTGGTCAAGCTTGCTGATTGGAGGAATGGCGAAAGAACTCGTTGTGCTGTTTGTTGCGACACGATCATTTAGATGCGGATTGTGTAAAAACACTGTGTGCATCGCACGGAGTTTCTACGACGGTTTTGGGCGAGCAGCTTGCGACGAGGAAAGACAGGCACTTTTTGACTGGGGAATTCAAGTGATTTGCAAGTCTGCAATCCCAGAATCAGCTACTGTTCGCCAAAAAAACACTGTTCTTGGCAGCGGGAAGCGAGCAGGGGGCGGCAGGTGGCGGGAAGCGGGCAGTGGGTAGCAGGAAGTCGGCAGTGGGCAGCAGGAAGCGGGCAGCGGGAAGCGAGCAGTGGGCAGCGGGAAACGGGAAGCGGGCAGCGGGAAGCGTGCAGCGGGCAGCGGGCAGCGGGCAGCGGGCAGCGGGCAGCGGGAAGTGGGCAGCGGGCAGCAGAGGGGCAGTGGGATGCGGGCAGTAGGAAGCGGGCAGCGGGCAGCGGGAGGCAGGCACCCGGCAGCGGGAAGCGGGCAGCGGGAAGCGGGCAGCGGGAGGCAGGCACCGGGCAGCGGGAAGCGGGCAGCGGGAAGCGGGCAGCGGGAAGTGGGCAGCGGGCAGCAGGAAGCGGGCAGAGGGAAGCGGGCAGCGGGAAGCGAGCAGTGGGAAGCGGGGAGCAGGAAGCGGGCAGCGGGCAGCGGGCAGCGGGCAGCGGGCAGCGGGCAGCGGGCAGCGGGCAGCGGGAAGCGGGCAACTTACCCTTGGGATTTCAGAACCCCCTCACTTCGCCCCACTCAACTTACTTTTGGGGGGTTTCAGACCCCCCTCCATCACCCCTCACTCAACTTACCCTTGGGTTTTAGAACCCCCTCACTTCCCCCCTCACCTCCCTTGGGGTTTCAGAACCCCTTCACTTCGCCCCTCACTCAACTTACCTTTGGGGTTTCGAAAACCCCTCACTTCCCCCCTCGCTCAACTTACCCTTGGAAGGTTTCAGAACCCCCTCCATCACCCCTCAATCGACTTACCCTTGGGGTTTCAAAAACCCCTCACTTCGCCCCTCACTCAACGTACCCTTGGGGAGCTTTAGAACCCCATCACTTCGCCCCTCTCTCAACTTAACCTTGGGGTTTCAGAACCTCCTCACTTCGCCCCTCACTCGAATTACCCATGGGGGGTTTCAGAACCCCCTCCGTCGCCCCTCACTCAACTTACCCTTGGGTTTTAGAACCCCCTTACCAAACCCCTCACTTACGGTTCTCTTGGGATTCTAGAACCCCCTCACTTCGCCCCTCCCTCAACTTACCCATGGGGTTTTGAAAACCCCTCATTTCCCCCTCACTCAACTTACCCTTGGGGGGTTTCAGAACCCCCTCCGTCGCCCCTCACTCAACTTACCCTTGGGTTTTAGAACCCCCTTACTGAACCCGTCACTTACGGTTCCCTTGGGGTTCTAGAACCTCCTCACTTCGCCCCTCACTCAACTTACCCTTAGAGGGTTTCAGAACCCCCTCCGTCGCCCTTAACTCAATGTACCCTTCGGTTTTAGCACCCCCTCACTTCGCCCCTCACTCACGGTTCACTTGGGGTTTTTAGAACCCCCTCACTTCACCCCTCACTGAACTGACTCTTGGGGGTTTCAGAACCCCCTCACTTCGCCCCTCACTCAACTTACCCTTGGAGGGTTTCAGACCCCCCTCTGTCGCCCCTCATTCAACTTACCCTCGGGGTTTCAAAAACCCCTCACTTCGCCCCACTCAACTTACCCTTGGGGGGTTTTAGAACCCCCTCCGTCGGCCCTCACTCAACTTACCTGTAGGGGTTTCAGAACCCTCTCACTTCGCCCCTCACTCAACTTACCCTTTGGGGTTTTAGAACCCCCTCACTTCACAATTCACTCAACTTACCCTTGGGTTTCAGAACCCCCTCACTTCGCCCCTCACTCAACTTACCCTTGGGGTTTCAGACCCCCCTCATTTCTCCCCTCACTCCACTTCCCCGTTGAGGTTTCACAACCCCCTCACTTCGGCGCCCAGTCAGCTTCACCCACCACCGCCACATCTCACCACTCCTCACCTTGTGAGGATGTGCTGAAGCCATGCATGCATCACCAGACTGGCACAAGGCAGGGTGGCATCAGGCACTCCATGCAGCATCATCATGTGCCGCCCTGCGCAGTCAGTGCATCCTCGCATACCCAATCTCCACCACCATCACCGCCCTCCACCCACCCAACCCCCTCCCACCTCCCCTTCCCCCTTTGCCTGTCCTCACCTTCACCTGTCAGCAGTAGGAGCGGCAGTCAGCGCACTCCCTTTCGGAAACAGCACCCCAAGTGGCCATGCCTTGAGGGGCGAGGTGTGGCGGTGGAAGAGCATGACGTGGCCCAAGACTCAAATCCCACCCCTGACGTAGCCAGAGCTGACGCGAACCAGAGCCGCCGGTCGGCCGACTCTGACGGTGTCCATTAAGCCTTAAACGTCAGATCGGTTACTTGAGCACCGACTACCGACGCCACGCAGATTCCACCAGCCACACCCGACCCACAAGCCACAGCCAGGAACAGGGAGAGGGGAGGAGAGGAGGTGAGTGAGGGGATGCACTCCAATCTCTCACCCGTGCTCCAGAGCTCCAATCCTCAGGCTGCAGGAGGGGTTGGAGAGCAAGAGAGAAGCGGGACAGATCACCACACCTCACCTGGTACCATACCTCGCCTTTTACCACACCTCGCTCACAACTCGACCTAGCCTAGCCTGCCTTCTAGCCCCCCAGCCCCCACTGCTGCCACTGCTACTGCTGCTGCCACAACTGCTGCTGCAACTGCTGCTGCCGGTCTGCTGCTCAGCTGCTCTGCTGCAGTCTTCACTTGATGCCACGTGACCTGGTGGCGGGCAGCAAGGGGGAGGAGAGAGGAGAGGAGGGGAGGGGGAACTGGTGAGACGGCAAGGGTGGGATTGGTGACGTTGGGAAACGAAGTGAATCCGACGAAACGGGAACAGCACTTAAGGAGAGCGCTGCAGCAGTAAACGAACTCCAGAGGGGGGATCAGCGTACCATGAGACGCCAAGCCCAGCCCCCATACTCCCCCTTCGTGCCTTCCTCCCCCCATCCCCTCGGGCTGCCATGCCGCCCAGCCACATGGGAGGGGCGTGGGAGAGTGTCGGTGTTGACCCCCACGCCCCTCCCCTCCACCTGGAATGCACACAAGCAGAGCTGGTCAGTAAACAGAGAGAGTATATAGGCTGAATCGAGAACCGTGACTTGAAAAGCAAGGCAAGAGAAGGGCGGGGGGAGGGGCCACTGGTGGAGGCATACCCACAAGCCACAGACCCCCAAGGGGACCTGAGGGCTGAACCTGCAGTAGGGGGTGAACCTGAGGGGGCTGTAAGGTTTTGGGGGGGCTTAACCTGGGGGGGTTTAACAGCAGTAGAGGGGGGTCTGTGGCTTGTGAACGAGGCCCCAACCAGTGGCAAGTTTGTAATACAGAAAGCATCAACGCACAGGAAAAGCAAAGAAAGCGGAATAGTGAGCACCCAGCAGCGGAAAACGGAAGGTCCAAGGAGGAGAAAGCACTTAGCTGGAAAGTTGAAGCACGGCTGCTGCCCCTTCTCCCTCCAACTGCTGCCACAGCTGCTGGCGGGCTGCTGCTGAGCCAACACTGCTCACGTGGAGAGGAAGGGGGAGGAAGGGGAAGGAAGGGGGATGCAGACAGGAGGCGAGTGAGAGCAGGCCTTGGCCCAGCCAAGGGGGATTCAAGCCAGGGTGCAAGGGAACAACAGGCGGATTGGAAGCATGAGCGCCAGAGGGCAGCACCAGACGAGCCTTCCTCCCAGCCAGGCAGAGCAGAAAGAGAGGGGAGCAGGCAAGAGCAGGCGAGGGGCTTACCTTGAGGCGCCGGCCCCACCCCGATACTCTCCCTGGGAGTTCCCCTCGTGGCAGCCTTCCTCCCAGCCTTCTGCTGTGCATGCCTGCACGGCCACAGGGGAGGGGCGTGGGGGAGTGTCGATGTTGGCCCCCACGCCCCTCCCCTCCACCTGCAATGGGGATAACACAACTAGTCAGTGCGCCGTGAGGGCATCAAGGGCGAATGAACAGCAGAGACTGAAAATCAAAACTTCAATACGAGAGAGGGGAGGGGCCACTGGAGGAGGCAAACCCACAAGCCACTGACCCCCAAGGGAACCTGAGGGGGCTGTGAGGCTTAGGGCGGCTTAACCTGAGGGTAGGGGTGGGGGGGGGTCTGTGGCTTGTGAGCCGGGCCGCAACCAGTGGCGAGATTTGAATGGAGAAAGCACAGAAGCACAATAGAAGCAAGGAAAGCAGGAATGCGAGGTGAATGCATGGAGAGGAGGAGGAGGGCGGGTACTTCGCTCTGCTCTGCTTGAAGAGTCCAAGATGATTTCTAGCAGGCGATGGCGCTACTGCCGTGCAGGCGATGGCACTGCAGGCGTTGGCGCTCCCTTGGTGGGGCCAGCGGGACCTGTCAGGCACACGAGAGGGGAGAGAGAGGATGCTCGGGGACACCATGACATACGTAACCCTATTTTGTACCTCTGTACCCCTTATAAACAAAATAAAGGACCGCTTGAGAGAGAGAGAGAGAGAGAGAGAGAGAGAGAGAGAGAGAGAGAGAGAGAGAGAGAGAGAGAGAGAGAGTGCGCGACAGCAGGGAGTGATCCATGCAGAAAGGGAAAGGCAGTCTGAAAGAGGTGCAAGTGCATGTGATGCCCACCACAGCACCACTCGAGCCACTACCAAAGAAAATACCTCAACCTGAACCTCAACCTGAACCTGAACCTGAACCTGAACCTGAAACTGAAACTGAAACTGAACCTGAACCTGGGGGAAGGCTCTTGTGGTGTGTGGAGGCGTGGGTGATACTGCAACCTCACCAACCATGAGCGACGGTGCTGCTCCCCTGCCTCCCGCCCTCTTGCTTCCCGCCTTGGCACTCTTCTCCCCTGGTGCTCGTTGGCCGCCCTTCCACTCAGCATGCGCAGGCCAGGAAGGGAGGGGGGGCAGGGCGGACAAAGAGGAGTTGGAGTGATCCATGCAAAAAGGCAAAGAACGATTGAAAGCTGTGCGAGTGCACAATGGATGCTGCATGCGCATGTGCATGTGATGCCGACCACAGCACCACTCGAGCCAGTACCAAAGAAAATACCTGAACCTGAACCTGAACCTGGGGGGAAGGCTCTTGTGGTGTGTGGAGGCGTGGGTGATACTGCAACCTCAACCATCCATGAACGGTGGTGCTGCTCCGCTGTCGCCCACCCTCTTGCTGCGCGCCTGTGTGGATGCTCGTTTGCCGCCGTTCCGCGAAGCATGAGCAGGCCTGGAAGGAAGGGGGGTGAGGGAGGGAGGGGTGGGAGGGCGGGGGCAGAGAGGGGAGGGAGGGGAGGGGAGGAGTGAGTTGAAGGCCAGCAACCGAGAGGGGGAGTGTGGCACACAGTGAACGAGCGAAATCCAGATTGCGAATCGGGTTCAAGATGGCGTGGGAGCATGATGGTGCGACGGGTGAGGGGGGGGGGGGGGGGTGGTGGGGGGGTTGCGTGTCAGTGGCGCATCCAGCAGAGGCGAGGAGGGGGTGGCTGATTGATTCAACAAGGAATCGGTTGATTTAGGGAGACGACTCAGGACCCTACAACGGAGGACACCCCACTGGACTCTAGCAAGGGAACCTGCACACCTAGACAAAGGCCGTTTAGACTAAGGGTTTCGGGAATTTAGGGCTGCTCCTGCTCTCTGCCGGACAGGCCACTGACATGCGGCGGAGTGATGAAAGCAATGACGGGGTGAAGCGAATGTGGATTGAAGCAGAAACAGAAAGCGCACGGGGGTGGTCAAGAGAGGGGAAGCGGACTTAGCTTGATGGCGAACAGTTGGCGAATGCTTGACAACGAACAGGTGGCGAACACGCGTCATGGTTACCTGCAACAAGAGAAACGAATCGAATCAGTTTAGAGGGCAAGAAATCGAGCCGAGGGAAGACACTGCGGAAACGAAATCGGACATTTGTGCGAGTGTACCTGCTAGGTCGAAATTGCTGGCTTTCGAAATCGTTTCTCCTGACGGCGGAAATCGCTTCTGCTGACGGCAGGAAACGTTGCTGACGGCAGAAGTCGTTGCTGACGGCGAAAATCTTCATGCGCGACGGTGGAGGAAACGCGTCGTGGTTACCTGCAAGAAGAGAAACGAATCGAATCAGTCTAAAGGGCGAGAATCGAACTCAAGAAAGGGCGGAAACGAAGTCGGATATCACCGGAAACAAAATCGTTTCTTCTAACGGCCAAAATCGCTGCTGATGTCGAAAACCGCGACTGTTAACGGCTGAGCGTTGATGGCGGCTCTTCATGGTCGCAGAACAGACCTCGGCTGACGGCGGAAAGCGGTGTTGCAGATTATGGCTTGGCGTTGACCGCGTTGCAGACTTCGGCTTGGCATTGACGGCGGAGATTTCGGCTGACGGGGGAGGGCGTTAATGCATGTCTCTCACGAGAGCACGGCCCGTGGCGTTGCCTGCAAGGAGAGAAACGCAGCGCGTCAGCTCTTTGGACTTCAACGAGTGCTTCATGTCGAGCATAGCACGGAAATCGGATGGTTCACGGCGAAACGTACCGGCTGACGGCGAGGCGACACCCGCCACCGTGAATGATGGCGAAGCGAGACAGAAGTCCAAACAGCGGAAATCGCTGATAACGGCGGAAGTCGAGCGTAGGTCGCAAGATTGATAAAAGTTGTTGCTGGCTTTTGACGGAGAAAATCGTTGCTGCTGACGAAAACTGCAGTTCGTGGCGGAAATTGCCGGCGACCGCGGAAATCGCTGCTGCTGACGACCATATTCGCTGCTGACAGCGGAAATTGCTGCTTACGACGGAAAATCGTTGCTGCTGACGGCGAAAGTGCTGCTTACGGCGGAAATCGCTACTAAGGACATCGAGGCTAGCGATGGGAAAGAATAGTGGACGTTAAGAAAGGCTTCTGACCATCTGCGGCTGAACTAAAACAGCAAAACGGAGGTCGTGGAGGCGAAAATGAGAGGAAGACGAGGGTGGTGAGGGAGAAGAGGAGAATCGAGCTTGAATGAGAAATGAGGGAGAAATGAGAAATGGCGCAAATATGTGGAATGCTGCTGAGTGCAGCCGACGCAATTGCTGCTGGTAGGCTGGTTTGGGTTTGATTTTGCCGGTTGGGTTGAAAGAACTTACTACGGTATGGTTAAGATCGTTTGAAGACTGTGAAGAAAGTTTGGGTTGTCTTGTGGGTCTGGGCCAGGCCTGTCGATTCAAGGGCAAATGCCCTTAATGCCCTGAACATTCCGGGTAAGCCGTCCGTCAGGGTCCGACTTTTACGGGTTTGATTCGGGACTAGCCCGTGATGGTTAAGGGTTTCGTTCGGCCCTTTCCCGGATTTGTTCAAGGCGGAGTTGAGGCCTTTCCCTGATTTTCCGTAACAGAGTCTTGACATACCCTGACCTAGGCATACCTTCCTTGCCCACCCACACCACCCCACCTTCCCCTTCGGCTAGTATAATTTGGCGAAGTCCTCCAAACCAGAGACATCCCTCCCACATCCCAACCGAACTCAGAAAAATCCTCGAAGTCCCTCACACCCAGAGACATTCCTCCCACGCCCCTCGCACCCCCAGAGAATCCCCCCAGCCAGAAAATTCCTCTCTAAGTCCTCCAAACCAGAGACATTCTTCCCACACCCCAACCAAACATAGGAAAATTGATGAAGTTCCCCACACCCACAGACATTCCTCCCAACCCCCTCGCCTCCCCAGAGAATTCGACAAGCCTCCACTCAACATCCCCTCCTCCCACACCCCCACTTCCCCCTCCCCCATCTCCACCGTTTTGTTTTGTTTTGTTTTGTTTTGTTTTTTGTTTTTTTTTTGGCCGTCTCCAAAGCGAGTCACAAGCCCCTCTCACACACTCCCGCATCCCAGAAACTGGCTCAGTCCGTGACACCTATGAATAACTGAGAAATGTGCACTACTAACACATTTGGCACACAAATTCTCCTGCTAAAATAGGCTGGCCTCCCCACTCACTCAGCATCTTGCCTAACCTGATGTACGATTACGAAGTTTTTTTTTTTCTTTCCAGCAAAGTACAGACTCCGGCGCAGCCCTGATTTTAAGTTCTGGTTTGGACCCCAGCCCGTACGCTTCAGGGCTCAGTTTGGTCGCTTTCCGGAAATTTCAGGGCTGTTTTCGGGGGACCTCAGCCACTCAAGTATTGGTCCCAAACCAATCGACAGCCCTGGTCTGGGCTGTCTTAGTTGCCGCTGGTATACGACAGAAAGGTCTCAGCACGGCCCAGAGGAATCCCAGCCAATCCCGAGGATGGCTGAGCGGCGATGGGGGAAGCTCCGCCGACAAGTTTGGCGCATTGCGCTTTCCCAAGAGCGCAGGTTTCACCAACGGACAGAACGACGATTTTCGTTGCGAATTTCGCGAAGGGCTCCCATGTAGCGACAGGTGTTGACGACAACTTTGCTTGGCAAGCGACAAACAATTGCGACATTCGCGAGTGTCGCCACCCCCAATGACTGCAACGGTTGGGGCGGGGAATCCGCGTTCATGCGGACGCGCTCCCACAAAAGGCCTGACACAACCCTGCGAGTGCGCAGACCTTGGAGGGGTGCTTTCCCAAAGTTCCGGCTGCTGCTCCAACGGGTAGCCTGGAAGCTCCTAGATTATGGGGGGCTGCAGGAGCCAACCCGACATTGCCAACAGCATGAAGGTCATCACAGTGATTCAATGGCCAGAATGCCTTCGTGCAGAATTGAACTGGTCTGCGCCAGGATCTTGTATGTACAGCGTTTCTGCATCTTCGGTACCATCACGTTGCATTCTCTATTGCTTGGTAAGGATATAGCATTTTTCAAGTGGGTCATGGAAGCCTTAAGATGGTATAAAAATTCAAGACACGCTCTACAAGCTATCGAGGAGAGTATTAGACCCAGCATACGCGAAAGCAGATCGCATGTGTCATACTAAAGTCTCGACCCACGACTCATCTGGCCACAGTGCATTTAATGTCGTATGTTAGCGGCGTATCAGCAGATTTGGGCCAAATCAACAATATCAGCTAAGCCTGTCCGAACCTCCATGGCAGCCACAGCAACCCAAACCTCTGCTGAGAACCGCTCTATTACTGAAGCAACCTGAGATTGAAGCCTGCCGAACCTAAAGATGAGGCTTGGGTGCTTCCAAGGCTCTAAATGGTGTGAAGGGCACTTGTGCTCCGGCTGCTGCTGGTAGTGTTGGAAATATCTCAAGGACTTAAGCGTTTCTGAAGTGTAACACTGTACTCGAGGAAGATTACAGGGGAGCACGCGAGTCAACGGAGGTTACACGAGGGGGCGGACAAAGAATGCGAAAGGACTCGAAAGGTCGCAACTGGAGGTTGCGACTGACCGTTACAACATCACGGATGGTAACCGAAGCGGCAATCGAGTCGCTGTGCGACTCGATAAACCGTTCCTGTAACTGTATTCTACAACTGCTTTCTTATCTTCTATATATTGCTGTATGCTTGTTTCTTTAATCAATCACTTGTTCTCACATACTAGTACAAGGGTTCAACTGCCTCAACTTCCGCTGCACTACTCCAAGTCTCAAGTCTCTACAAGCTGGGACTTAGTCTCTGCAAAAGATCCTAAGGGCTTTTTCTCAGCCCAACATGGTATGAGAGCTGGTCAGAGATCAAACTCCCAGCAACTACGCTCCATCAACAAACTGCAACTCAACTCAATTCAACGACTTCATTGATTACAAGATATGGACAGCAAGGGCAAGAAAGCCTCTACGGGCTCACCCAGCGGCCAAGAAACTCAACACGGCAACTCTGGTCTGCACACCTCAGGATTGCAGACAGAGACCGGGACTGCTCAAGAAACAACAGGAAGAGTACCAGAGATGGTGACTCCGTCTCCCTCTTCAAGTGTGGACCCGAATCTCATGGAGAGATTCTTCAGCTTCATGTCACACTTCGACCAGCAACAGCAGACAAGGACACCTGCGCATTCAACACAGAGCAATGGAGGAAACATGGGATTAGCGCCGATGAGCCTCGACAACTCATCCTTCGGGCGACACAACCAAGCACCTACCTTTGCGCCTTATCATTCTTCACCGGGAACGTTCGAGTTCATGCCGCCCCGCGCCCAACCAACAGCAGCTGCATCACAACAAACACCAAACGAGATTCTCAGTCTTCAAGCTCAATTCTCACACGTCATCAAGTTACAAACATCCTCACCGTTCAACGGACACGACTTCTTTACCTGGAGCTTCGAGTTCGAGCTGCTGATGGAGGCCGCGCATCTTCTGGGATACTTCAACGGGTCCCTGCCATTCCCAAGCAACGGCACTGGAAAAGAACAAGAGATCTTCACGTATCAGTCGCTACTGGCGTATACAGTCCTCCTGCGGAACCTGTCACCACAAGAGCAGCAGAGCATCAGAACGTATCGGAGTTATGGAAACTCCGCGGAACTCGCATGGCATCATCTCAAATGCCTCTACCAAGCAAACGACAGCGTGACACAAAGCAGACTCATGCAACAGCTGACAACAATACAGATGAAGACCGGGGAAAAGGCGATGCAGTATATGAGTCGCTGCCAGACCCTGCGCGACCGCCTGCTTCGGTGCGGAGGAACGATCACTGAAGAAAGCTTCGTCACACTTGTCCTCGCCGGGCTCGGACCAGAATGGAGAACCACACGATCGCTTCTTCGCGCCCACGGAAGGATCTCGGAGATGCACCTCTGCGCCGAGCTTCACGCTGAACAACAGGAGATGGATCTGTTCGAGGAAAGACAACCAAGGAAGCAACAGCAGTTAGTCTTCTACACTCAAAGAAGAAATGACATAAACTACAACCGACGCAGCAAGCAAGATCAACGCGACAACCGAGGACTCACCATCGTGCCGCCGTTCTGCCACAACTGCCAGACTTCCGGACACTCCAAAGTCAACTGCAACCGCCCTCGCGTTTACCGAGCAGCAGACCCACAAGTTGCTTCCACTCAAGCAAGTTCCCCAAGGCGCTCTTCAACATCTGCACAAGGGACACCAAATATCATCAACTGCATGGTACACATCGACAACTGCGCACCCAGATCACCACCCACTTACGCACCAGACGAAGAGGAATTCCCGCCGCCGCGCTCACAAGGACTTCAGGTCAACCCGACATACGCTGCGGTCGCCAACGCCGAACCCACCGGGCGAAACACCTGGTTCTTGGACAGCTGCTGCGGTCAACACATGTGCTCCTCGGGACGCTTCGTACAACAGGAGAAACGACTCAACCGCGACGTCGTCATCACCGTCGCCAACAACGAAAACCTGAAGACAAACAGACAGGGCGTGGTTCAGTTACAATCAATGGAGACGAATGTCATACTTCAACTCAACAAGGTGCTCATTGTCGATAATCTGGGATACAACCTACTAAGCGTAAGCCAACTAATGGCCAAGGGGATTCACCTGGAGTGCGACTCTTACTCCAACGAGTTCCGGCTTTACCACGGGAAGGGCGGCCTCTTCATCGGTCGTGCCCTCCTGAAGTCCGGTGTCTTCGTGTTGGACTTCGTCCCCGACCGCGGAACTGCCGACAGCGATGGCATCGTATCGTTCGCCGCCTGGACTCACCCGCCGGATCTTGACCCCGACTTCGACAGTGACGGCTTCTGGCACTCCAACACCATACCTGCAGCAGAGAGAACACGAGCATTAGCAGTTATCAGACAAGAAAGACAAGTACCCGCAAGTGTCCCAACAAAACCATCACCTGCAGTATCAGCAGCAGGACCCAGCCGAGTACCACCACCATCAACACGAGGACCGCCAACGGAAGCAGACCAACTTATGCCCGCCACACGAGAAGCTTGTCGAAGTCCCGCCTCAGTCGTCGCGTTCTTCTCCAACGCCGACATCTACCACCGCTCGCCCGGCCACCGCGCTCCCGACGACATCTGGCACCAACGTCTCGGACATCCTGCAAACAGCACGATACTTCAAACAATCCAAGCAGAGGTGTTAGAACGCAACGCCCTTCTGACGACGAACGGCCAGGAACTCCGACGACCACGCGCACGGTGTTTCACATGCCCCGAAGCAGATCTTCCTCATCAACCTTTTCAAGCCCATCACAATCCAAGCGCACCCACTTACGCTCCGATGGAAAAAGTCTACAGCGATATTCTAAACATGCCTCGAGACGACACCGAAGCCGACTTCAACTACGTCATCACGTTCATCGACGCCGCAACCAGATACGTCTGGCACTTCAATCTCAAATCGCGCGATCAAGCCTTCGAGGCCTTCACCACATGGCTTCCAATCGCCGAACGAGAGTCAGGAACCAAACTCAAGAGTTTCCAGTCAGACGGTGCACTGGAATACCAGTCACAACGCTTCAGGACCTATCTCGCGGAAAGGGGAATCCGACGCCTGGTGTCTCTGCCCTATGCTCACCAGCAGCAGGGGGTAGCAGAACGCATGAACCGGACCTTGCAGACGACGATGCGAAAACTGCTTCTGGGGATGAGGCTGCCCAACGCACTGTGGCCAGACGCGATGACACATGCTGTTCACCTGCACAACCTGCTGTCCTCGTCATCACTTCCCAACAACGCATCACCGCACCTGTTGTGGACAAGAAAAAGGGGCAGCACAAAATTACTCCGCGTTTTCGGCTGCATGGTACAGTACAGACCCCACACAGCCCGAGCAGGACGCTTCTCACAAAGAGCTCGATGGGGACTACACCTCGGCATCGCAAAACATTTTCACGCGTGGAAAATTCTCGACATATAAGACAAAAACACGGTGGCATCACGCGATGTTATCTTCTACGAACGACTGACGCTGCAGCATTACCTGGACAACCTTGCCAACACACAAGACCCCACCGACGGCTTCGCGGGCCTTCGCTCCTTCGCTGACCATACTGCCGAGGCTGACGCAGCAGAAGAAGACGTACCTGGAGCCTCGGAAGCTGCCGGACCACTCCCATTCTGTTCCGTACCTGTTCCACTCGATGAAGAAAATCCCCTCGATAGCAACAACCTCGACACCTTTTACCACTTCGCCGACCAAGGTTACGCTACACCTCACCCCGTCGACACGAATATTTCGGAACGCATCGGCCCCAATTTCTTACCTGACCCCGAAGACGGTGACGAAGCAGCTTATTCCGGGAATGAAAATTCCCCTCGACACACGCCCACGGGACTCCAGATTCTAGGCCTCTGGGTCTCCGTCCAGAATCCGCCGCCGCCTTCTCCGCGAGAGCCTTCAACGTTGTCGCAGGCTCTGGGGGGGGAACATAAGGCAAGATGGAAGGAAGCAATGGAAAAGGAGTTAAAAGCTCTGCAAGACCGAGAAACATGGAAACTGGTACCTGCAACGAGCATCAACGGAAAAAACGTTCTCTCGGGGAAATGGGTGTACCGCATCAAGACCAACTCAGACGGTTCCATCGAACGATTCAAAGCTCGATGGGTCGTACGAGGCTTCGACCAACGATACGGAGCCGACTACACAGAAACCTTCGCTCCAGTCTCCCGTCACACCTCATTACGCATCCTACTCGCCGTCGCGGCCACGAAAAAACTGCCACTACGCCAAATCGATGTCGCGAATGCATTCCTATACGCACCTGTGGACGCTGAGATCTTCGTCGAACAACCCCACGGATTCATCAACGATCCCACGAAAATATGCCGACTGACAAAATCCCTATACGGGATCAAGCAAGCCCCGCGGCTCTGGCAGCAGCATCTCCACGGCCGTCTCGCAAAGATCGGCTTCCTACAATTACCGCATGACCAAGGGATGTACCGACTGCAGAAGGGAAGAGATTATGTTCTGCTCATCGTCTACGTCGACGACCTGCTCTACATCGGCTCCACTATCGACATCGCCACCTGGTTCGAAGGGGAGCTGAAAGAAGATTTAACTCTCACGGTGTCCGACGAAGTTACTCAGTACCTAGGACTGAACATCGTCGAAGACGACACGGCGTTCTACCTACACGCTGGAAAGTACTCAAGCACCGTCGCGAAGAAATTCGGTCTAGCACCGACTGCGGTCCCAACTCCCTACCGCTACGGGAACAACAGTAGCGCCTCCACAAAACTCCCCGCGAAACAAATCCAGGAGTATCAACAGAAGCTCGGCTGCCTACTATTCGCAGCAGTAACCTGCCGACCCGACCTATCCTATAGTGCGAGTCAGCTGGCGACACATCTGAAGCAGCCGCAACAGGAAGATCTCGAAGAACTCAATCGAGCGCTACTCTACTTCGTCTCCACGCCGACGATCGGGCTCACCTACAGCAAGACAACAACACCGTCCGTACAACTACTCGGATACGTCGACGCCGACCACGCGGGAGACAGCGAAAATCGACGGTCTAGGACGGGCTACATCTACCGACTAGAACCTATCGGAACTATCTCCTGGCAGTCGAGCAAGCAGGAGTTAATCGCACTATCCTCGGCTGAAGCAGAGTATATCGCCCTTTGTACTGCGACCAAGGAAGGACTCTACCTACGAGAGTTACTCGAAGAAGCGAAGATCGCGACCCTGCCCGCCTTCTCACTCCTCTGCGACAACCAATCTGCGATCAAAATCGCGAACAAGGACGGCTTCGCCAACCGAACCAAGCACATCGCCCTGCGGTACTTCTTCGTCAAGGATGAAATAGCGAAGGGGAGACTTCAACTCAGTTACTGCCCGACGACAGAAATGGCCGCAGATTATCTGACGAAGAAATTGGCGAAAGCAAAATTCGACTACTGCATGCTCCTAACCGGGCAAACAAACGTCACCGGATCTGAACACTCCAGCACTCCAGAAACGAAGGGGAGTGTTGGAAATATCTCAAGGACTTAAGCGTTTCTGAAGTGTAACACTGTACTCGAGGAAGATTACAGGGGAGCACGCGAGTCAACGGAGGTTACACGAGGGGGCGGACAAAGAATGCGAAAGGACTCGAAAGGTCGCAACTGGAGGTTGCGACTGACCGTTACAACATCACGGATGGTAACCGAAGCGGCAATCGAGTCGCTGTGCGACTCGATAAACCGTTCCTGTAACTGTATTCTACAACTGCTTTCTTATCTTCTATATATTGCTGTATGCTTGTTTCTTTAATCAATCACTTGTTCTCACATACTAGTACAAGGGTTCAACTGCCTCAACTTCCGCTGCACTACTCCAAGTCTCAAGTCTCTACAAGCTGGGACTTAGTCTCTGCAAAAGATCCTAAGGGCTTTTTCTCAGCCCAACAGGTAGCTTTTGCTGTTCGTGCAGCAGCAAGCTTCCTGCAAAGAGACTATAGGGGAGAGTGTTTCCGGCGGTAGCCGTTTCAACAAAACCATTTAGTACAGCTCACCCACAAACAGAACGTCGATAGATTATTACCCCAAAATAATCCCTAGTTAACCCTCGAGTGGCTCACCTCACACAGAGGCTCCTTGTCGCTCCCTGTGTGCTTCTGCAGGCAAGCAGCGAGGTGGGAGAGCTTGCAGGTGCGGCGCACAATGCTGAGTGGCGCTTGAGACCGATCGGGATGACCATTACGAGGGCTCACCTGGCAAAGAACGAGTCGGCGTGCTTCTGCAGGCGCGCAGCGAGGCGGGAGAGCCCTAGAACGAGCTTGCAGGTGCGCACACTGGCCAGGATTGCGGCTGACGGCCTCAGGAGGGCCTGAGCCCACATATCCCTTGCCCGTGGGGATGGGAGGGTCCCCCTGTGGCTTGCATGGGGTGCATGGGGTGCATCGCGTGCATGGGGTGCATGGGGTGCATCGCGTGCATGGGGTGCATCGCGTGCATGGGGTGCATGGGGTGCATGGAGTGCATAGGGGGGAGCCAAGACAAGACGGAAAACAAGACGGAAGACGGAAGCCAAGACGGAAGACGGAAGCCAAGACGGAAGACGGAAGACGGAAGACGAGTCAGAGTCAGAGGTCTGGTGGTCAGAGGCAGGTCTCTGAAACCTCCTCGCATGCCACGCTCTGTAACTTGGGATCTGAAACCTCCTCACATGCCTCGCTGCACAGACGAAATGGAGCAGACACAGACTTTAGGGATACGGCATGAAATGATACGGCAGTAAAATAGTACAGCAGAGGAACAAGCGGACTGAAAACAAGGGCTGGGCACGCCGTACCATGGTGCTGCATGCATGGGTCGTACCATGGTGGTGCATGCATGGGTCGTACCATGGTGCTGCATGCATGGGTCGTACCATGGTGCTTCATGGGGTCTGCAGGGTTCGTCTCTTTATCCATCGCCCTCCCACCACCATCACCATCAGCTGCTCCTGTGCTCAACCCACTCCCCGCGCCAGTAGCAGCAGCTGCAGCAGCAGTGGAATGTGCAAGAGTGGTGGCCAGCTGCTGATGCCGCCAAGAGAGAGACACAACCTGTGGGAAAGGGGAGAGGCGGGAGGAGAAAGGTGGGAGGAGAGAGGCGGGAGAAGAGAGAGGACGGTGGGGTTGAGAACAGGGGCACATCCATAGCAACATGGCCAGCAGCACGAATGCCACGCACGCCATGGACGGGTTGGATGGCTAGCAGCACACACGCCACACACGCCACACACGCCACGCACAGCACACATGCCACGGGCAGCACACATGCCACACACGCCACACACGCAACGCACAGCACACACGCCACGGACAGCACACACGCCACACACGCCACACACGCCGCGCACAGCACACACGCCACACACGCCACACACGCCACACACGCCACGCACGCCACGCACAGCACACACGCCACGGACAGCACACACGCCACACACGCCACACACGCCACACACGCCACGCACAGCACACACGCCACACACGCCACACACGCCACGCACAGCACACACGCCACACACAGCACACACGCCACACACGCCACGCACAGCACACACGCCACACACGCCACACACGCCACGCACAGCACACACGCCACACACACCTACGTGGCGAGAGAGGAGGCCTACCGGGCAAGAGAGGAGGCCTACCGAGCAAGAGAGGAGGCCTACCGGGCGAGAGAGGAGGCCTACCGGGCGAGAGACGAGGCCCACCCAGCGAGAGAGGAGTCCTACCGGTGGAGAGAGGAGGACTACCGGGCGGGGGAGGAGGCCTACCGGGCGAGAGAGGAGGCCTACCCAGAGGGAGAGGAGGCCTACCGGGGGAGAGAGGAGGCCTACCGGGAGGGAGAGGAGGCCTACCGGGCGGGGGAGGAGGCCTACCGGGCGGGAGAGGAGGCCTACCAAGGGGGAGAGGAGGCCTACCGGGGGGAAGAGGAGGCCTACCGGGCGAGAAAGGAGGCCTACCGGGCGAGAGCGGAGGCATACCGGGCGGGGGAGGAGGCCTACCGGGCGGGAGAGGAGGCCTACCAAGGGGGAGAGGAGGCCTACCGTGGGGGAAGAGGAGGCCTACCGGGCGAGAAAGGAGGCCTACCGGGCGAGAGAGGAGGCCTACCGGGCGAGAGAGGAGGCCTACAGGGCAAGAGAAGAGGCCTACCGGGCGAGAGAGGAGGCCTACCGGGCAAGAGAGGAGGCCTGCCGGGCAAGAGAGGAGGCCTACCGGGCAAGAGAGGAGGAACACAGGGCGAGAGAGGAAGCCTACGGGGCGAGAGAGGAGACCTACTGGGTGAGAGGAGGCCTTTTGGGCGAGAAATGAGGCCTACCGGGCGAGAGAGGAGGCCTACCGGGCGAGAGTGGAGGCCTACTGGGTGAGAGAGGGGGCCTTTTTGGGCGAGAGAGGAGGCCTACCAGGCGAGAGACGAGGCCTACCTGGCGAGAGAGGAGGCCTACCGGGCGGAGGCCTACAGGGCAAGAGAGGAGGCCTACCCAGCGAGAGAGGAGGCCTACCCAGCGAGAGAGGAGGCCTACCGGGGGAGAGAGGAGGCCTACCGGGCGGGAGAGGAGGCCTACCGTGCGAGGGAGGACGATGACACCCTCTGCTGCAGTCTTCAGATGACACCAAGTCACTGGTAGGGGCAGAAGGGGGGGGGGGGCTGAAGAAACAAGGTAGTGCAGGAACTACAGCAAGCAGAACATTGCGAGAAACAGAAAGCCAGAGCATGCAAGAAATAGACGGGAGCATGGAAGTGAAACTGTGCAGCGGTAAGAGGAAAGAGATGGGAGCTTACCTTGAGAGGCCAACCTCGCCCCAGATACTCTCCCTCAGGGTAGCACTCCCCTCCTGGCGTCCCCGTGTGTGTCCTGCACAGCCAGAGGGGAGGGGCGTGGGGAAATGGCGGCGTTGACCCCCGCACCCCTCCCCTGAACCTGCAAGGAGAAAAAATGAAGAATGGTTAGCAAGCGGCTTGGGGTAGACGCGTGAGAGAGGTGTGCATGGGTGGGGTGGGGAGGTAGGAGATAGCGGCAGGGGGACCACTAGAGCAGCCATAGGCACATGGTGCAGACCCAGGGGTAATATATAAGGCTGGTACAGTAAGTATTAAGGCTTAAACTGGGGGTGGGAGTACCTTAAATAGCGGGTCTGCACCATGTGAGCTATGCTAATCCAGGTGATTCACTTTTAGCAGACATGCGGCATGGGTGGAATGACGAGGCGTGTGTGAGGGTATGTGAGAGCACGGAGGCATGGAAAGCATGGAGAGCACGGAGGCATGGAAAGCATGGAGAGCACGGAGGCATGGAAAGCATGGAGAGCACGGAGGCATGGAAAGCATGGAGAGCACGGAGGCATGGAAAGCATGGAGAGCACGGAGGCATGGAAAGCATGGAGAGCACGGAGGCATGGAAAGCGAGTGAACGCAATCGAACGGGGTGAGGGGAGCGTGTGAGTTGTACTTATCTGCTGTGGCTGCTTGTGTGCTCCCAGCTGGCACCCCCAGCCCTCTCTGCGTCCCGCCACTCAAGCGCTTCACAGCACCCACTCCACGCCCCGTCCCCCTCCCCCTCCACCTCTTGTTCCCCTGCAGTCACAGCAGCCACTGCACAGGCGCTTGCAGATCAACCAGCAGAGGCCCTGCCGGGGGATGGGGTGGGAGAGGAGGGAGAGGAGGGAGAGGAGGGTGGGGAGGGGAGAGGGGAGGCAGCTACGTCCAGGAAAGGGTTGGAGGCGGTTGGAAATTGAGATGTGTAGCCGATGCAAAAAGGAGAGGAAGAAGGGAGGCGGCCACTGGTGGAGGCCCG
This sequence comes from Closterium sp. NIES-67, assembly GCA_027943415.1. Lineage (NCBI taxonomy): Eukaryota > Viridiplantae > Streptophyta > Zygnematophyceae > Desmidiales > Closteriaceae > Closterium > Closterium sp. NIES-67. Next base: position 240,851 of record BQMB01001250.1, on the reverse strand, counting down.
CCTGCAAGCCACAGACCCCCAAGGGAACCTGAGGGGGTGAACCTGGGGGGGCTGTAAGGCTTAACCTGAGGGGCGGCTGAACCTGAGGGGCTTACCTGTAGTAGGGGGGGAAGGGGTCTGTGGCTTTGAAGCCGGGGTCCGACCGGTGGCACAGGTTTCAAAGCGAAGCATGGAAGGGCAAGTAAAAGAGCAGTGAGCAGCATGCAAGGCACAGTCCAGGGAGGAAAGGGTACTTAGCTGGAAGTTGTATGACGGTTAGCCATCCCCTCTCCTCCCTCTCCCCTCCTCCCCGCCTCCCCTCCTCCCCGCCTCTCTTCCTCCCCTCCCGCTGCTGGCAGTCAGAAGCCGCCAGATGAGCTGCGAGGGAGGGAAGGGGCGGAGAGAAGGCAAGGGAGTAAGAGGCGTTTCTTGAGCGCAGAGGGCCATTGGGGAGAGGAAGGGCGCCCACTGAAAAGGAAAGGCAAGGCCGAATCCAGCAGAGCAGCAAGCAGCGGGGCAGACGCTTACCTTCCCAGCTGAACCCGCCCCCCGACCCTCTCCCTCGTGCCTATCTGCTGCCATCCACCCCTCCGCCCATTCCCACAAGTACCTACATGTGGGGGGAGGAGGGGAAAGCAATGGGCAGAATAAGCAGCAGGATGTGAAGGAATGGCGTCGGATCAAACAGAAACGCAGATACTTCTACAAGTAAACAAATGAAGAGCAGAAACGAGCAAACCAAAGGCTTACCTTCCCAGCAGAGCCCGCCCCTCCAATGCTCTCCCTCGTGCCCATCAGCAGCCGCCCAGCCATCCTCCCATCCCCACAGGCACCTGCACGGCCACAGGGGAGGGGCGTGGGGAGATGGCGGTGTTGAGCCACACACCCCTCCCCTCCACCTGCAAGGGGAATGCTGAAGAGCAGTTAGTCAGAGGCTCGGGGTAGAAGCGTGAGAAAGGTGTGAATGGGTGGGTGGCCCGTTACAGCAGCAGGGGGACCAGTGGAGCAGCCATAGGCACATGGTACAGACCCAGGGGTAATATACAAGGGTTGTAAAGAAAGTACTTAGGCTTAACCTGGGGGGGGAGTACCTTAAGTAGGGGGTCTGCACCATGTGAGCTATGCTACTCCGATTGGTTTGATTTTAGTAGGCGTGCAGCACGGATGGAGTGATGAGGCGTGTCAGCATGTGTGAGGGCATGTCAGAGTGTTGCACAAAGGCATAGAAAGCGAGCGAAAACAGTCAAAAGGGGTGAGGGCAGTGGTTGAGTTGTACTTATCTGCTGTGGCTGCTTGTGTGCTCCCAGCTGGCTGCCCCAGCCCGCTCTGCTTCCCGCCACTCAAGCGCTTCACAGCACCCACTTCACGCCCCTCCCCTCCCGTCCACCTGCAGCCACTGCACAGGCGCTTGCAGATCCACCAGCAGACGACCTGCCGGGGGATGGGATGGGAGAGGAGGGGAGGAGGGTGGAGGAGGGGAGAGGGGGGGCAGTTAAGTCCAGGGGAGGGTTGGAGGCGGATGGAGATTCAAATGTGTAGGCGATGCAGAAAGGGAAGGAAGAAGGGAGGCGGCCACTGGTGGAGGCACCGACTGCAAGCCACAGACCCCCGAGGGAACCTGAGGGGGTGAACCTGGGGGGGGTGGAAGGCTTAACCTGAGGGGCGGCTGAACCAGAAGGGCGGCTGAACCTGAGGGGCGGCTGAACCTGAGGGGCTAATCTGCAGTAGGGGGGGGAGGGGTCTGTGGCTTGTGAGCTGGGCTCCAACCAGTGGCACAGGTGTTTAGAAGGAAGCATGGAAGAGAATGGGAGCAAAACGAAATAAATTATAAGAGCAGTGAGCAGCATGCAAGGCCCCGTCCAGGGAGGAAAGGGTACCTCGCTGGAAGTTGGTTGACGGTTAGCCATCCCCCCTCCTACCTCTCCCCTCCTCCCCGCCACTCCTCCTTCTCCACCGCTGCTGGCAGTCAAAAGACGCCAGATGAGCCGCGAGGGAGGGAAGGGGCGGACAGACGGAAAGGGAGAGACGTTTAACTGGGGCGAGGAGGAGCACACGCTGACCAGCAAGCCAGCAGCTAAGCTAAAGGGAAGGCAATAGTGAGCAGAGAAAAGAATTCAACACAAATGCCAGCAGGAAATCAACCAACAAGGCAGAGGCTTACCTTCCGATCGGAACCAGCCCCCCCAAAATACTCTCCCTGGCGCCACGTGCTGCCGTCCAGCCAGCGTCGGTGTTGACCCCCACGCCCCTCCCCCCACCTGCCATGCACACATACACAGCACTGGTCAGTGCACGGTGAAGCAGCCAAGGGGCGAAGGGGAGGGGGGTGAGGTGCAGGGGGGAAGCAGGGAGGGGGCCACTGGTGGAGCTCCAGCTACAAGCCACAGACCCAAGGGGGCTCCGGGGACTATACATGAAGGCCTGTGCCTCAACCTGGGGATTCACCTGAGGGCTGCACGTGCTATATCTGGGGGGATCTGAGGCTTGCATACCGTGTGCTTTACAGACCCAGAGGGGCCTGCAGAGTTAGCTGCTTCCTGCTGCCTCCCGTCACTCCCTGCGTGCCCCATGCTTCCAAGTAGGCTGTGAGGGGGAGGAAACGATGGGAGGAGAAAGAAAGGGCCAGGAAGAGTGAGGGTGAAGGTGAGGAGTGGAGCAGGGCGGAAGCAGCCAGATCGGAACAAGCAGCGGGGATGCAGAGGTGCATTCCTCAACCTTGCCAGCAGTCTCGGTTCTGGAGGGAAGGGAGGAGGGGACAGAGGGAAGGGAGCAGGGGAGGGGACGGAGGGCATTCAGAGTGCCGAGGAGCATCCCCTCCGACCCACTTGTGCATTTCCAGAGTTGGGCGGCAGGGACATATCTGTGGGCAGGGAGGGAGGAGGGTGGCCCACGCCCACGGCACAGAGGCGCAAGCAAGCGGGGGGGAGCGGGAGGGGGGAGGGGGGAGGGGGGGAACAGCAACAGGACGCGACGCACGCATGCAGCTATGACGGTAGACTGGACTGGACTGGCGTAACCCACTAGCGACATGACAGCTCTGGCGCTATGCAAGCGGCGCAAGCGCCCCATACCATGGGCGGAGGCGGAGGAGGGCGGGGGAGGGGAAGGGTTGGGAAAGGGAGTGATACGAGGGGGGTGGGGGGGTGGGGTTGGACGCATGGAAGACGTTGCATGGCCAAGGCAAGGAGAGGAGGAAGTGGGCAAAGCAGCAAGAAGCAGCAAGGGGATGCGTGGGGTGGGCCATGAGGACTTAGCTTCTGATGCCAAGGCTTCTGACGTCGTCAGTCCAAACACGCAGTCACGTGCGACATGCCCCGCCTCGCCTCGCCTCGCCTCGCCTCGGCCCGCCTCGGCCCGCCTCGGCCCGCCTCGCCCCGCCTCGCCTCGCTTTCGCTTGACAGCACGCGCACATCCTGCTTGACGGCGCGCGTGACGGACGCTGCGAGATCGCGCAGATCTCGCGCCCAATGGGCTGCGTTGAGAGCGCCATGGCGCGCAGCGGCCTGCAATGGAGGACGAAAAACGACCACCCGCGTGCGTCAGATAAGGCGCTCGCGACACACACCAAGCCGCGAAACCGATTGGCGAAATCGACTCGCGAAGTACTGCGCGCGATGGATTTGCGAGATTGACGATTTCGAGGAGCTGCAGGCGGGCTCGCGCGTGTCGCGTGGGACTTTACCGGCGATGCGTCGATCCGACGATCGCCAAGAGCTCGACCAGAAGGCGACGGTCGGAAGACGACGGTTGGAAGGCGACGGTCAGAAGGAGATGGTCGTTGATGTCGCCTTGCGCGATAAACCTGCGACACGCACGGCGACCAAGATACAGGTCAGACGCGCGGAGAAGGAAACGGATAAAACAGGGCGGGAAACGCAAGAAGAAGCGACACTTACTTTTGAATTCGACGACTTGATCTCAATGCCTCATTGAAGCGAGCGACGTGCGAGCGTACAGCAAAACTTACGGCAACTGCACTTCGCGTCGATTCTCCGTGTCTCGTTACTTCCAAAATCCCTGAAATAAAGCACGAACAGGGTGAGCAATCCAAGCGCGTTTAGATAAGCATGCATTCTATCGCACAAACTTACATAGTTGTCGCGAAGATGACGATGAAGCGACTCGAATTGCCGTCATGCTCCTGGCTGCTCTCTGAATGAAAGCGTAGCGAATGTCGTGGTCGATGGTGCAATTGTTGACAATTCTGTGGAGAAAACGAGAAGTCGTCAACAGAATTACAAAAGGAAAAGAAGAAAATCCATTGAAAAAACCGGCAAGCTGACGATTACCTCGAAACGACGAGCATCAAATGGCGAGCAGCGACGAGCAGCAGCGGCGACGAGCAGCAGCGGCGGCGAGTAGTGAACGACGAGCAGAGAACGACGAGAAGCTAACGACGGCGCAGCGGCGACCAGCAGCGGCGACGAGCTGCGAATTGACGAGTGACGAGCAGTGACGTAAACAGCGACCAATTCAACTGTGTCGCTTTCGCTGCGCTTGTCGTCGCGATCGCGAGGAGATGCAGCTTTATGAGACGCCACGTGATTGCTAGACATAGTTTCGCCAGGACGAGGAGATGTGAAACGAGGAAGTTGCATTGGAATGCCGATTGAAGGGCAGGGAACGGAGTGGAGCATAATTGCTAGACTAGGCAGCGTAGATGTTGGAATGCAGAATGAAGGGGAAGGAATGGAGAAAACCGAGGAAAGCTAAGGGAGAGACTTGCTCCAACGAGCAAAAGGGAAGGCAAAATTGGATGGATGGGAGTGGGAGGTGTGGGCTGGGCGAGAAGGGAACCACTAGCCAATAGCGCGACAATCCCAAGGCAGTTCCGCGGCAAAGCGGGCCAAATTGCCCAAGCGGCGACAGCTTCCGCGGCCGCGCGTTTAGGGTCCGCCAAGTGACGAAAGCGTGAAGAGAGTCGCGAAATGCGAGCTCCTTTAGCGACAAAATGGCTTCGGCTGCGATGAATGAAAACACCTCAATCAAAGCGTGATGAGTGTACACTTCATTTTGACGAACCTGCAGATTTTTCGCAAACCATATGGGTAACTTCGCCACATTTTCAGCCCCAGTAGGCTGGGCGGGAGCGCCGCCAAATCTGGAAGCGCTTTCTTCAATGTCAGGGGAGCGTCCCCCAAGGGCTGCGCAACAGGGCTAATTTTTCGTTTTTGAAGACCCAGAGGAAACAGGATTCGCGCTCCTGAGGACCTTGAAAAATCAGGATTCCTTGGGAAAATCCCTTTTTTTTCAGGATGACGCCGGAGTTCAAATCTGAAATCCAGAATGTTATTACGGATCGCCCTGCACATCAGAACAAGTTTTGGGCAACCCGAATTGTCACATACTTGAGGGACTTCGGATTATCGAATCCGGAGAGGCAAGAGCAAGTGAGTCCAACCAACAGACCAAACTGAAACATCCACACGCAACAGTTGAAACAATCATGACATGACACACTTGCCGCCCGCTACTCCACCAACACCACACCACCAGACAAAGCCTCATTCGACACTTCACTCCAGCTAGCCTGCAAACTACAGAAAGTCCTCGCGAAAGAAATGCCTACGTACGAACGTTCAAGAAAAGAGCAGCCTAACAGAGGGATAGTAGGGGGGCTAAGAGGGAGGAAGAAACAAATTGCCGTGCTAGAGCTTCAAGAATCAGATGCCGCAAGTCATTTTGCGCCGCCTAAATCTCAGCCATCGTTTGAAGTCCCATTGAAACCATCAAGGGCGGGCCTCCTCCTGCGCATTGACATGAAAACATCATGCACCTCCATCCAGTCCACATCGAAATCAAGCATCTTCACAGCCATAAGGTCCCCCAGGCGCACGTCAGAAAGACAAGTGCGACCCCAACTCTTAATTATGTTTTGCCTAGAAAACCCCCGCTCACACTCGACGGTGCTTAGCGGGAGCACGGCGACAGCGCGCCATAGCTTCATGATGTTCGGGTAGTACGCGCCCCAGTCCTCGTTGGCGAGCATATTGGCCAGGCTTTGCTGGAAACTCTGGCCAATGTACCGCCTCTCCAAAACTGCAGTGAAGAAGCGGATCTCGATCCTTGCCTCTTGCAAATCGAATCCTGCAAAACTCAACCTTCAACGTTCAGCATTGCAAGTTGCGATACAACATGTCAGCCACAAATGCATTATTAACTTATTACTAACCAGGGAGGCAGCCATGAAACAAGTCCGCTAGCTGCTGCAGCCAAACGTCGAATGAAGTCTCTCGCTCTCCTGCCCTCGGCAGGTACTCACGAGGGCGGAAAAAGCGCGCCCCATCAAGGCTGCGAAGGTCACCAAGGCGGCGGTTGAGAGCTGCAATGAGCCGAGAGCATACTCAGCACAAAGCTTCTCGCATGAAGCTTGATCGGTACCATAGGTGCCGCCAATTGAGCGCTCATGCAGGATTATGGTGCGGGTCGTGGGCGAACCATCTGCAGCAAAGCCCTCAATCACCATCTTGCGACACTCTGCAGGACCGTGCTTGGAGAGGAAAGGGGACAGCCGAGGGCTAACACCAGCGCCAAACTGGTTGTTAGGCTCGACGTAGCGTTGTGCTAGCTGGATGCACACATCCTCCAGCCAGCGCTTGACACCCGTGATTTCAACCTAAGGATAGAATTTATGGAGAAGATAAGGTGAAGAAATGATGAATGAAAAAAATAAGAACCATAAACAACTGCAATCATCCCACCTGCCTCTCCTAGAAGTGCAGGTTAAGGGTGTTCAGCATGACAAGCACGTCTGCCATGAAGAAGAGCATAAACAAGAACTTGCAAGAGCTTCCTGTTTTGAGCAGGCTGTGATCCTCCTCGTTCCATAGCCACAGAAGAGCGGGCAGCACGTCGCAAAACCTGTTGATGGCTTGTCCTCGGGGTAGCCACCGCACGTTGTACATTCCCCGAACCTCAAGCTGGGTGCGGAGAATCTCCTGCTGCAAGCGGAGGAAATTCGGGCGCCTTACATGAGACCTTCCCAGAATTTCAGCAGTGCTCCTCACTTGTGTGTCGATCGGGTTGAAGTCAGGCATCCGGGATGCTGCATCCTTGGCAGCTAGTGCCTCCATGTGAAGTGTAGAAAACAATGTAATGAGACATTAAATGAGGCTTCCAATGACTTTCAAATACATATAGGTTGTAAGTGGAAAGGCTATTAAGTGCTCCTATTTCCAACATGTATAGTATTAGCTTTTGGTCACCTGTGGGCAATGCAATGTGTTGAAACAAGCCATGGGCAGGTCTGTCGCAAGCGTGCCACCAGCCCCGCCTCCTGTCCGGTCATCACCGAAGCCCCGTCGGTGGAGATCCCGACCAGCTTGTCTAGCGGGATGCTGCATGACTCCAAGAAGGATTTGAGAGCCGCGAGGAGGGACTCGGCATCTGCCCTCTCCACTGACAGCAAAGCGAGAAACTGTGTGACAACCTGTCGGTCCCTCTCATACGACATGTAAACAATCATGTGTTTACCGTGCGCACGGTTCGTGGACTCATCAAGAGAAAGCCCATACCATGGACTCTCCCTGATGTAGCGCAATTGCTTGTCCTGAAGATGCTGTGCCAACGCTGTAGTGAACTCATTCATGGCATACCTGCCATGTACACATCAGACGCAAGAGGTGTAAACCTGCGTGTTAAGTTTACGATAAAAAAATGGCACAACAAACAAGGACATGCTTCACTCATTACAGCAGCAAAACAACACAAGGGTGCAGCAAAAAGTAGCAACCCACTGGGAAAAGTAGCGGCCGTAGGATTCTGAGCCAGCCATGTCAGGAATGTCCTCGTCCACCAAGAAGCGGACAAGAGTTGGATATAGCAGGATCGGTGCATCATTGCGGCACACAAAGTAAGCGGCATGGATGCAGCGAACAATGTGTCGTTTCACAGCGTCGGAGTCCGCGTACTGAGTCATGCGTCTCTGATTTCGCTCCGTGCCATCTGCCGTGTTCTTCCGTGAAACAGCCAACTGATGACCACGTGAACGCTGGTGGGAGCGGATGCTAGTCTTCTGGAAGTCCCGAGCACCGAGACCATTCCTGCCATACCGTGTGTGCCCCCCGTCGTCACCATGCTCCAAGCAAATGGTGCATTTCAAGCCATACTAGTGCGAAGGTTTGTGGTACTCGAGGCGCAGCCACTCAAAGTGGTCCCGCCATTCACAGCGGTAACGGCGGGCAATGAGTCGCTCTGCTGCAGGAATGGGGTCGCCCTCGTTATCAACAGGAGCATCATCCTCCGTGGGCTCAGGGACAGTGGTGCGGCGGCGCCTAGGCTCAGGAGGAGGTGCGAATGGAAGGATGGTCTGACGATACCTTCTTCTAGTACCAGCCTGGGAAACAGCGGCTTCATCCTCACTAGCAGATTCTGGCTCAAGAACGCCCTCCGTGAGGTTGAGAGGTTCAGTTGCTTCATCATCATCAGACATTACCTCGACTGTTGGCTCAACTGAGGGCTCTTCACTGCCTATGTCCTTGGGGTCATCAGTGACATATTGCAAGGGGACAACGACGGGGTCTGCTGCAGGGGTGGTGTTGTCAGCCATGAGAGGCTGCCTTCTCTCTACAGTTAGCTAACTTGAGACTTTGCTGTGCCTTTTCAAGCTGATAGCCACCTTGCCCATGCCTCGGTTAGAGTGCACATAGCCTAACAAACCACTTCTCGCGTTGAGGCACCGTGCAGGAAAGGGTGTTGAAAGAGCGATGCGGGCAATGCGCGCTCCCATGTTTGAGCAGGGAGCAACACAGAGTTGGCTGGCATCGTGGCGAAATATGGTCACGTTACGATCAAGTGCAACGGTGCATCGCACTGCTTCAAATTACCGTTATGGCTTGTCATGAACGTGATTGAGCAGAATTCGCCAAAGTGTGTGTATGTGTGTGTGTGTGTGTGTGTGTGTGTGTGTGTGTGTGTGTGTGTGTGTGTGTGTGTGATGCGGTATACTAGAATTGCGTTGCGTTGCGACAAACCGCAGCAGGGAGGGGTGGAGGGAAGGATGAATGACAGAATTCGCCAAGTGTGCTTTCGCGCGTCAGATTCGTAGCAGGAGCAGCGGAGTTTGAGAGGGCAAAGCATGAGAGTGCGTGCCACATTCTGTCATGTAGTTGTGCAGCTTGTTAGTGGCAGTCTGTGATTGGTCTGACTGCCTTGAACTTTGCGCCTTCCACAAGTCGCTCATCAGATTGTGTTGCGTTGCGTGGCACTGAAAGCGTGAGAATTCGGCCAACGGCGCGAAAGATGGGGCCGGGGCGGGGGGGGGGGGGGGGGGGGTCGACTGCTCCAATTCCGGCACGGGGGATTTTCCAGACTACTCGGATGGCCATGAGAAATTTTCGCGGAACACGGATGGCTCAGGTGGACTCCCAAAATCGTCCGGAATCATTCAGGAGGATTTCCAGACCGAAACCCTCAAAATCCGGATTCCAGGTGAAAACATCCGGAATGCACCTGACATTCCGGATGTTTACCCTTGAACCGAGAGCCCTGCTGCGCAATCGTCTGGCTGTTCGGGAGAGCGCTTCCCCCAACATTGCAATTTCCTGACTTGCTGCATGCACACTGGCGGGGGCTGCGCAAACTGTCGATGCTTGGGGGAGCAATTCAGCCAATATGTTCGTTAGCTTGACATCCACATCCCTCCGGACGTACTCGATTCAACAAAATCCGTGACGGAAGAAATCCATTGTCACACCTAATAAATGTAATTAACCTGTGCAAGACCTGACATCTCTCACTAAAGACTAGGTAATGCTAACGAACAGCCTGCCACACTTTTCAGTGCAACTTCCCCATGATTGCAGAAGTTCTGTGAAGAATACGAACTGCTCATAAATCAGCTATTTTGTTTTTGAATGAACAGTACACATCACATCATGCACTTTTCAGAATGCTTCACATTGGAAAAACCATTTTTCCACCTCATATCTTCTCACACCTCACAAACTCTCCACCATGACAATCCTTTCGTAGTTGCTCAGAAAACCTGTGCTCGCAGCACTTTCCACTCGTCCTAAATGAGACACCAACATTCCAGGTTCCCTTCACACCCCAACCAACTGCATGGTTGCATACAACTCTTCTAATTGCCATCCACTTCTAATAACAGAGCGGTATTTGGTGCTGTGCGGTGTTCCTCATTACTACCGTCATAGCTTGTTCCGGAAAATAAAACTCACCAGGACATTCCATTTGGACGAAACGTTGGTCCTTTCACTGATTCTTCAAAGCAGCGACTCTGTCCTTGAGAGCCTCTTTCCGCTTCATGTTCTCATACACCTTGGCCTGGTACCCCTTCAAGTCTGTCTTCTCTTCCTTCTCCTGAGGAGGAGGCTTCTTCCGTGCTGCTTGTGCACTCTGGGGTAGAGCCAATGCGCCGATAAGAGCAGCCCCGGACACAGCCACAAGCGCCCTGCAGTTGTACACCAGTGAAATCATTAGAGATGAAGGCAGTTCTGTAACCCCAAACGAACGCTTTCAACTACGCAATCGAGGTAGAAAACGCAAGAAATTAGACTGCGGACACGGATTTCAGAAGAGCTATTCTATGTAAGTTACCTTCTTGTCGTGTAATCCTCGTTAGGCGCTTCACATCTCCATCCCGCAATCCGTGGACCGGCAGGGATCGACTTCAATGACTTGGCTTCCAGCCGCATTCCAGCAAGCTCGGAATCAGCCAGTTTTGTGCAAGCCGACGTGGGAAGAAGAATGGAAGCAGCCATTGTGAGCGTCGGTGCGAGGCCAGGAACCTGGTTTAAGAGCCAGTCGTCGTCTGGCGACTAATTTATGCTACGAGGGAAGGGGCCCTCCTAAGAAAAGCGGTGATGGAACAGAGGAATCCGTGGCCTTCTGAACGTCAAGAGAAATGTAACCAACTTAGCAGGTATATAGGCATCTGGCCAAGGCTGGAATGGGAGACGAGTCCGAGTGTAAGGGGGCGCGGATTTCCAGTGGACAGTGAATTTCTGCCAGTTCCACGCAGAGAAGACTAGCACTCGTGCCACGTCAATCAAAGCCTCCTCAGCATGGAATCTCTAGGATTTGGCGGGAGAATTATTGGAGGTGTCGTGGCACCATCTTGGTTATCGTTGACCTGGAGCAATAGCGGAATGACACAGTAATGACGCGGGCGAGCGTGTCAAGTGAGTGACCAGCTGATTCCCCCATTTCCAGCATGAATTCATTTCGAGAATCCGCGCTAACGGCGTGTGGACACAAAATACTTCGATATATCTATGGATTGTTCCATTTCTATGAATCGTGTACGTTAGCTACAAAGCACATTCCCTTCATGATTTTCTAGTTTTTCTATAGTTCTAATAAGTTTATAAAACATATATACAAGGGATACATTCATCCCATGAACGTTCTTGCGCAAATACCAAGATGGCGGCGGCTTTGTCAAATAGTGGCCCAATATAGGTTGGCATTGACTGTACATTAGACAATATTCAGGTTATTACTGTACATTGGTTTTCTCCCTGCTCATCAGCCGCACAGCTTTGAGTTCTTTCTTGTAGCAAGGTCGGGCTTCGAAGTGCATCTGAATCTGACGCTCTGACGAGACGGCATCATCCTAGGCTACTAGCTCCTTGCTTCAGCTGTTCTCGCAGCCCGCTCGCGTCAGCTTATCCAGGTCACTGCGTGTGTGAATTCTCAGGGATCGGGATCTCAGTACAGGTGGTGATCATCGCGAGTGCACGCTTTGACGCTAAGACACGTTTTCGCCATGGCGGGAATGGGAATGATGGTAAGTGAATCTATAGCAGCCAAGCGCTTTCCAGTGAGCTGACCGATAGCGGGCTCCGGATTTGTAGAAGTAGTGCTGTGAATCACCATGCAGGGTTCCGAATTATAGGGACGGCAGTGGACCGAAACACGATTCGCACTGTTGCGACTACTGTAGAGCAAAATAGTGAGATCTCAGATCCTTGGACTCGCTCCTTCCCCCTTTTTGCCCTTCCATTGTTCGATCTCTCCTGTGACCATCAACAGCAACCGCAGATCATCCTCCTTAAAGACGGAACCGATACATCGCAAGGCAAGCCGCAGCTGATCAGCAACATCAACGCGTGCCTAGCTGTCGTGGACACGATCCGCACAACCTTGGGTCCACGTGGCATGGATAAGCTGATCCATGACGAGCGCGGCAACACCACCATCTCCAACGACGGAGCCACCATCCTCAAGCTGCTCGAGATCGTGCACCCCGCCGCGAAAACTCTGGTCGATATCGCCAGATCACAGGACGAGGAGGTACGGTGCGAGACGATGAGGTACGGTGCAAGACGGTGATGTACGTGTGCTGATGGTAATTGCCAAGGTCGTCTCTGGAATCATTTCCAACGACGGAGTCACCCTTCTGAAGCTGCTGGAAATCATGCGTCCTGCCGCGAAAACCCTCGTCGATATCGCCAGATCACAGGACGATGAGGCACGGTGCGAGACGGTGAGGTACGTCATAAGGCGACAAGGTGCTTGCATTGATGGTGCTGAACAGGCGGACTCGTGAGACGTTTCTAACGACGGAGCCACAATTCTGAAGCTGCTGGAGATCGTGCACCCCGCCGCGAAAACCCTCGTCGATATTGCCAGATCACAGGACGATGAGGTGCGGTGTGAGACGATGAGGTGCGGTGCAAGACGTTGATGTAGGTGTGCTGATGGTATTGTCAAGGTGGTCTCTGGGCACATCTCCAACGACGGAGCCACCATCCTCAAGCTGCTGAGATCTTGCACCCCGCCGCGAAAACCCTCGTGGATATCGCCAGATCACAGGACGATGAGGTGCGTCAAAGATGATCAGGCACGAGGTGCTGGCAGGGATGGTGCTGTGTTTTTTGCCGGCGAAAACCCTCGCGGAATTCGCCGGATTTGCGAGTTGGGGTGTGATCGGGGGTTGGGAGAAAGTGGTTTAGGCGGGGGAATGAGGCGAGCGAAGGTTTGTTGGATCTCCTCAAACATGCTACTCTACGACGCCTCAAACCTCCGTCCACTACGCTTGCGCCTGAGACTGGTTCGAGGTTTGGGGTTCAGAATTGGCTCCTGATCTAATAGAGGCCCGCTTCCCTGCGTCTTTGTGTCGTCCATGTCTCCCAGTCCCGTTTTTTAGCCGATCGAAGTGCCGGTTCGTCTGAACGAGATGATCCCTTCCAACGTTTTCTCTGCTGTTTCTGCTGCTGCTGCTGCTGCTGTTTGGGTGTTGCCCTTCTCAAATGACCCCTCAGGTGGGCGACGGCACGACCACAGTGACGCTATTGGCTGGCGAGTTCCTGCGACAGGCCAAGCCGTTCGTGGAGGAGGGCGTGCACCCGCAGCTCATATGCCGGGCGTTCCGCGCTGCTGCTCGCCTCGTGAGTTCCCTTACCTCTACGATCTAGCTGCTTGTTTTTTTATATATTTTTTCTTCCTCAGCCGACAGAGGCCACGGGTGGTTTCCCCTTCATTATTTCTAGCTGCTTGTTGTGTTCCTCTTTCTTCCCCCCAGGCGGTGGAGAAGGTGCGCGAGGTGGCGATCTCCATCGAGGGCAAGGCGGAGGGCGAGAAGCGCGAGCTGCTGCACAAGTGCGCGGCGACCACGCTGAGCTCGAAGCTGGTCGGCGGCGAGAAGGACTTCTTCGCGCGCATGGTGGTGGACGCCGTGTGCTCCTTGGATGAAGATGTGCCGCTCAACATGATTGGCATTAAGAAGGTGCGGGGGTGAGGGGGTGAGGGGGTGAGAGGAGGGAAGCGCTGCACGGTGTGCTCCTTGGACGAGGACGTGCCACTCAACATGATGGGCATTGAGAAGGTGAGAGGGGGGGAGAAGGGGCGAGGGGCATTGAGGAGGTGAGAGGGGGGGTGGGGAAGTGCTGCTGCTCTTGTGGGCGGCGAGAAGGGCTACTTCTCTCGCATCGCATCGTATGGTGGTGGACGCGTGGTGCTCGCTGGACGAGGACGTTCCCACCCATCAGCATGATTGGTATCAAGAACGCGAGGGGGTGAGAGGTTGGGAGGAGGAAAGTGGAGGGAGATGAATGGCATTAAGAAGGTGAGAGGGTGAGAAAAGGGGCTTGGACTGCTTATACTGTCTCACCTGCTCCCTCCTTCCGCCCACTCCTCCTCACGTCCCGGGAGGCACGATGCGTGACTCGTTCCTTGCCGAAGGAATGGCCTTCAAGAGAACCTTCTCCCACGCAGGCTTCAAGCAGCAGCCCAAACGGTTCGAGCCCCAAAAGTCTCAACGGTTCGAGCCCCAGAAGTCTCAACGGTTCGAGCCCCTGAAGATTCTCCTGTCTCACCCGCATCACTCACCCGCTCTCTCTCTCTCTCAGGTGCCAGGCGGGACAATGCGTGACTCTTTCTTGGTGGAGGGTGTCGCTTTCAAGAAGACCTTCTCGTATGCAGGCTTTGAGCAGCAGCCCAAGAGCTTCGAGGCCCCCAAGATCCTCCTTTTGAACATTGAGCTGGAGCTGAAGAGCGAGAAGGAGAACGCGGAGGTGCGGCTGACGGACCCGTCGCAGTACCAGTCGATCGTGGACGCCGAGTGGAACATCATCTACTCCAAGCTCGATAAATGCGTGCAGAGTGGGGCGAAGATTGTCTTGTCACGCCTCGCCATTGGAGATCTGGCCACCCAGGTGAGAGGGGAGAACAGGGTTTGGGTAGTGGTATGGGGATGAGGCTGTGCGAGTGGACGCCGAGTGGAACATCATCTCCCAAGCTCAACAAACGGGTGCAGAGCGGCGCCAAGATTGTGCTCTCACGCGTGGCTATTGGGGATCTGGCCACTGAGGTATGGAGGCACGCGTGAAAGGCCATGAGGTGATAGGGGGGCGAGGCTGTGATCGTGGACGCCGAGTGAAACATCATCTACTTCAAGCTGGATAAATGCGTGCAGAGCGGCGCCAAGATCGTGCTCTCTCATCTCGCTATTGGGGATCTCGCGACGCACGTGAGAGACCTTGCGATGAGGTGATGATGGGCGGCGAGTGGTTGATCGTAGACGCGTGGTGGCAGAGCATGGCATGCAGCCAGCCAGGCCTTTGAGCAGCAAGGCCGCGAATGGTCAAACGCAGCAAGGCCTTTGAGCTCCACCACGCCATCATTCCCCCGCTGCACTGCACTCCACTGCACTCCACCGCACTCCACTGCACTCCACTGCACTCCACTGCACTCCACTGCACTCCACTGCACTCCACTGCACTCCACTGCACTCCACTGCACTCCACTCCACTCCACTGCACTCCACTGCTTTTGAGGCGCCTCAAAATTCCCCCACTGCATTGCGCTTGTGGGCAGCACTTTGCTGACCGGGACATCTTCTGCACAGAGCGAGTGGCAGACCACCTTACCCCATAGGACATGCAGCGAGATCTATGGATTCTGTCATTTCCCACCTTACCACCTCTCCTCCACCACAACCCCGCACCCCTCCACCCTCCATTCCCCATGGCAGTACTTTGCTGACCGGGACATCTTCTGCGCGGGGCGAGTGGCAGACGACGACATGCAGCGAGTGGCCAAGGCCACGGGGGGGGCCGTGCAGACCACTGTGAACGACCTCATCCCGGATGTGAGTGGCAGTGTGATTCGTGTGGTTGGGATCTTGCTGCACCATGAGTATTCACCGGCAGGGGGAATGGCCAAGGCCACAGGGGGGCCGTGCAGATGGCTGTAATGACCTCATCCCGGATGTGAGTGCTGTGCTTCGCGGTGACTTCTGAGTCGACTCAAAAGACACCTCGTTACAATGTCACACAACACAGGGGGCCGCGCAGATGACTGTAATGACCTCATCCCGGATGTGACTGCTCTGCCTCGCTGGCGGCTTCATAATAGCATGGTTGGGTGGGGGCGAGTGCAGCGAGTGGCCAAGGGGGGGAGGGGGGGGCAGACCACTGTGATGTGAACGACCTCATTCCTCCTGACGTGTGTTCTGTGCTCCAAAGTGTGCGCACGGATGCAGCCATGATGCCATTAAGCGTTAGGGTGGGCTGCAACTGTTGTGATGCAGCCATGATGCAACTGTTGTGATGCAGCGTGCTGCTACTTACATCCTGCTTGCAGTAGAAACTTGACTCCACGCATTGGACCCCAAACCTTTAACACTAAACCTTCAACCCGCCACACCTGCTCCAGGTTCTCGGCAGCTGCGCGCTGTTCGAGGAGCGGCAGGTGGGCAAGGAGCGTTACAACCTCTTCACAGGTTGGTGTCTATGTATATAAGCCTCCTCTCTACCCCCTACAACGTGCGCAGGTGCTTGGCAGCTGCGCGCTGTTCGAGGAGCGGCAGGTTGACAAGGAGCGTTACAACCTCTTCACAGGTTGGTGTCTATGTATATAAGCCTCCTCTCTACCCCCTACAACGTGTGCAGGTGCTTGGCAGCTGCGCGCTGTTCGAGGAGCGGCAGGTTGGCAACGAGCGCTACAACCTCTTCACTGGGTGCTCCAACGCCAAGACTGCCACCATCGTGCTGAGGGGAGGGGCGGACCAGGTGAGGGGCGGGGTGGTTGGGGGCGGACCAGGTGAGGGGCGGGGGGGCAGTGGTGACGATTCTAGTGGGGGCGGACCAGGTGGGCGTGTGGTGTTGACACAGGGGAGAGCGTGGCATGTCTCGAGCTTGAGGGGCATGTCTTGAGCTTGAGGGGCATGTCTTGAGCTTGAGGGGCATGTCTTGAGCTTGAGGGGCATGTCTTGAGCTTGAGGGGCATGTCTTGAGCTTGAGGGGCATGTCTTGAGCTTGAGGGGCATGTCTTGAGCTTGAGGGGCATGTCTTGAGCTTGAGGGGCATGTCTTGAGCTTGAGGGGCTGACAGGAAGGATGATCGCTCATATCATCTTTGTGAGACAATATGCCCCTCTTGCCCTCGTTCCCTGCGGCGTCTCTCTCCGTCCCTCCCCCTGCTCCCCCTATCAGTTCATTCATAGAGGAAGCATGCATGCGCAGTCTGCATGACGTCATCATGTTTCGGAGACACTCTCGTCTGCTCTATGGATCAGCTGCACTCCCTTACCGCTCCCCTGCTATCGTTCCCCCATTCACCCCACCTTCCATCAGTTCATAGAGAATGTTTGAGTCGACTCAAAAGCTGCACTCCCTTAACTGATCCCCTGCTATCGCTCCCCCATTCACCCCACCTCCCATTAGCTCATAGAGGAGGCGGAGCGCAGCCTGCACGACGCCATCAGTGCGCCATCGCAACGCCGTCTATGCTGTCGTCCTTGTGCTGCTGCTTCCCCTCCCCAGCTCCCCCCTCTCCTCACCCCCCTCTTCCAGTTTTGAGGCGCCTCAAAACTAGACTCCCCAACTCCCCCCTCTCCTCACCCCCCTCTTCCTTTGTGCCCACCAGTTCATAGAGGAGGCGGAGTGCAGTCTGCACCACGCCATCATGATTGTTAGGCGTGATTGAGGTTGTGCCCACTCCCCGCTCCCCGCCCTTGCTCCCGCTCCCTCCCTCCTCCCTTCCTTCCTCCCCCCACCAGTTCATAGAGGAGGCGGAGCGTAGCCTGCACGACGCCATCATGATCGTGAGGCGCGCCATCAAGAACGCTGCAGTGGTGCCCGGGGGAGGCGCCATTGACGTACGTATTCTTCGCCTTATCTGGGGGAGGTGCTACTGGTGTGCATGTCTTCTGCCATATCTGAGGAAAACGCTGTTGATGCACGTACTCTCTGATTATCTGGGGGAGGTATCATTCATGTATGTATGCTCTGTGGAATGAGCTCTCTACGCAATCTCAACGTTCCCTCATTCTCTTTCATGTGGCTTTTGTATTCACGGTATGGAGAATGAGGGCTCATTTACGTGGTTGTTCCCCATCGCCTCCAGCCCACCCTGTCATCATCTGCATCTGCATGCACGCACCATAGCCTCTCGCTCTCCCCTCACCCCCTCCCTCGTAACCCCCAACCCTTTCCTCTCCCCACACCTCCCTCGCAACCTCCCACTCTTTCCTCCCCGACCCATCAGATGGAGGTCAGCCGCCACCTGCGTCTGCATGCGCGCACCATAGCCGGCAAGCAGCAGCTCTTCATCAACGCGTTTGCGCGCGCGCTAGAGGTGCGTGTGGGTGGTGTGGTGTGCATGTGTGTGGGTGGTGTGGTGTGCGTGTGGGTGGTGTGGTGTGCGTGTGGGTGGTGTGGTGTGTGTGTGGGTGGTGTGGTGTATGTGTGTGTGGGTGGTGTGGTGTGTGTGGGTGGTGTGGTGTGTGTGTGTGTGGGTGGTGTGGTGTGTGTGGGTGGTGTGGTGTGCGTGTGGGTGGTGTGGTGTGCGTGTGTATGGGTGGTGTGGTGTGCGTGTGTATGGGTGGTGTGGTGTGCGTGTGGTGTGCGTGTGGGTGGTGTGGTGTGTGTGTGTGTGGGTGGTGTGGTGTGCACTAGATGTGGTGGTTGAGCTGACTGAGAGCACTAGCACACAGCAGCTCTTCATCAACGCGTTTGCCAAGCTTCTCTCCGCCATCCCGTGCAACCGCGGTGTGTGCAGGTGATTCCGCGGCAGCTGTGTGACAATGCGGGGTTCGACTCCACTGACGTGCTCAACAAGCTCAGGCAGAAGCACGCCCTGCCCTCTGGTAGGTTGAGACCCCACTTGGGGTGAGTGAGAGGGGGGTTTACGGAAGCACGCCCTGCCTTCCGGTAAGTTCCGTGTTTGCATGCATGTGATTCTGTTATTCCTTTCAATGCCTGCATGTGAGAGGCAGCGGTTTGAAGTTGATGTGAACGTGGGGCACGTATGCTCAGTGACTTTTGAGTCGACTCAAAAGTCCGTGGGGCGCGTATGCTGAGTCTGTGCTGGAGTGCGTGTGCCTCGTGTTCTGTTCATGCATTCTCGTGCCTGCAGGCGAGGGGCAGCGGTTTGGAGTGGACGTGAACTCGGGCGGCATTGTGGACACATATGCGTCATTTGTGTGGGAGCCCATTGTGGTCAAGGTAAGTCACCATGCAGAATGAGTCATTAGGTGCAACTTACAAAGAGAGTCTTGTGTGCAAGGGGCTTGTTGACTACTAACAGCAGGGAGGTCTAAAAGTCAACATGCCCTTGCTGTTCCAACCACTGACAGCAGGGCTCGAAGGAGTGTGAGTACTGCTAAGAGTGTCTAGCTGTTCCGCCACTCTTCCCCCCCCCCCCTCCCCCCCCCCAGGTGAATGCCATCACTGCAGCAACAGAAGCTGCCTGTCTGGTGCTCAGTGTTGATGAGACAGTCCGCAACCCACGGGTGAGAGAGAGGGGATTGACAGGGGTTAAGGGGTAGTGATGGATGGGGAAAGGGGGGGGGGGGGCGGAGAGAGCATGGCCTGTCTGGTGCTCAGTGTCGATGAGACGGTCCTTAACACATAGGTGAGAGAGGGATAGGGGTTGGGTTCGAGACTGGGAGTAGGGAAGGGAAGGCACACTGGTGGAATGGCTGGTATTTGGGAACGAGTTTGTGGTTGTGACATTTGCAAGCATTTGCTGCTTGTGGTTTTACCCCGTGCATTAGTTATTGTGTTGCAATAATGTCGCTGTCCCTTACCCTTTTCCCCTCCCCGTAACAGTCCGAGAGTGCACAGGATGGTGGAATGGGTGGCATGGGCCGGGGAGGTGGTGGGATGCGTGGAAGGGGTCGAGGCATGAGGCGGCGATAAGGAACATGAGGAACTATTTTCCGATGTGATTCTGGTGTATTGGGATCCGATATGCATTTTGTGTTAGCATGGCTCGCTTTGATGTTGAGGTAGTACTAGTTGCTAGCGCTTTGTATGCCTTAATCCTGAAGATGGCTAAGAATATAACGGATCTTGCTAAGTAATACGCCAACTTCAGAAGATGAGTGTTCCCTATCCACAACCTTTAGATTCGCAAGCTTCGCCAACCACACCTGGTTGCCAAGGGTCCTGTCGCAGGTGCTTTTCGCCGCGCAGATTTCCTTCTCGAATCGCTAGTTGACCACTTCGTTCGCGACTTGCGCCAGATTTTTCGCCCCTCGCTTCGAGTCAATTCCAAACAAGAGGCATGTCTTGGGGGAGCCACCCAACTGGCAGGCGGGCTGGCGGAGGAGCGTAGCACCCGAGACCCCACGGCTTCCCCGTGTACAGTATGCGGAGCAAGAAGCACCATCAAGTGGAGCCAAAAGCCCTCGATGTCTGCGTTGCTATCTTCTGGGTGCGGTATTGCTCCGCTGGTGGCGGACTCCGAGAGTCTGCTTATCCCCTGCGCTTCAGTCCAGATATTCGATCCC
This sequence comes from Closterium sp. NIES-67, assembly GCA_027943415.1. NCBI lineage: Eukaryota > Viridiplantae > Streptophyta > Zygnematophyceae > Desmidiales > Closteriaceae > Closterium > Closterium sp. NIES-67. The sequence continues at coordinate 220,673 of BQMB01001250.1, read as the reverse complement.
CCAAACGTGTATTTAGAGCATAAATTTTATTGCACTTTGTGAATGTAAGGAAGTTTCCTTTATCCCGTGGGAGGCACAACTTATTTCGGGAAACGAAACAGTTCGTGCTTTCCTGAAAATACGTCCTCGGGGCGTACTTATCCCTTATCCACTAGCGGCAACTATTCCTCGTGCTCGTGTCCCATTCCTGCCCTATTTTTTCGGCGATTTTTCCGCGCTTGAGAGACGCTGCCACGCGGCTTGGCTAGAACAATGCCGCGACCTAAGTTACCATAGCACGCACAGTATACGACGAACTTTCACTGACGCTCCGAAGAATGCTGCATTTGTCATGACATTGGGCTTTATTTATTGTACTCGATAGAAACAGTTTCCCCTAATCATATCGCGTCTCTGTTTCGCGACCCTCGCGGAGGGTCGCTGGTCAGCCGAAGAAAGGAGCCATGCTCAAGCGGTTGATAGCCAAGGCCCTGCCTGAGGTGGGTAGCCCACGAGTGAAAAGGAAGTCAGAATACGAGTTCAGAATACTGGTTATCTGCGAGAGTGTGTTACTGGCGTCCGCCAGCGATGTCTGACCGAGGAAGTATGGTGTCTGGTATAAGACTTCGACAATGCTCGTTAGGGAGTGCCAAACCCTAGAACTGTTTCTTTCACGGCGTAACAGCTCCTCTCGCTTAGCGCACACTCGTTAGTGCGACATTGCCGAACTCTTGACAGCACCACCGATATCTCTGTCCTCTGCCTTGGATCACCAGATCGGCACTCGCAGCGGCTCTCAGTTCTACTTCCAGTTAGGGTTTCGTTAATCACAGCAATGTTGGTACTATCGAAGCCGCCTATGGCGCATTTGCACTGCGAAAGCTGATTCGGAAGGCTGCCGATCGGTCACGTAACCTTAATTAGCTTAACCCTAACTCGTGACGTTAGCGCAGCGATCTCCCGCGATACGAAACACGATCTATCGTAACACTAGGACGACGTTCTTAGTCTCCAAGCAGACCGCTTCTCGGCAGGAGTCCCATCCCAGGGACAGGCGGTTAAATTACCATCAGAATCTGATACGACATTCGATATACGGCAGCTTGTTGTTATCGTACGAAATCGAGGATTAGATAATCGAAAGCATCGGAGTTACATAAGCTCTCTTCGTTCTGCAGATACTCGTAGGAGTGTGCTGGTGCGCTCCGTTACAGAGAAGCGCGATAGCAGTTTCCGATGAGCCTAAGCTTCGCCGAGGCAGTATTTTCGTTTTTCTACAGTGCGAGCAACAATGCGGCCGAGGCAGAGAATGCTGCTTGTAACAATGTGAGACTCCCTTACCTGACCTCGTTACAAGCAGCATTGTCTCTCCTCGCCTCGTTACAAGCAGTATTCTCTATCCCGGCCTCGTTGTTACCTCGCTTTACACCTTACCGACAACCGGTGCTGGTGTGGTAACCGGCATTCGCTTACCTCGCTTCGCACAGCCTGCCGAGCATAGCGTAGTGCCATCATTCCGCCCCGGAAATCTAGCCTCGGCAATCTCGACGCACTTAGGGCATTTTTGCCTAGGCCCAAGTTTAGCCAGGGAGAAGCGAGAACTGGCCCTAGAGCTCTCACCCCACCCTCAGATCCCCGATCCCCGGGCTTCACTGGGATTCACCGGTCCTTCTCTCATTCCCCCGTGCTAAAACCAGTGCTCACCATAACCCCCTCTCCATCCACCACCCCCTCCTCCGCCTCCTCCGCCTCCCCCCTCTCCCCACGTCCCTTGCCGGATTCCCCCGTCTTCATCTCCTCCGCCCCTCCCCCGTTCTCTCCCCCCTCCCCCCTTCCCCCTTTCCCCAGTCCGTGCCGGCGGGGAGCCTGAGGGCGCCGCATCTGCTGCCGCGGCTGGCCGTGCATCACGGCGTGCCTGGCGCTGCCTCCGTGCTCGCCTACGACCCCGTGCAGCGGCTGCTGGCAGTGGGGACCAGGTGAGGGCGTAGGTAGTAGCTACAGAGAGGAGGGGATGCAGGGTGTGTTGCCCTGTCGTGATCGCACGTGGCAGCATCTTACCATGTCACTCCACCTGCCAATCTGCTTTTGACTCGACTCAAGAGCATCACGCGTGGCAACGTCTTACCATGTCAGTCACTCCACCTGCCATTCTAGGTTTTTGAGAATTCTCAAAACCCTCTCCCAGCGGATGCTCGCCTTAAGGTGCCTGGCTGGCCGCGATGCAGCGATGTCGTACAGTGCTGTAATGAGTCGACTCAGAAATCGACTCATTACACACGATGTCCTACAGTGATACTCTTCTCGTCAGCCCACCCTAACGCTCAACTGCGATGTCCTACAGCGATACTCAAGGGCTCATCTTTGCACCATGCGCTGCGCTCCTCCCACCTGTGCTATCTCACCCTGCTCCCTCCTCACCCGTCGCCGCTTCCCTTTCCCCCTCCCTTCCCCCCTCCCTTCCCCCCTCCCTTCCCCCCTCCCTTCCCCCCATCCCCCCCCCCGCTACCTCTTCCCAATTCCCAGGGATGGGCGCATCAAGGTGTTCGGGCACGATGGCATCGAGGCGCTGCTCTGCTCGCCCGCCAAGGCCGCCTGCAAGTTCCTCGAGGTGCGGCAACGTGCAGGCCGCCTCAAGTCCCACTCCAGGCGCTCTCCGCCCACCTTCTTCCTCTGCGCCTCCCCACGCCGCTTTCTACTCTCGTTCCACTCACGTGCTGCACGCTGGCGTCTCTTTCGTTTCCCCTTTCCGTCTCACTCACCCCTGCTGCCTCCTCTCCCCTCCTTCCCACCCCTGCTGCCTCCTCTCCCCTCCTTCCCACCCGTGGCTGTGCCTTCTCTTCCCCTGCTCTTTCTCTTCCCTCTCCCCCACAGTTCGTGTGCAACTCGGAGTACATGGTGCAGGTCACCATGTTCAACGCCATAGAGGTGCGTGGGTGGGTGGATGGCAGTGTGAGTGTCTTGTGTACACGTGTCCATGCCTGTGTGTGTGCATGAATGTGCATGTGTTTCTGTCTCCGACTTGGAATTCACGGTGCAGGTCACCATGTTTAGCACCGTAGGGGTGGGTGGTTGTGGTTGCGGTTATCTCTGTGAGTGGATTTATGGCGTGGGGGGATGAAAGAAAAGAAGGGGGGTTGGGGAGAGGAGGGAGAGAGGGAGGGGGGGGGACGGGGGGTATGTTTCTTGGCAACTTTCTTTCTCCTTTTTGACTCTCCTCTTCCCTTTTTCCGCCCATTTCCTTTCCTTCCTTCCTCCCTCCCTTCCTTCCTCCCTCCCTTCCTCCCTCCCTTCGTTACTCCCTCCTCCTCCCTCCTCCTCCCCGTCCACTCAGATCTGGCGGCTGAACGACCGCCAGCTGGCAGACTCCCTGCAGTGGGAGGTCAACATCACTGCGTTCTCCACCGTGCCCGATACAAGCTTCCTGTAAGCATTGCTGTCGCTTCCTGTATTCACGATTCGTTGCTCCCTTCCTGCAACCACTTGTTCCCCACGTATTGTGAGTCGACTAAAAAATCACTACTGTCTACCTACCTCCTGTAACCACTCGTATCGTGCCCGTGCCCCATGCATGTCGCGTGTTAATCCCCACGTTGCTTCCTGTAACCCCTTCGTTATAACCCCTTAGTTGCTTTCCATAATCCCCTCTTTGCTTCCTATACCGCTTCTTCCTATACCCCCTCGTTGCTTCCTGACCTCCCCTTGGTGAAATATCTTCTTTCTGTCCTCCTTTCTCTTTATTATCTGCGGTTCGAATCCGTTTAATTCTCTTTCCCAGGTATGTGGGCGACGAGACTGGGGTCTTCTCGGTGTTGGAGCTGGGAGGAGGGCGCCTTAACAAACGGCCATACTCCGTGCCTCCTTATGTCACCATGGGTCAGTAGCCCTCTCTTGATCACCATGGTTCGGCATACCATCTTTCTTGAATCCTATGGGATTGTAACCTCATGGGATTGTAACCCCGTTGGTGCAACCTCGTAGAGTCCTCACCTCACCTACTCCAGTCTCCTCTGGGAATCTCTCCAGTCACCTACGAGAGTGCACCTAGGGGATGTAGAGGCACTCTCTTCACACTCACATGATCACATCCCTCCATCCATCGCCCTTACCCCATCCCCGATTTTGCAGGGTGTTTTTGAGAGTTCTCAACAACACCCCATCCCCTCCCATCCCCATCTCTCCTTTCAGCCGGTCTCGTCCGGCAAGACTCCTCTCGATCGCCAGCCCTCATCAGCATTCTCCCCCAGCCCGAGGCGTACCACAGCCGCATCCTCCTCGCCTGCTCCACCTCCATCCTCACCGTCTGGGACCTGCACTTCCTTCGCGTGTTGCACTCGCTGCACTCCCTGTGCTCCCTGCCTGCTCACATCTTTCAAATATCCCCCGCTCCACTCCCTCCCCTCCCGTCTTTCCGTCCCCCTCTCCCGTTTGTCTGTCCTCCCCTCTGTCTGCCCCTTGTTCCAGCCGGCCTCGTCCGGCAAGACTCCTCTCGAGCGCCAGCCCTCATTGGAATCCTCCCTCAGCCCGAGGCTTACCACAGCCGCGTGCTCCTCGCGTACGCCAACTCCATCCTCACCCTCTGGGACCTGCACTCCCTGCGTGTGCTCGCCACGCGCGGCGGCTCCGAGATGCAGTGCACGCGCCTCTCAGAAGCCGGAGACCGCCTCGCCGACCTCCTCACGGGCAGAAGAAACGTGCCAAAGCCCACTGAGGAGGACGAGGAGGACGAGCAGGATGGGGAGGGGCCAGAAGTGTCGTGCTTGTCGTGGGCTTGCCCCTTCGGGTCGGTTTTCGCAGTGGGGTATTCCAATGGGGAGATTGCGCTCTGGGGGCTGCCGCACCCGCCACTGCGCACGCCGGGGCCGTCGCCCTCTACGTCGTGCTCCTCGCTCCCCTCGCTCCCCTCGCTCGCCGCCGCCCCGTCCGGGTCGGTCCAGTTCCCCATCTCGCCCGGAGGAATGAAGGCGTTAGGCGAGGAGATTTCATCCCAGCCGTTGGTTCGCCTGCAGGTGCAGGGGGGGAAGGGGGAGCGGTCGCCGATCACGGCGCTGCGATGGTGCGCCGATGCCAGACGAGCGGCGGAGAGGGGGCTGGAGAGAGGCGGGGAGAGAGTGGGGGAGCGGGGAGGGGGGAGGCTATACGTGTGTGGGGGCGAGATGCCGGGGTTGCCGGGGTCGGTGAGTGTGGTGCAGCTGGGGGGGCTGGAGGAGGGGATGAGAGAGAAGGCCATGGTCAAGCTCCCGTGGTTCGGCCCCGTGGCGGACGTGGTCGTGGCGCCCAGCACTCTGGGGAGCATGTGTGCATCGGCGATTCTTGTCCTTACCTTCCCCGGACAGGTATTAACAGATAAGATGTTCCCCGGATAGGTAGAGTAGGGAATGGTCAAGCTGCCGTGGTTTGGGCCCGTGGCGGACGTGGTGGTGCCGCCCGCCACGCTCGGGAGCATGCTGGCGTCCGGGATCCTCCTGCTCACCTTTCCCAGACAGGTGCGTCGGTGTTTTGAGGCGTCTCAGAACTCGGTGCGGGGCAAGTGGCAGGTGTGGACCTGGTGGTGGCACCTGCCTCGCGAGGGAGCGAGGCAGGCGATTGTCGATTGTCGTGTGCGTGTTCCTGGACAGGCAGGCGTGCAGCATGCATGGCAGGTTCAGTCCACCACTTGTCTTGCTGCCGGAAGCCCATCTGTTTGCCGAGTCATCCCGTGCTGTCTGCTTGGTGTGTCAATATCCCTCCCCCCCCCCTCTCTCCCCACCCACCCCATGTGCATCTGTACGACGAGCCGGGCATGGAGGAGGAGCATCTCTCTCCTCGCATCCTCTCCCCGCCGCCCTCCCCCCTTGCATTGCCCTTGCTCCACTCATTGTTCTCCGCTCCCACCCCCCTGTCCCCACCCCCCCCAGGTGCATCTGTACGACGAGCCGGGCATGGAGGAGCATCTCTCAGCGCGCCTGCTCTCCCCGTCGCCCTCTTCCCACGCACCCGCTCCGCCTGAACCCGTGTCGTTTGAGAACCCGGGGTCAGCGGTCACCACCGGCCGGCTCATGCTCGCGCCCTGGGGCATGCAGGCGTCCCATGTGCTCTCTCAGGTGAGACCGTCTGTTGCTCTCAGGTGGTCCTGCAGGTGGTGCCTCAGGTGGTGCCGCAGATGCTGCCCGCGTGCTCTCATCTTAAACCACACCCGCCGGGGCGCTCACACCCTGCGGCATGCTCACGCCCTGCGGGGCGCTGAATCCCTGCGGGGCGCTACCTTACTTGCTCTCTCTCTGTCTATCGGGACGCGGTCTCACCATGCATTCCCGTCACCATGCATTCCCGTCGCCTCCCCTGCTTTTCCGCCCTTCCTCCCAGCTCCCGCGTGTGTCGGAGACCCGCTGCCCCTCCGCTCTCTCGCACGGCACCAAGTGGCCGGTAGCTGGGGGCTCGTTTGGCCAGCAGCCGGAGATCTCCCCAGAGGACGGGTTGTGCCTCTACATATCGGGCCACCGCAACGGCGTTACACACATCTCTGATCTGTCGACTCCGCTCATTGTCCCCTTGGCCTCAGCACCCGCGCACTTGAACCAGGTTCGTCAACTACGGGTCAGCGCGTGGGGCTTGGGGTATTAGGGGGCGGGTCAGGGTCGGTGCTAGGTCGGGCTGTGCCTCTAGCATCTCGGGGCACCTCAACAACGTCACGCACATCTCTGACTTATCCCACACATTGGGCCCTTGGCTTCACCGCCCGCTCACTTGAATCAGGTGCGCTCTTAGTTCTGCTTGTGGCTCTTGGGGCGTGAGTTTTAGAGTTGGCATTAGGACGGTATGTGCCTTGCCTCTCTACATATCGGACCACTGTACGTCTCGGACTTACCTGCTCCGCTTTCCCGTGGCAGACGATCAACCCAACTGTATAGCGGTGATGGCTGTTGGCTTCTACACCGTGTCTGCACTGCTGGTGGTGGGGCACAAGGACGGGCTGGTGGTGTTCTGTCTTGCCCTTTCCCTTGAAACCCCCTCCTTACCCCCTCTCCCCCTCCCTCCCTCCACGTCCACCTCCTCCTCCTCCCCCATCCTCTACCCCCCTCCTCCCCCACTCTTCGTACAACTTGCAGGGCGACGACCAACCAAGCTACACAGCGGTGACAGCTGTTGACTTCTGCGCCGTGTCTGCGCTGCTGGTGGCGGGGCACGAGGAGGGGCTGGTGGGGTGATGTCTAGTCCCTTCCCTCCTCCTTCTCTCATCCCCCCCCCTCCCCCTCATCCGTGCCAATCGCAGGGCGACGACCAACCCAGCTACACAGCAGTGACGGCGGTTGACTTCTGCGCTGTATCTGCACTGCTGGTGGTGGGGCACGAGGACGGGCTGGTGGAGCTGTTTGAACTCAGCACCAGGCGGAGAACCCTGTGCTGCCAGATTATCACTGAAAGGGGCGGCTACGAGCAAGGTGAGAGGAAGGAGATGGGTGATGAGAAACATGCTGGTGTTAGGACATGAGGGCGGGCTGGTGGAGCTGTTTGAACTCAGCACGCGGCGCCGCACGCTGTGCTGCTGGCAGATCGTCACTGAAAGGGGCGGCTACCAGCAAGGTGAGGGAGTGGCTACAAGCAAGGCGAGTCAGGTGGTAGGATGTGATGGGGAGGGCGAGGAAAGGTGAGAGGGGGTACGGTACGGTGTGAGGGAAGGGGGTAGAGGTGTTTGACTGAAGCGCAGAGGGAAGAATGCTTCTGTCAGGAGCATCTGGTCCTCCTCCAAGCCCCTGCTTTCCTTTCGTCTCCCCTCTTCCTGCCAACACTAGCCACGCCCAGCGAGGAGAGCGAGGAGAGCTTTCAAATGGTGGCCCAGTTCCACAAGGTGCGCAGCATTCAAACCCCCCGTTTCTCCTCCCGCCTCTACCCCGCCCCAATGCACACACCAGCCACGCCCAGCGAGTGCGAGGAGGGCTTTCAAATGGTGGCCCAATTCCACCAGCACCGGGCGAAAGTCCGCAGCGTGGCGCTAGCCACCGGCGTGGGTCGGCTGGCAATAGGCGACGACAACGGCATGGTGTCACTGGTCAACCTCGACACCTTCACTCTCATCTGCTACCGCGAGTGCCACCCGGGGGCCGCCTCCTCCCCCATAGCTGCCACTGTCTTCGCCGCCCTCCCGGTTCCTTCCTCTGACTCCTCCTCCTCCTCTTCCTCCTCCTCTCTCTCCTCCTCCCTCACCTCCACCTCCTCCTTCTCCTCGTCGTCCGCTGCTGCCGCTGCTGCGGCTCCCGCTGCTGACGCGCCCTCTGCCCGGAGCGCGGGGAATCAGAGGAGGGGGAGCGTGGGGGCGGGCGGGGGGGTGGGGGGAGGGGCGTCGACGGCGTATGAGACGGTGGTGTATGTGGCGGCTGCCAATACGACTATGACGATACTGGACGGCACGACGGGGGATGTGATGGGCGTGGGACCCATGCAGCCAAAGCATGCATCCGGTGCTGTCGGGCTCTTCCTGCTGGGTGAGTGCTTTAAGACCTGGAAGGTGACGGTGCATCTACTGCGTTTGGCACGACCGGGGATGTCATGGGCTTGGGGCCACGCCGCCCAGCCCAAACACGCGTCCAGCGCTGTTGGTCTGTTCCTCCCTGCACTGCTGCTGCTGTTGCCGCTGCTGATTCCACTTCCTGCTCACCCATTTACTGCCTCCCCTTCTCTTCCCTGCACTCTCTCTCCATACCCTTCCCTTCCCTTCCCTTCCCTTCCCTTCCCGCCCGTCAGACCTAATGGGTTCCACCATTCCATCGTTTGGCGGCAAGCTGCCCCTCCTCTGGGCCATGCAGCAGCCCTCTCTCACCCGAGGCCTCAACTCCCGAGCCACTGCTGCAGGCTCGGTAGCCTCCCGAACCTCCGACGCACACTCCGCCGAACCTAGCGACCTGAGCCTGCGGTCTCCGCATGGGAGGGAGAGGCGTGGGAGTGATGGGGTGGGGCTGAGAGGGGGGGCAGGGGGAGGGGGGGACGGGGAGGGGTATAGGGACGGGCATGGGGGGGCGAATGACGGGGTGGATGGGGGGGAGGAGGGGGGAAGGAGAGGGGGAAAGGGGGGGAAGGAAGGGCGGGTGGGGAAGCGGAGTGGAATGAAAGGGCGGCGATCAAGAGCAGCAGCAGAAGGGGCAGAAGACAGCTCACAATCGCAAGCCACTGACCCTCACACCCGCTCCTCCTCCTCCTCTTTATCATCCTCCTCCTCACAACAACACCCGTCTGACCCCCCTAAACCCCCTCATGCGCGCGACGATATGGCCAAACCTCCTTCCGGGCGGCGAAACCCTAAAAAGCTGCCGTCCGTTACTTTAGACACCACAGCCGCAACCACTGACCCCTCCGCCGCCTCCTCCACCCACGGCCCTGAGAACAGTCCAAGCTCTGCCGCCCGTGCTGACTCAGCGTCCGGTCAGCACGGAGGCGTTTCCGTCCCGAGTCCTAGATCCCGGGGCGGCCCGCGAATCAGCATCCAGCTAACGCCGGGCGGCAGTCTTAGCTTTAACATAGTGTCTAGTGGCGACCTAGAGAGAGAGTCACAGCAAGGGGGGTGGGGGCATTCGGATGGGAACGGGGCGATAGGCGGAGGAGGGGGCGGGCAGAGGGGGGGGGGTTCAGGGGGGACGACAGGGGGGAGTGACAGTGACCCCATTTCGCTCTCCCTCTCTCCAGTTTCGCCTACTAACGCTGGAGCACTCGCAGCAGCAGGGGGAGGAGGAGGAGGAGGAGGAGAAAGAGGAGGTGGGGGTGGGGGTGGAGGGGGAGTGACTGTCTCACATGGGCCGAGCATGAGTATGAGCTCCATAGGAGGAGGAGGAGGGGGAGCACTAGGGATGGGGTCACACCTACCCTCGGCCGCCGCTACTGGCGGCTACTCTGGCTTTGGCTCGGCGCAGGACCGGACCTCAGCTATGTTCAAGCGCTCCCTGACCTCCGTCGCAGGCTCGGGGAATGCGGTTTGGCCCGAGCCTCAGTTTGTGCTGCTGGTGTCAGAGGACTGTCTGCGGCTGTATTCCACCATGGTTGTGCTTCAGGTAGGCCTCTGTTGGCTTCAGGTAGGCCTCTGTTGGCTTCAGGTGGTCTTCTGTTGGCTTCAGATGGGCCTCTGTTGGTTCCAGGTGGGCCTCTGTTGCACTGTCTGCTTCAGGTGAATCCAGCAGAGCACATCCTAAGTTGTCATTGAGCTCTCACTCACCCCATTAAGAAATTCCTTAGTATCCGGCCAACCTTTGTTGCCATCCTCTGCTCTCGCTCTCCTTCTCTCTCCCCTCCCCTCTCCTCGAAGGCGGATCGGTCGGCCCTGAAGCGCGTGAAGATCTTTGAGAACGACAAGTGCGTGTGGGCAGGCACGTTTGGGGCGCACCCGCACTACCCCCCCGCCATCATCGTCATCTCCTCGCAAGGGCTGGTCGAAATCAGGTATGGCCTAGCTCACCAGGACAAGGAGAGCAGGGAGATGACGAGCGAGGGCTGGGCCCTCCTGTCAGGAATACCCTAGTGACACCCGCACTACCCCCCTGCCATCATCACCATCTCGTCACGGGGACTTGGTCGAAATCAGGTATGTCCTGGTGGCATGCAGCCTGGTGAAAGAAGATTTGTTTTGAGACGTCTCAAAACAAATCAGGTATGTCCTGGTGGCATGCACCCTGCTCATGCCACCATATTATTCCCACACGACCCACTCCTTCGCCTTCAACCTCTCCTTCCCCCAGGTCCCTGCCTGACCTGCTCCTCATCACAGCCCCGCCCCGCCTCCATCCCCCAGCCCCCCAGGCATCGGAGATGCCCGGCTGGCAGTACGACAACTCATGCCGCCATGTTCTTCCCATGTCCGCCTGCCCATTCACCTTTCCATTCCCCACTCCCCAGGTCCCTGCCTGCCTGACCTGCTCCTGATAGCAACCACCTTGGTATCAGAGACGCTTGTCTGGCAGTACGACAGTCTTCTAATGATGCCCCTTTGTTTGCAACCCCTCCCTGCACACCATTCACCTTCCCCATCCTTTGCCCCCAGGTCCCTGCCTGACCTGCTCTTGATCACAGCCACGTCGGTGTCTGAGATGCTGGGCTGGCAGTACGACAGTCTCCTCATGCTGCCACTCACCTGTATCGCCACTGACGGCCGCATCGCCTTTGTGAGTGTCCCATCTTTGCCGCTCTTCTCCATTCTACAGCTTACGAAACCCAGTCATTGTTTCCCCCCCCCCCTTTTTTTCTTCTCCGCGCATAATTTATCCCGCTTTACCGCTTCTTCCTGCTCCTCCTCCTTGTTCCTTGCTCTGCTCTCCTCGTTGTTCCTCTCCCTTACTCTCCCCTCCTCTCCCTTACTCTCCCCTCCTCTCCCTTACTCTCCCCTCCTCTCCCTTCCTCTCCTTTCCTCTCCCTTCCTCTCCCCTCCTCTCCCTTACTCTCCTCTCCTCTCCTTTCCTCTCCCTTCCTCTCCTCTCCCCTCCTCTCCTCTCCTCCCCTCTCCTCCCTTTCCCTTACTCTCCTCTCCTCTCCTCTCCTCTCCTCTCCTCTCCTCCCGTCTCCCCTCATCTCCTCTCCCCTCCTCGTTTCTCATCGTTCCCATCGCCGCACGCCACGCCAGCTGGACGGAGAGACAGAGATGGTCCGCCTCTCTCTCTTTGCAAGAGAAAACGCCATTGGGTGAGTAAATGGTCGACATTGCATGTGATTGGATGACTCGTTCACCCCAGTCGACTGTTGGAAGGTGGCCTTTCTCTTTCATATCCCCCTGTGTTTGGTCTTCCCATAATTCTAAACCTCACCACCCTCTCGTTCCCCTCTTGCACCTCTTGCACCTCTTGCACCTCTTGCACCTCTTGCACCTCTTGCACCTCTTGCACCTCTTGCACCCCTTCCATTTCCTCTCAAGTCCCCTCTACCTTTTTCTGCTCCACCCGTCCCTCTCCCTCCCCTTACTACTTCCTCCCCCACTTCCCCCCCCCCCCTTCCCACACCAGCCTCCCTCACTCGCTCTCTCGTCTCATCGACCCGTCCATCCGAGTGTCCATCCCGGCCCCCCCACTTGCCACCTCCTCTGCCACCGGCGCTGCCACCGCTGCTGCTGCTGCCGCTGCCGTTGCTGCTGTTTCTGGCGCTGGTGCCGGTGCTGCTTTCGCTGCGTCGCCTGGTGTTTCTGCGGTTTGTTCGGAAGGGGGGCTTATGGAGGCAAGGAGAGGAGGGGCGGTGGAGGGGTCGCCAGGGCATGAGGGGTCGCCTAGCCGTGGGGGGGGGGATGCTCTGGGGCCTGTGAGGAGCGACGGATTCATTCAGCCAGGAGAGGGGTCAGCCGGAGCTGGCTCTCCTTTCCTCCGCGGCACCAAGGTATGCACGCACGTTGCTCAAAACAGTACACACACACGCACGCACGCGCTGGTGGCCCTCACCATACAAGTTGCTCACCTCTGGGCCCCTCTCTTCCCCTCCCACTGAATCCCCCCCTCTCTAGCCATTGTTCCTCTCCCCATCCGTCCCCCCCTCGCCCCTGGCTCTCAGGCCGTCCCCCCTCCAGCTTCAGGTGTATTTTGAGTCGACTCAAAATACTCCAGCTTCTCTCCAACTCCCCATTCCCTCCTCTCCCCCCATTCTTCCTACCACCATCCATCGCTTACAGCTCCCCCTTCTCCCTCTTGTTCCACCCCTCGGCCCTCGCCTTGCATCAGGTCCTTGGCACCAGTGGCGCATTCAAGCTGCTCCAGAGCACCCTCAAAGTGTCCTCAGCTCCCCTCCACCCCGACTCTGACCTTCCCCCCATCTTCGCCTCCTGATCCGTTGCCCCTGCTGCCCTGCCTGTCTTCCTCCCCCCCCCCCCCCCCCCACCGCCCCCCCTTCATCAGGTCCGTCACAACAGTGGTACGTTTAAACAGCTCTGGAGCACCCCCAAACTTCCCCCTGCTGCTATCCACGCCTCCGACATCCCTCTCTCTTTTACCTCCCCTCCTGCCTCTTCCACACCCCCCCCCCTGCCCCTCTTCCCCCGCCCCCATCAGGTCCCGCGCAACAGTGACATGTTCAAGCTGCTCCAGAGCACTTTTGAGGCACCTCAAAAACCGCGTGGTAGAAGTCTAGTTTTGAGGCGCCTCAAAAACCGCATGATAGAAGTCTAGTTTTGAGGCGCCTCAAAACTAGTCCTCTCCCCCCGCCCCCACCAGGTACTGCGCAACAGTGGCACATTCAAGCTGCTCCAGAGCACCCCCAAACTGCCCCCTGCCGCTCTCCACGCCGCCTCTGACCTCCCCCCCCTCTTCGCCTCCTCTCCCTTCGCCCCCGCTGCGCCTGTTGCGGAGGGGGAGGAAGGGGAGGAGGGGGAGGGGGAGGGGGAGGGGGAGGAGGAGAAGACACAGACAGGAAGCTTCAACGAAAGAGGTGAGTCAAGTGGGGCGTTGAAGTGCGAGGGAAGGGGGCAGGTGACAGGCATCGCAGATGGCATGTGTGCGGGTGGGTGTGTGCGGGCGGGTGTGTGCGGGGGCGTGTGTGTGGGTGTGTGTGGGCGGTCGGGTGTGTGCGAGTGTGTGCAGAGCAGGTGTCTACATGAAGCAAGTGCACGCAACGTGTGTAGAGTTGCCACAAGGTGTGAGTATGCGCGTTGGGGGCACAAGGCCAGTTAGGTGCAGGCCAGGTCCTTCCCCGACCGAACCGAGCGTCACTCTTGACGCATGCCTCACTTGTCCCTTGCTCCTGTGGTAGGAGGGATAGGAGCCAACACCGGATGGCAGGAGCCGACTTAAACTCCCTCTATTTCTCTCCGTGTCTCTCCATGTCTCTCCCCACATGCCGTTCTCCAGAGAAACTGGACCTCAGTCTCGACACGTCTCTGTCGTGCGACAGCCCAAGCACACCGGACGGGGCGGTCACCACTCCCCATCCCGCTGCTGCCGGTGCGGGCGGCAAGAAGGGGCTCTTCAGCTTCCACCGTAGCAACTCCCGAGGTACACCTGTCTTCCATACAGTCACGCAGTCCTATGGCCCTGCATGCGATTAGTCAAACTTGCAGGCAGTCCAGACATGCATGCGGGCAGTTTTGCGTGCCCATTGCTCATTGTCCATGCCGTACCCCAGCCCCAGTACATATGTGGTTAATCTTATCATGTCACGCTAGTCTCCCCCCCCCCCCCCCCACCACCACATCACCAGGCCTCACCGAGGAGAGTGAGGGCAGTTTGGGTTGGAAGCAGTGTATGCTGTCCCACTGTGGGCGCTACCAGTAGCATGTATCGTTACCCCCCGTCCCCTCCCCCACCTACCACCATTGCCTTTCCAGGGAACACCGAGGAGAGCGAGGGCGGTTTGGGTCGGGGGAAGTGCATGTGAACACACTGCATACAGTCACACTGCATGTCACCGATGGCATTCCCCCCATCATCACACCAGGGCTCACCAAGGAGACGATTTTTTAGGCGCCTAAAAAATTGGCATTCCCCCCATCATCACACCAGGGCGCACCAAGGAGAGTGAGAGTGTGTTTGGGTCGGGGGCAGTGCACGCGAGCACACTGCATTCTCAAGTGTATGCACCCTAACCAACCATACCCCACCATTTCCCACCACATCCCTCCAGGGCGCACCAAGGAGAGCGAGGGCGCATTTGGGTCGGGGGCAGTGCATGCGGCGACACCTCGGCCCAAGTCCACTGAGGAGATCCGAGGAGGGTTTGGGTCGCGCAGGCAGCAGCAGGTGAGAGACGGGCGTCAGAATTTTTTTTTTGGTGAGAGCTTGTTTCTGGGGTCGTTGAGATTTGTGGGTAGAAGTAATTGTGGCTGGAGGTTATTTCTTGTTGTGTGGGATTCCTCATGAGTCTTTGATGCGGTGGTTTCGTTTTGCAGGCCGCGGAAAGCCAATAAGGACAGAGTTTTATTATAAGAATAGTGTTGAATGCACGATCGACAGTAACACAAGATGCAAGAAATCATTGCCGTAGCATAACAGCAAGGATTAATGGTATGCTGGAGGAACCTATGGTACCCTCCTTTGTCTGGCTTTGTACACCTCACTTTCTCATGCATGCAGCCTATATTTGTCACCCTACCAATAGATAAAGCATACAGTTGCTCCTGCCTGTTTGGTTCTCCTGGATATGCATTTGTTTGTTTGCCATAGTCGTGTGCATATCTCTTGTGCTCCCTCAATCTCAAGATGTGATGTGATGTGACGAGTTGTGAATACATACTGAAGTTCGCAGCCAGTAAATGAAATTCCATGTTTTATTGCATGTTTTACCAGCCTGCCAGTCGGGCCGCTCTCGGTAGTGCGACATCGACGAATCGCTCAGGGTCTGTCTGGCGAGTCTAAGCCAATCGTCGTGGAGGATTTCTAGGACAAGGTCGCGCGCGACTCGTTTTGGACGACCATTTGACGGGAAACGACATGGTCCACATACACCTTTCGCACGCACCTGACGTCAGCCCCTCGATACAGTATCGTGATTCGCGTAGCAGGGAGAAGGGAGAAGATTGAGGGGAAGATCATATCGAGGGGGATAGCTGACGGACGGCAGCGCGCTGGCTGCGCGAGGGGAAAAAGGGGCCTGTGAAAGAAACCTAGCTAGCAAGGCTGGGTGCTGGGGGGGATAAGGAAAGTAAGCAGCATGGACCGCAGCACCGAAGTTTAACGTTTTAGAACCGCTACAAGTTTTTACATACCGTTCCGTACCTCCCTTCACGTCACCAAATGTTACCCACAAAGCCCGCGGAAAGCGAACTTCAGTTGCGCGCTCCGCGTTGTAGCGTGCTTCCGTTCTTGCCGAATGCTCCCTTGGCCCTCGTCCCTCCCTAGGGTTCAGATTTCGGCCCGTTCAATAGGCCCCCACTAGGCAAAACTACCCCCCTCTACTCCACTGTATGCGCCGTAATGCTCCACCATCACCCCCACTTCTCCTCGAGAATCCCGATGACCCATTTCCGGAATTCCGACCGCACCTCCACACCACACACCACGGGAATTTTCCGCTTCGATTTCTCCGCCTCGCGGTGATTGATGAAGCGGAACTCCCCCAGCGAGGCGGCCATTCAATCTTGCGTTGTGCGTGGCTCGAGGGTGACGCCTGGAGTTTACCTCGTGCTGTGTTGAGCAGAAAAGAAGAAGCCTGTCAGGCAGTCACCTCGTCTCGTCACTTGGCTGCTTTCCTAGCCTGTCGCTCGGCGTATATTTTTGCAACTGGCTCTCCTGTTTCGCTTTCGCCCCTTACACTAGTCTCATCGCTAGTCTCCTTGGAAGTTCGGTCCATAGTTGGTGTCGTGACTCCAAGATACAGTCGCGACGGAGTAGAGCGACTATTAGCCACCTGTTTGACGGTCATTCTCACACCCGCTTACTTTCTTGAGACGCCTTCAGTTGATATTCTCAAGCATGCCCGTAAAAACCAGCCTCCTTATGTTCTATATGCGCAGAACAGACCGCCGCTGCGGCGAACGCTTCTAACGTATCTCGCTGTAGACTTCCTCGTTTTTAGGTATTTCCAAGCTCGCGATTCCTCCACTGCTGCCTCGATACCTCACTGCCTCGCGTCCTCTTATCCCGTCCGGCCATTTCCTTCCTCTCCCCCTCTCGCCGCGCGCGCTGTGGTCCGCCGCGCTGTTCCCGAGGCACGTCAAGATCCGCAGCACAGCGTTTCCGAAAGCAGGCTTTCAGGCGCGGCGAACGCGGCAAACGCGCCAGCAATGACCGGCCGCGTCTGCACGCCGCGGAGGGCAGTGCTCGCTATTGCGCCGCTCGGGCTATGCGCGTCAGTCCTCCACCTGCTGGCTTGCGCGTCTGCCGCTTCAGCGTCCGTGCGCCGCCCGGGTCCAGACTCGAGTGCCCGAGGTACGCTCCAGAGACCAACGTATGCCCGGGTTTGGTGGTCGGGGGCTCGATGCCTGATGCTTCTAATGCCCTTCCCTTTTCCCGCATCCGCCCTCCCTTCTTCCCCAGAGTCTCGCACTAACGACCCCCTTTCCCCCGGGTCCCCCACCCCTCAACCACAAAGCCCGTCCTCCCTTCACTCCGTTTTCACCAAAAATGCGTCCTCCCCGCTCACCATCGCTCTCCCGCCTCCGCTATTGCGTCTCCGTTTCTCGCTATGGCGGCAAAATCATGGCGAAACGGCTTTTGCTTGTCTTTCCCCTTTCTCTTCCCTCCAGGCACTCCCGCTGTGCACCATCGGTCGATTTTTGAGTCGACTCAAAAATCCACTTCCGCTGTGCACCATCGGTCCCTCGCCGCCTCTACTCTGGGCTCCCCTTTCCGCCATGGCGGCAACATCATGCCCAAACGCTCTTCCGTTGCCTTGCCCCCGTTTCCTCTCAGATTCTGCATCTATTACGCATCGGTCCCTTGCCGCCGCTACTCTGGGCGCCCCATGCCGGTATGGCGGCAACATCATGCCCGTTGACTGCTCCCCGGGCCTCAAATGCCAACCCGACGCCTCCACCGCTGTCGCCTCCGAGCCTACTTCCGAGCCTAACCCGAACCCTCTCGCCAGGCCTGGCAACTTTGGTGCCGGACCTCAGGCTCTGACCAATAACCCGGACTTCGCCACCACGGGCAAGTGCGTTCCAGATGACTCGTCCACGTCATCCTCGTCCCCATCCACGTCAGCTCCATCCAACGCCACGTCACCATCTACCCCTAATTCATCAATCCCCCGCGCCCCCTCCTCTGGTGCTACATCCGTGCCTAGTCTCGGCCCTGGGCCCCTAGAAAAGCCTTCAACGTGTGCTTACATGTGCGCCAAGGGGCAGTACCATGGCGACATGCCGTGCCCCAGGGGGTATACCTGCGTGCTCGCCCTGGAGGGAGGCGTGCAACTCCCTCCTGAAACCCTAGAATCGCTCATCAATCCCCTCGCTATGTCCGCTGCTCTTAACTGCAGCAACATCAGCGACACCACCGCTGGTAATCGCCCCATAACGCCTATGAGCAATGCAAGCAATGTGGATTTTATCAAGTCAACTGGGGGGGTCATTCCCTACGAAGGCATCTGTGCCCCGAGCCAATGGTTCGGCCCGAACGTCTCGCCGGACCTCCTCTCGGCACCAACTTCTGCAGGCTCCGGTGTCTCTGCCAGGGCTGTCTTGGGAGGCTCGGGAACCGTGCCTGCTGCCAAACCTGCTGCAGGGAAGGCTGGGAGCAACTGCTCGTTTGGAGGGGAGGGCGCTGCAGTGCTGTGCAACCAAGGGTACGCGTGTCTGGTGGAAGTTGAGAAACGGACGGTGAACCACCCGCTGGTGCATGGGGTGTGTGTGAGTGTGGCGCTGTGCGACCCGTACCTGGAGGAAAAGATAGAGGATGAAGCCAAGATGGGGAGCTCCGGCAATAAGTCTGCAGGTGGTGGTGGGGGGCGGCTGCCCGGTCTGGGAGGACATAGGCTCTGGATTGCTGTACTCCTATTTGGCAGCCTCATGTTTCTATAGAAGGTTGTGTGGATCCCCTCTTTTTATCTGAGGTTGGGTTTTGATATTCCCAGGAGGGTTTGCCCCGAGGGAAGGTCTGGCCCTGCTGTATGCCCTCTTCAATTGCTCCTGCTGTTCTTGCTATTGCCTGCTTAGTTGCTCACAGATACCGGTATTACATTATCATGCAATTGTACCCTAGTATGCTGCTGTTGCAAAAATATTAGCTGCCTACAAAATAGACAACTGTAACCTTACCCTGTATCTGTACCCTAGAATGCTCATGCTCGTGCTGATGAGGCCATTCTTGCCCTGACTGACACCCTGCCTTTGAGTGCAAAAGAGGGAATGATAGAATGAGAGATTAAGATTGCCTACTCTACCATCTACTACCTAAACCTAATAGTCCAGCCATCCCCTATTGCCCGAATATCAACTCTGCAGAACAGGTCAATCTAGCAAGCATGGGTATACCATTCTTGCGTAACACCGGTAACACCCGCGACGAGGCTACGGCAAGTAAGCACTGTATCGTAAGCAGCACCTATCCAGTGCCGATTCAGGTGAAATCACTTCTCTGCCATCCTTTCCTCCCTCCCCTTCCTCTTCCCATTCACTCGCACTCAACCACCTCTCCCCACCTCCCCAGTCCTCCCCCCTCCCTTCAACAACTCTTCCCTTCAATGCCCTCACTCTCCTCACTCCCCCTCTTTCTCCTCCTTCCCATCATTTTCTTCTCCTCCGCCTGTCCTCCTCACCTCCTCCCCTGCTGCTGCAACTCCCTTGCTCTCGCTCTCCGCCCCTCTTACCCTCCTCCCACCTGCCTCCCCTTCCTGCCTTTCCTCACCTTCCCTCCCCTTCAACACTTCCCTCCTTCCCTTCCCTAACCTCTCAAGCTCCCTTTCAGCCGCTTCTGCCCGTCTCAATGCTTCCTCTGCCCGTTTCTCTGCCCGGGAAGCCCTCTCTTCTGCTTCACCTGCCCGCTCTTCAGCTGCACGCATCCTCCCGGTCAGCTCGTCCGCCTCACCAACCAACGACTCTGCCCGGGCAACTTCCTCCGATAGCCTAAATTCCGCCAGGGATACCCTGTCTCTAGCCCCCTCAATCTCAACTTCCAGGTCAGCACACCTCAACCTCATCTCCTCCAGCTCAGCTTGCAGACGTGTCACAAGGTGATTGGCCCTGGCTTCCACGTCTGCCACCTCTGCTTTGGCCAATTCCACCTGTCCATCTGCTTGCATAGCCTGGGCCCTCAATCCCGCCGCGTTTTCCTCCGCTTCTTGAAGCTTCCACGAAAGTAGCTCCCTCTCCTGCTTCTCCAACTCCAAATCCTTCCTCAGCTGCCTGGAAACCACTTCAGCTGCCCGCACCTGCTCTTCCAGTGAGTTCACCCTCTCCCGGGCAGCTTTCGCTTCCCGTTTCTGCTCCGCTGCGCGTTTCTCCGCTTCCGCCGCTGCCACCTCAGCTTCCTCCTTCTGCTTCCGCGATTCCCGAGCGTCCCGAAGCGCCCTATCGATCTTAGATTCTAGCGAGTGGTTACGCGTAACCGCCGCCTGCAGCTGCGACTGCAGCTCCCCAACCATATCCACTCGAGGAGGGGATGCCGGAGCTGGAGCCCGAGGCTCAGGCTCCGGTTCGGCATCTGATCTGTGGTCCGGGACGTCCGAACCTGCCGGAGGAGGTTCGGCAGCCCTGTGGGAGGTGACGTGCGGATGTGCTGAAGCGATGCTGTCGGAGCCGCCTTTCTTCCGCCACCGAGACAGCATAACGGCGTCTTTACAGACTCGAATTAACTAGTACCACTGCAACTAGTATCGGAGCTATGTGAGAGCAAACCAAACACGACTCGGGTTCGCTGAGACAGCTGATCGGCAGGCGGCTTGCAGATAACGACTCAGCTAACGTACTGCAATAATACTCAAAGCTAGCCAAAGCAGTCGGAGGAACGAAGGAAGACGCGCGGTAAGACTGACGATGAGATTAGCACTTTTTGCTGGGCCGAAGAGGTGTCACGCACGCCAGGGCAGCATGAGATCACACAGGCATACCCGCTATGACTAGCTCCGCTCACCGGTGGAAACACACATTGAGGGTTCTAAAAGCGTCATGCAGTCACTCTTAAGATGCAGGATGGTTCTTGTGCTCTCACTCAAGGCATATAGTATGAGTACTTAATGAGTATTAAAGGCAAGGGACTCAATGCAGGATGATTTTGACACACTCGGCTCAAGGCATAAGCTGTTGGTGGAATATTGCTTTAGCTCTTGTGATGTGTTACGGATAGCGATCCATCTGAGAGCTACCGGTATTGGAACAATATGGAAGGGGAACATGTTAAAGTGAGAACTGAATGATGACTAGAAGTGGAACCCTAGAACAAATACTAATTGGTTGTACTCACTAGAAGCATACCTCAGTCTAGCCTATAACTTCTATATAGCTAATATGTATAAGTTGACACACCCCCTAGGCTAGACAAGGGGTGAAGCTAAGCAAGAAGCAAACAGCTCAGGGTGGCACTACTAGTCCAACCACTGAGGCAGGGGTCTGGAGACCAGTCAGCAAGAATACAAACAAAGCTAAAGCAAGCCAGGGCGGCACTACTAGTCCAGCCATTGGAGGTAAGGCCACAAGGCCAGTCTGACAGGCATATATAATAGAGAGTACACAATCAGGATCCTAACAGGTAAGTAGCTACAGGAACAAGACCAAGCTGTACACAGTGCCGCTGATGATCTTTAGGCGCAAGCGCCTTAGTAAAGATACCAGCTGTTTTGGCACCTGAGGCCAAGTGAACTACGCGGGCCTGGCGGCGATGTTGTAGCTCGCGCAGGAGGAAGTACCGCAGCTGGATATGCTTCGCTCTGCCCTCAAGCCGAGGCTCCTGACACAGGAGTATCATGGCCCTGTTGTCAGCGTACAGGACCGGGGCAGAGCTAGGCCGCTCACCTAAGTCTGTGAGCAAGAAGGTCAGCCAACGGAGCTCCTGTGCCGCCATGGCACCAGCGTAAATCTCAGCCTCACAGCTAGACTGAGCCACAGACGACGAGCGAGTGGATCTCCAAGAGATAGCACCCGAACCAAGGCTAAAACAGTAGCCCTGCGACGACCTGAGCGTCTCAGAGTCGTCTGCCCAAGAAGCGTCTATGTGCCCAGTAAGGACCACTGGCCTGCGTCCTCCTAGCACTAACCCCATGCCCGATGTACTAGCAAGATAACGCAAAACCCTCTTAGCGGCAGACCAGTGTTGAGGTCGGTGTCTGCCTTTAGCCACAAAGCGAGCCAGGATGCTGAGAGGGAATGCGAGATCAGGGCGAGTGCAAGTCATCAGGTACATGAGGCAACCCACCAGCTCTGCGTAGGGGCCACTGGGCTCTACTGGCTCCTGAGGAACGGGAGCAGAGAGCCCATGGTCTACAGGTAGAGGTGTGGGCTGTGCGGAGGAGAACTGAAGACCGAACCCCTAAAGGACCTGACGAACCAAGTGTGACTGAGTCAGAGTGATGGTGCGTGCTGCTCTGTCCCTAGAGATCTGCAGGCCAAGATAGCGACGCAGCTCTCCAACGTCAGTGCAGGTGTGTCTCTTCAGAAGCTCGGCCTTCACAGAGGCCAGTGCTTCCCTGTCAGCAGTAGCGAAGACCAGATCGTCTACGTAGACAAGGATATAGAACGGAGTCTTGCCGGAATGCACAAACAGCGAGGGGTCAGCAGAGGACGGAAAGAACTGCAGGTCTGCTAACGTGGCCCACAGCGTATCGTGCCACTCGCGAGGGACTAACAGCATGGAGCAGAGATGGGGAGCAGCCTCGGAAAGGAAAGCAAGCTCGTACTGCGTGTCCTCTAGGACGTCACTGCCAAGGGCAGGAGCACCCCCGACGGACGGAGGACGGGCAGGGTCAGAGACCAGAGCGGTAGCGTAGTCAAGGCGGCGGGTAGAGGCGAAGTCAGCGACAGCAGCGACAAGCGCGTCAAGGCGCGACACATGAACAGCAGGGTCGGTAAAAAGAGAGGCAAGGACCTGAGGGACAAGGGGACGAGTGGCACGAAGGTAGTCAGAGAACGGAGGAGGTGCGACAGCAAGGGACGAGGGAGGAGGGGATGGGAGGAGGGGAGGACGAGACGAGTGGGAACGGAGCAACATAGGGTGGGAGCGCAGGACAGGAGAGACGGGACGAGCACGGGAGGGACGGCGAGCCCAGACGTGAGACGGAGGGGTAGGTTCAGGGGACAGCGGAGGAGACACAGGAGGGGAACGAGGAGGAAGACAGGCCGGAGACGAGTCTGGCGGCGGGAACTCAGGACCGTAGACAGGAAGGTCAGCAGGCGGTGGGGGAGACACCGTCGCACGGTCCGGGGAGGGAAGGCCGAGCAGGCGGAGAGCGGAGACCGGCGGCGACGGCTGCTGCGGCGGCGACGACGGCTGGGCTGGAACCCTCGGACCAGGAGAGGCAGAACGACCGTCGGCAGAACACTCAACAGCAGCACCCCCAGAACCAACACCCCCAGAGCAAGAACCCCCTCCAACTCCAGCGGCACCCCCGGGAGCTGCAGGACAAACACCCTCGTCAACGCCAGTACCCCCAGAGGCCAACGGCGGAGGCGGCGGCGGCGACATCGGCTGCGGCGGTGGCGGTCACTGCAACTGCGACGGCGGCGGCGGCGGCGACGACGGCACGGAAGGCGGAGACACCGGGGAAGGGGGACGCGACAGAGACGAGCCGGGGGAACTACCAGAGTCAGCAGACTCCTCAACGGAGACAACCGACGGGAGGGGAGTGACGTGAGAGACACCAGACGGGGCAGGACGAGGCGGGAGAGGAGTAGGGGCTACCGGGGGAGAGGGAGCGAGGAACAGGGGCAGGGCAACCGGGAGACCTCGGTGAGAGAAGCGACGGTAGAAGGAGATAGACTCGTCAAAGGTGACGTCACGAGAGTGGAGGAAGCGGTGAGACGGCGGGTGGTAGAAAAGCCAGTCAGACGAGTCCAGGGGGAAACCGAGGAAGACACAGGGGACAGTGCGGGCAGTGAGCTTGTCCGTGCCAGAGGCACGAACATGAGCAAGGCAGCCCCAGACGTGGAACGCAGACGCGTCACCGGGGGACCCAGTCCAAAGAAGGATCGGCGAAACCTGCGGCCGCTGGGAGCGTGGCCACAGGTTAAGCTAGTGAGCAGCGTAGCGAACAGCGAAGGGCCACAGAAAATGGGGTGCATCGGCATGGATCATGGAGGTTCGGGCGACCTCCATGACCAAGCCGATGCGGCGCTCAGCAACCCCATTCTGCTGTGGCGAGTCCGGCAAGGTGTACGACTGGGTAATGCCCTCCGCACGACAAAACTGTCCAAGCCGACCAGAGGCGAACTCGCCGCCACGGTCAGAGTGGAGACACAACACGGGGAGACCGCGGCGGAGACGCGCAGCCACAACCCACCGGAGAAGAACGTCAGCCACGTCGGCCTTCCGCTCCAGGGGAAACACCGTGGTGTAGCGCGTGTAGTCGTCGACGAGCACAAGGAAGTAGCGCTCAGCGCGCGGTCCGGGGACGGGGGCAGGGCCCCAAATGTCCAGGTGCAGGGTCTGAAGGGGGGCAGTAGCAAGGCGCAGTGAGGAGGAGTGAGGAGCGCGGCGGAGCCGACCCTCGACGCAAGGCGTGCACGGTGGCGCAGTCGAGGGAGGAAGGGCAGGGAGCGACGCGGGGAGACCGAAGACAAGACCGTGCTGGGACATGTGACGCAGACGCGGGAGAGCAGAGTGACCTAAGCGGTGGTGCCAGAGAAGGGACGGGTGAGTGAGGGACCGACACGAGCAAGCTGCAGCAACCTGGGAGGACGCACCAACCGGGGGGGAAGCGGTGTCGAGGGTAAACAGACCGGACACTGGGTCTCGGGGGAACGTCGCAAGGGGGGAACCTGAGACAACCTCAGAACAGACAGCGAACCGCTCATGCCCGGGGAACGTTGTGGTGACGCCGAGGTCCTAGAGACAGCCGACACCAACCAGGTTCCTCGAGAACGAGGGAACGTGGAGGCCAGTAAGGGAGCCCGGGGGAACTGCTGGACAGGGAAGGGACGTAGAACTGCGAGCGATGACAGGACCCGCAGAGGGGTCAGCGAGAGAGACAACAGCAGGCGCAGCAAGCGATGTGAGCATGGAACGGTCGCAGAAGAAGCAGGCAGAAGCACCGGAGTCGAGAGTGAAGGACAGCGACGCAGTGGCGGAGGCCGGGGACGGGACCGGTGCAGCGACTAGACTAGGCAAGCTAGGCATTCCTACGCCTGACGCAGCAGGGGAGGCTAAGCTACACAATGGTGCAACACCTAAACTAGAGTACACAGGGTAATAAGATCCAGCAACACTAGCAGCGTCAGAATACAAAGCATACAAAGCAACACCTATCTGATCCATGTCTAACTCAAAGAGCGGCACGCCCTGGCGGAGCAGGCTGTGCCAGTCGGGGAGGTCCGGGGCCGGGCCAAAGCGACGACGAAAGAGATCGTCGAGGCGGCGGAAACAGCGGGCGGCCGGGTGCTGGCGGCGGCACAGAGTGCCGCGAAGAGGCCCGGTCTGAAGCTAGTACTGGCAGGTGACAGCACCGGAGCCACCGGTGGACACCAAGCTTTGGGGGCCGCCACCACGGCCACTACCTCCGGAGGTGACGGGCCAGCCAGCCGGGAGACGGGCCCACTACTGCGGCGACTGCTGCTGGGACGGCGGCTGCTGCTGGGGCGGCGGCTGCGGCTGGGGCTGCTCCTGCTGCGGCTGGGGCTGCTCCTCCTGCCCACCTGTGCTAGTCCCCGCAGGCTGACTACCATCACCACCACTACCACCACCACCACCACCATCACCTGCGCCACCACCCCTACCTCCCTGGCGATCACGACCACCGCGGCGCGAGCGCTGCTGCGGGTGGACCGCAGCAGCCGTCTCGGTGAGAGGGGTCGCCGTGGCGACTGCAACCGAAACGTCAGTGAACGTGCACTGGGAGGGGGCACAACCGTAAAAGATAGAGACTGCCGGCGCACCGCTCGACTGAGCGATAGTGCGCTGGCGAGTCTCAATCTCGGTAAGGGTATCGACAAAGGCGGTGAGGGTGAGGTCACCCGGGTGCTGGCTAAGGAAGTGATTGCGAGCACTAGCGAGGCGGTCTGGCAGGCGCATGGCGATAAAATAGAGCATCATGCAGAAAGGGGGGGGGAGCGCAGTGAGCTGGGCAGCAGTGCTGGCAGTGCGATAGCAGGTCTCTAGGGCACGCAGGTGAGTGGCAAATTCTGCGACAGTAGGGAAGGCTGCAAGGTCTGGGAAAAGCATAGGGAAGAGCAGGCGGCCAGCAGAAGCAGACACGAGTGTGGAATAGCGAGCAATAATGGCATCTAAGTAAGCTTTGGCCATCTCAATAGTAGCAAAGCGCGAGCGCTCAGACACAGGGAGGGCGTGGCTAATAGCAACCTGAGCGACTGCATCGCGGGAGTCCCAGACCGCACGGGCAAGCGTAGCAATAGAGAAAGCCTCACGGTCATCAGAAGAGGAGTCAGCAGGGAGGGGAGTAGGTGCGGGGGGGCAAGGGAGCAAGCCGTCGACATGGACAACCAAAGATTGGCCATCCTGGCGCTGACCGGTAAGGTGGCGGCGGAGATCGGAGAGCCAGGCGGCGAAGTCAACTGCATGGCCCTCGGCGTCCAGTCGGAGCACGAAGTCAGCCATCGTGCAGGGTCAGCATTACAGCTCCACAGGAACACAGCGACGCAGGGACACAGCGACAACACTCTCCAGCACGGCGGCCGCGAGGCGCCCCAGCACTGGCGAGCAGAGTAGACGGAACCCGAGGCGGCACGGCAGGACGAGCAGGCACGAAGATGGGCCGGGCGGGCAGAGGGAGAGGCCAGGCAGACGCGGCGGGGCCAGGCAGATGCGGCGGGGCCAGGCAGGCGCGGAGGGGCCAGGCAGGCGCGGCGGGGCCAGGCAGGTGCGGCGGGGCCAGGGAGGCGCGGTGGGGCCATGCAGGCACGGCGGGGCCAGGCAGGTGCGGCGGGGCCAGGGAGGCGCGGTGGGGCCAGGCAGGCGCGGCGGGGCCAGGCAGATGCGGCGGGGCCAGGCAGGCGCGGCGGGGCCAGGCAGGCTTGCCGGGGCCTGGCAGGCACGGCGGGGCCAGGGAGGTGCGGCGGGGGCCAGACAGGCGCGGCGGGGCCAGGCAGGCGCGGCGGGGTCAGGCAGGCGCGGCAGGGCCAGGCAGGCACGGCGGGGCCGGGCAGGCGCGGCGAGGCCAGGCAGGCGCGGCAGGGCCAGGCAGGCGCGTAGGGGCTAGGCAGGCGCGACGGGGCCAGACAGGCACGGCGGGGCCATGCAGTTGCGGCGGGGCCAGGGAGGCGCAACGGAGCCAGGCAGGCGCGGCGGGGGGCAGACAGGCGCGGCGGGGCCAGGCAGGCGCGGCAGGGCCAGGCAGGCGCGGAGGGGCCAGGCAGGCGCGACGGGGCTGAGCGGGCGTGACGGGGCTGAGCGGGCGCGACGGGGCCAGGCAGGGCGCGACGGGGGCCAGGAGGGGCGCGACAGGGCCAGGAGGCGTGACGGGGCCCAGGAGGGGCGCTATGGGGCGCGATGGGGCCCAGAAGGGGCGCTACGGGGCTAGGAGGCGCGACGCGGCTAGGAGGCATAACGGGGCCCAGGAGGGGCACGACGGGGCTAGGAGGCGTGACGGTGCCCAGGAGGGGGCGCGACGGGGCCCAGAAGGGGCGCGACGGGGCCCAGGAGGGGCGCGACTGGGCTAGGGGGGCGCTACGGGGCCCAGGAGGGGCGCGACGGGGCTAGGGGGCGCGACTGGGCCCAGGAGGGGCGCGTCGGGGCCCAGAAGGGGCGCGACGGGGCCCAGGAGGGGCGCGACTGGGCTAGGGGGCGCGACGGGGCCCAGGAGGGGCGCGACAGGGCTAGGGGGCGCGACGGGGCCCAGGAGGGGCGTGACGGGGTTAGGAGGCGCGACAGGGCTAGGAGGCGCGACGGGGCCTAGCTAGGGTACGGGCGGAAGCGGTAGGTGGGGGATTCTAACCTACGCGTGATACCATGTTTAAGTGAGAACTGAATGATGACTAGAAGTGGAACCCTAGAACAAATACTAGTTGGTTGTACTCACTAGAAGCATACCTCAGTCTAACCTATAATTTCTACATAGCTAATATGTATAAGTTGACAGAATATGCCCCCAGATTTCATGCGATTTTCCCTGATTTAGGGTTTCTTCAGGGATTTTTCCTGTACCAGCCCTGTCTTGCTAGTATTTTGTGCAACCTTCCTTGATTTCTCAGCTCTTTTTTTTAGGGAACTCTGTCTGGTCAGCAGTGTAACCGCAATGGACCCTGACGAGTCCGCCTAATATCGTCAGCCCTAATTCCAGTAATAGCGGAATCTATCCCCCCCCCCTCCCCCCCGGAATTTTCGTGCCAGCCCTATAACACCCCCGCCAATCACAGCAGATTGACAGTTAGTCGTACACAATCCACGTGAAATGGCAGATTCCAGCCACACTGCATCCAGCACATTCAGCGCAGCAGTACATGATTGGTCCTTCCATGCAAGTCTAGCGCTAGCGCAGAGCAGGACCTCGCCCAGTGATTGGGAATTAGCCAAATTCAGCTTCGACGACCAATAGACCAACGTCGTTCAGCAGCTGCAGATAACCTCGCGCGACAGAACGTGGCGGTTACCTGGCGGCGCGGACAAGGGAACCAGCGCATCGCGTTCATGCACGCAACCATCCCATACTGGCTGGCGTTTTCGTCCCACGGCAAGGCTCCTTCTGCTAGCTCCATTTCTTGCTCCCACTTGCTTTTGCCCTGAACATTACTTCTTGTCATTCTTTGTCTGCAAGTCATTGCAGCACACTGCTCGACTCGCAGACGCCATGGTCGAGCCAGGAGACCCCGACTAGCCTGACAGTAATTAGCAGATGGACTCTCACACGGGTCTAGACTTGTTACTCTCCACCCTCTGAAGCCTGACGCGTATCCCGCACAAGGTTAGCAGCGTTGTGCATAGTCCCGCTTGTCAGCCAGCTGGCGGTTCTGTAGGTGACGTTGCGGCTGGGTCTAACAGCAACCCCACTGCTGGCCCCTCCACGGCTGAACCCGAGATCCCCGGTACTACGGCTGTGAATCCGGCTAAGCGTTCCCGTCATTACAGACAGGCCACTCTTCCATCTTCTCGCCCAAAGACGACGAGAAAAGAGGCATCTGAGGCGCCAGATTCCGGTGAGGAGGATGATGAAGAAGATGAGCCTCCCTCTGCGACCAAAACCATGCGTTCAGCAGACGAGCAGTATGCAGATACGCAGCGCCGCTACAACACGAAGTGGCAAGACGAGTTTCCATGGCTCCTTGAAAAATCACCTGATGGACTTCCCACCTTCAAGTGTTCCGTGTGCATCGAGCATGCAGGTCTGAGTGGCAAAACCGGGCGTCGTGGCAGCAGGATCAAGGATGCACCAAAGCAAGCATTCACTCGCCATGCTGGGACGGCAAAGCATCGGTTGGCGTTCAGAAAGCAGATGACGCTGCTGCAGCAGGCAACGACACAGACTTTGATCGACCAAGTTGCTGGCGCGTCGGACGTGGAGGCGACCCGGGTCACAGCTCTTCTCGACGTTCTCTACCACTGCTGCAAGACGAACGAGTAGATGGAGTCGTGGGTCAGGTTCTCACGCTACCTAGCTGAGCGGAAGGTAAAGAACTTCACCGACGAATGCTACAGGTGCTACATGAACAGGTACGGTCCCTATCCTCCCGTATCACTGATTGTGCACCTAATCCCCTTAACACACGGTGTGGTAATTTTGCCCGGGTGTCTTTCCTTGAATGTCTTTCCTTGAATGTAATTTTTCACACGCTACCCTGAATGTCTTTCCTTTCTGTCTTTTGCATCCTGGTTGGCAGTTACGGCTTTGGGGAGTTCACCTTGTCAGCCGGGTTGCAGACCACGCAATTGGAGCACTTGCTTCGAAGCCCATTCATCAGAATCAGTCTGGATGAGAGCACGGATCGCTGCAGGGGGAAAAATCAGATAGTCTTCGTCACATTCATTCGCGAGAATCATGTCGTCTGCGAGTATCTCACCCTACTCACGGTGGACAAGGCGGACGATGCGTCCCTGCTCGCTCTTTTGCTCTCACACCTGGGGGCGATTGGCGTAGACATGCGGCGGGTCTCCGGCATCAGCACCGACGGCGTGGCTGATGATGGGAGCCAAGGGGGGTTTGGTGACGTGCCTGCGACACCAGATTCCTCACTTGGTGTCTTGTCACTGCATAGCACACATGTAAGTGATGTTTCATTTAATAATTGTGGCATTTACGCAAACGGAACGTTGTACATAGTAACACCCTTATGTATCATACATCATTTGTGTATGCGCAGAGAGGCACTGGTTGTGAAGGCAGCTGCAGAAGACGTGCCCAGGTTCAAGATCATCGACGATGTGATTCGTGAACTGGCCGAGTTCCTTGGTCGGTCAGGGCTGTGGCACCATCGGTTTCTGGAGCTCTAGGACGTCTTTCTGGCAACTTCACTTGAGATGCAGGGTATTTTTCACGTTCGCTGGCTATCTCGGGGTGATGCTATCATTCGTTGCAATCATTGTCATGCTCTCTGAGTTTCTTGACAAGCAGCTGCACAACATTGTCACCTCTTACCGTTTCTGGATCATGCTGATGTTTCTTGCTGATGTTCTCGAGTTGCTCAACACTCTCAACAAGTATTTTCAGGCACATGAGGTATGATAAGTTGCCTTAAAAAAAAAAATCAAAAAAAAATCCATACTTAGTACAGTACCACTTGCCTTACTCTGTATATGTCCCCCCCACTCGCAGCTGGACTTTGGCTCCGTCAATTCAGCAATCAGCCGCATGAAGTCCCTCCTCCTAAGCCGCTACGTCGACTGCGGCGACGACTTCACCGGAGGGCCGAAAGATCGCCTCACGGGATTCCTCACCCGTCACGGCCCTGGCGGTACGCGCAGCGTTACAGTTGAAGGCTTGAAGTCCGACTGCAGCTCAACACGCTTCACCTTCATCCTGCATGATAGAGGGCATCTGGACTATCATGGGGGGTGGAAGCATGATGACTATGTGGTGGAGTGCATGGCGTTGGCTGAGGGGCTGGTTAACAACCTGCACCAGCGGCTGGGAGATGTGGAGAAGCTGATCGGCTCCAGAATGTTCGCTGCGGATGAGTGGCCCGTGGGTTGGCTACGGGCTCCCCGGAACGCACAGTGCCTTGCCTAGTTCGAGTCCCTAGTCGACCTCTACCATGCTGGAGAGTCTGTCGAAATCCTGCCAGGCATCGACAAGTTTGCAGCTGCCAAGGAAATCCCGCACTTCACCCTGGTTCTTGCTGCCCTTCCGAAGGGTGACAAGGGCTTCTTCACTGGTCTGACCGCCATGCTCAAGACACCGGACTGGCAGCATAGTTACCCCAACTTGGTGAAGCTCTGGTGCGCCCTTGCCGTCCTGCCCCTTAGTACTGTAGAGTGCGAGCGCGGGTTCTCCCGCCATAACAAGATCAAGAGTACCTTGCGTGGCCGCATGAAGGATACACGTCTTAAGGACCTGATGTGCCTTAGCTTGCTAGACTATGAGCCCGATTGGGCAGCAGTTGTAGAAATCTGGAGGGCGCACAAGAAGAGGAAGCCCTACAACAATGCTGTTCAGGTCCGAGACCGTGGTAGCAAGAAAGGGAAGGAGAAAGCGGAGGATGATGCTGGTGTGGTTGCTGTAGAGTGCATGGAAGAGGAGGAGGATGATGAGTATATTTTTTGCCCTGATAATATATTGATATGGTTTTCAGCTCAACTTAAATGTATTACCCTGACTACTCAGCTTACAAACTTGTCACACCCTTGAAAAATCAGTGGAAAAAAAGAACAGGCACTGAAAAAACAGGGTTGTCTGGGGGGGGGACTGAGCAATCAGGGCACCTCTAAACCAATCTGAGGGCCTGAAGGGGAATAAAGGCTTGATTGGGGATTGCACTCAAATCGAGATGTATTACTAGTACGGTATATGGGTACAAGCGAGAGCCAAGAACACATGGCCGAGAGAGGAGTACGTGGAAGGTATGTAACCCCAAAACACTGGGGAATTTCTACTTTTTACTTGCCACCACCATGTGTCCCTTCCCGACCCCCTGTCGAAAGCTCCTTACGGCTAGTCCTACGTGGCAAACCCTTTCCACGTGGCAACGATGGCACTCAGCATGATCTCATGTGCCTCCTCGTCAGTCTGTGCCACATGGCGCGGCATTACGGTGTGGGATGGCATGGCATGGCATGTCATGGGATGGGATGGCATGGCATGGGATGGCATGGCATGGGATGGCATGGCATGGGATGGGATGGGATGGGATGGCATGGCATGGGATGGCATGGCATGGGATGGGATAGGATGGGATGGGATGGTATGGCATGGCATGGCATGGGGATGGCAGTGGCATGCCATGAATATGTATGATACATTAGAGCATCCCACAAGCACATGTATGCACAGGAGCACAAGCACAGGCATGTGAACGAGAGGAAGCACACAGCGGGGAGAGGGACAGAAGGAGAGGGGTGAAAAGAATGCTTCATGTATGCACAATACACATGAAAAGCAAAACAAAGGATAAAAGCTCCAACAGCTCTCCTCACACTCTCAATCCTCCTCCTCCCTCACCACTGACTCACCTCACACTGCATGCGGATGGATTCAAAGCTCGGCAAGCGCCATCCCCACAGCTGCCAGCTGACCCTCACTGCTCTCCCTTCCTGACGTTAGTTTTCCCATCCTCGTGAATTCCCTCCTCACGCACCACTGACTCACCTCACACTGCATGCGGATCAAAGCAAAGCTCGGCAAACTCCATCCCCACAGCTGCCGGCTGATCCTCACCGCGCGCTCCCTCAGCTCCTAACCACTGCTCTCCCTGTCATTGCGTTTCCCATGCTCGCGTCTTCCTTTCTCAACCCCGTCTCACCTCGCACTGCATGCGGATCGATGCGAAGCTGGGCAAACTCCACCCCCACAGCTGCCGGCTGATCCTCACCGCTCGCTCCCTCAGCTCCTAACCACTGCTCTCCCTGTCATTGCGTTTCCCATGCTCGCGTCTTCCTTTCTCAACCCCGTCTCACCTCGCACTGCATGCGGATCGAAGCGAAGCTGGGCAAACTCCACCCCCACAGCTGCCGGCTGATCCTCACCGCGCGCTCCCTCAGCTCCTCGCCCATGCCGCCGACCCCCTGCCGGTGCACATACAGCAGCAGGCGCGCGATGAACCGCACGTTGTCCGTGTGCCGCGGCCACCGGTAGAACACCCGCGCCGCCATTCTTGTTGCTACAGCCATGAGGAGTTCCGCCACTTCTTTTTCTTTTGGGCAGACCACCGCTACAACCTGGTCGATCCATGCGCTACAGCCGATGAGCATGCGGGCCCGGGAGGCGGCGGCAGAGGCTTGGGGGAAAAGCCGAGGAGGGGGGATGGCGGGTTTGTGAGAGGGGGTGCGGGGCGAAGAGGAGGAGGACGGGGAGGAGGCGGAGGCAGGGGAAGAAGGAATAGGAGGCCTTTTGGCGGTTACAGGCTTAGAGGTGGCGTTTTTGCTGGCACTTAGCTGAGAGTTGGTAGAAGAGCTAGTGGGAGGATCCGAAGATAGAGAGGGAGATTGGACAGGGGAGAGGGTGGAGGAGGAGGAGGAGCGAGAGTGGGAGCCGGACTGAGACTGACCCTGGGATTTGGAGGAGGAGGAGGAGGAGGAGCGGCGGTGGCGGGGGAGGTGCTGGCGGGGGTCAGAGGCCGAAGCGAAGGAGATGAGGAGGCCCTCCAGGCCCCAGTCAAAGAGCTCCAGCATCAAGGGGTCCGGCGGAACGGCATCTTGGAGAACGGCCTGTGGTGAGGTTGGGGGGGCGGGAGGGGAGGAGGAGATGGGGGGGAGGATGAAGACAGAGACGAGGAGAGATGGAGATGAGAAGCCCCTCGAAGCCCCAGTCAAAGAGCTCCAGCATCAAGGGGTCTGGCGGCACTACCTCCTGGAGAATAGCCTGTGGGGGTGGGGGGGAATGGGGGAAGGCGAAGAAGGCAGAGATGAGGAGAGGAGAGGATAGGGAGCCCCTTGAGGATGTTGGGAGAGCAGGGGGTGGAGTGAGGGCTGACAGGGGAAGTGAAGCAGGGAGGAGGGAGAAGGGGAAGAGAGGGAGAAGTAAGAACGCACCTTGAAGCTCCCCCGGACTGCTTTCCCCCACATGGGCACAAGCGCACGGTGCTCCCTCCTTTCCTCCCCCAGCAGGCACCCTATCGCCTTCCACTGCGCCCACCCCACCTCCACCTCGGGGTACTCCACCTCCCGCGCCCACCGCGCCACCGCCTCCTCCTTCCTCGCCGCCTGCTCCCGCCTCCTCGCTGCCCGCCTCTCCCTCCGCTCCTCCTCCTCCCTCTCCGCCTCACTCGCCCCGCTGCGCGCCCCCATCCCCCCCACCTTGATCACTTCGTCGCTCTCCCAGGCTTTCACAGGGGCCTCTGGAACCACCACTGACAGCCGGTGCCGTGCCTTAGCGCTCAGCGATCGGCTGCTGTTTGCCCCTCCGCTGACTACGCCTCTGCTGTCTGCCCCTTTGCTTTCTCCTGTGGTGCTCCCCGTTCTGCGCTCTCCCCCTGTGCCTGGCCCCGAGCCTTGACCCCTCTTCCCCACATCCTCCTCCTCCTCGGCCTCTTCTTGGATGCTCTCACACTTATCCCTTGCAATCTGGCTACCACAATCCCTCCCTCCCTCCTCCTCGCTCTCCTCGCTCTCCCCACTCTCCTCACCATCCACCCCATGCATCAGCAGTGGCTCTATTGACACACGCATGATCACTTTTGCACACAGTAGCTTCGTCTCTTGCAGCTCGTCCTCCCCAATCCCCCACCTACCCTCCCCCCCTTCCTCATCCTCCTCGTCCTCCTCCTCCTCTCTCTCCTCCTCCTTCTCATCATCATCTCCAGGCAATTTGAACAACGAGCTCAGCTCTAGAAACCCATTAGCCAGCTCGTAAGCCCATGGATACTCCAAAATCCGCTTCCCTAGTTTCCTCCACCTCCTCCTCCTCTCCCTCTCTCGCTCCCTTCTCCTCGCACTACCACTCCCGACACTACTCAACCCCCACACTCCCTCCCGCTCCCTCTCCCTCTCCCTCTCCCTCGCCCATTCCTTCCCTAGGATCGGCTCCAGCAGTGCCGAACCAAAAACCGAAGCAAATTCCCGCCTTGCCGAACCAGTCTGGGCTCGCAGCAACGCGAACCTAGCACCTGCTAAAAGCCTGACAATCCGGTTTGGAACAGGCTCGGCACCATTAGGCACGAGAGCCATCCGAACTGTCTCCCTCACACCCTCGGGATCGTCATATGTCGAAGCACAGGCTCGGATGCGGATCCGAACTGAAGCTTCACCGAGCCTGAGCTCCTCGGAACGGTCTGCCAGCAGCCAAAGGTCGTCCGGGGCCAGGTTCGGCAACCGAGCCGCTTCGGTAGCTATGAGGAGTACCAAGAGACCCGGGCCTGCTGCTGTGGTGGATACTAAAACACTGTCTAGTTGCCGAAGCTTGGGAGGGGTGGCGGATTGTGGGAGGGGCGCTAAGAGGGGGTGACTATAAAGGGGGTCGCTGTCAAAGTCCATACTAGGGGTGCGGCTTGTGCTGTTGGCCGCAGCGGAGGCAGACACATGGGCGGGTAACGTACCAGCAATGCTGGATGACGATTGGAGGATGGCGCGAAGAACTGCCAGCTCAGCAAGCTCAACCAATGGAGCGGGGCCAAGCCCATCCACCCCACCCCCCCCAGCACCAGCACCAGCAGCACCAGCAGCTGCTACAGCAGCACCAGCAGTATCAAACCGGCCTTTGGACGGCGGAGGCACAATGGGAATCGGGCAGGCGCTCACGAAACTCCTCTGCCTGCGATGCTTTTTCTTCTGCCCAGACGGGCTGCTAGCAACCATAAAGTCTTCCCCCACGCCATGACTACTCCCCTGAATATTCCCCTGAAGATTCCCCTGACTGGGATCTTCCCCCAGCAGGGCTATTCTCCAAGCCGCTTCCTCCAACCCCCCTCCCCGCTCCCCACCCAGCGACTCCCCACCCCCACTCACCCCGCCCCCCACTCGCCCCCCTCCTATGCCCCCCTGTACACCCCCCGGCGCAGCAGAGCCGGCAAGGAGCGCTGCAAACTCCTCATCCCCCCCAAACGACTTGATCACCGACACCTGCCCCGTGGGCGTGGGGGCAGCCATGGCATCCCCATAGCCGCCATAACTCCCATACCCACCAGCATACCCAACACCATATCCACCAGCGTAGCTACCAGCATAGCCAGCAGCGTAGCTGGCGCCGGGGCGCTGCCTGATCTGGCACTTGAGCGCGACGGCATCAACCATGTCCAGCAGGCACTGCAGCACGAACTCCCGGCACTCCTGCGCCTCCGACGCATCCTCCCACTCCGCCACTGGCCCCCCTGTTGCAGTCGAACCCGCCCCATCCCCACCTGCGCTCCTCCCCCCGGCTCTACTCCCCCCTGCCCTGCTTCCCCCTGCTCGGCTCCCCCCGGTTCTGCTGCCCCCAGGCCCGAACCCGGGCCCTGGCCCACTTCTAGCCCCCGTTCCATTCGTCCACCCACTAGCGACACTCCCTGGGCTTAGAGATTCCTCATCCTCATCCTCCGAATCGTTCTCTTCGTCGTCCGAATCCGAGCCTCCGTGCTCGCCACGGCCGCCGGACCTGCCGTGCTGAGCCTCCAGCTTCTTGCCGTACCGAGCCTGCCAGTCCTGCTTGCCAAGCCTATCCAGCAGCCGAAGCACACAGACAGCTGCGGTGGCAGGCTGCTGGCTAGCCGCGGCTGCTGTCAAGCCTAATAACCGAACCACATCCACGTGGAGTGGTGCTGGGTTCGGAACTGCTTTTTCTGCCATCACCAACCCTCCCAGCCCTGTTGCCGCCGAACCTAACACCGGACCTCTTGCCGAGCCAGGAGCGAAGCCGGCAGGTTCGGCCGAGGCAGCACTGCTTTCAGAGGATATCCCTATCCTACCCATCATGCTTGTGATCACATCGGATTCCCTGATACCAGTACCCACACTGAAGGTGCTTGCACTACTGATGGTGCTGACTGTGCTAATGGTGCTTCGAGCACCTCCCCATAAACCGCTGGCGTCACTACTGCTACTACTGCTACTACTGGTGCTGCTGCTGCTATTACTACCACTCAAAACAGCAGATTCGACAGAAAACCTGCTGCTCCCGAGCCTCCCGACGCTGCTCCGGCTCTTCCGAACGTCCCTCCCATCCCCTGCCATACCATCCAGCCTTCTCTCCTCCTGCCTGCCCTCAACAAGTCCCCCTCCTTGCACCACTGCCCCTACTGTCACCACCCCTACTCCTGCTCCTCCTCCTCCTGCTCCTAGAACGTCCCTTGCTCCTGCTGCCACAGCCCTAGGCCCAGGGGTAGCTACAGTGATCTGCCGCCCACTGGACGCTTCGAGAATCTCCTCAAGCAGTTTGTCCTGTAGTTGCCGCCCCGCCTCAGCCCGCAATGCTGATTCGAACGCCGAGCCTACCACCGAAGCACCGCCCAAACCTGTACCGTCGCTTTTGTAGTCCTCGTTATAGTGATAACCGTTCATTACGGTCACATCCTCTTCATCTGCACCTGCAGGGTCCTCAATCTCCAACGGCTCAACTATTGTCACCATGCGTTCTCGCTTTGGCCGGCTTTCCTTGTCCGTTTCAAAACCAACGTGGTGACTGTCCATGCCGTTGCCATTGACACCTGAGGAATCTCCTGATAAGTCCTCCTCCTCGCCTAAATCCACATCCCCAAATTCCTCCTCTTCTTTAATAGCCTCCACTCCGCCCAACAAACCCCTCCCCCTCTCCCTCTCCCCCACCCCACTCCAATCATTCCCTCCATCCTTCTCACACTCTCCTTCTGCTCCCCCCCCGTTACTGTCACCATCGCTCAAGTCAACTGAGAAAAAGTTTCCCACGTCTACAGTGTCGCTCTGCCCTATGGAATCAATAGAGGCCAACGAAAGCTTCCCTCCCGGACCACCCCCATCCCCTAACACCCCTCCCCCTCCTCCTCCTTCTCTAAACGACCTCCCTCCTTTCAAAGACCCCTCCCTTAACGAGCGTTCTCTAAACGAGCGCCCTCGTTCCTTCATCGAGCGGCTCTCTCTTAAAGACCGGCTCTTGCTCATAGACCTACTTCCCACGCGAGTCAACCCTCTCCTTTCTGAGAAACTTTCCGACCCAAGGCTCCCCAGCGCCCTCTCCCCGCCTCCCCTCCCACTCCCTGTGCTGTCCGCATGAGAGATGCTCCTTAAGCCCCCTTCCCCGCCTTCCCCGCCTCTCCCGCCTCTCCCGCCGCCCATCCCATAGTCCCCCCCACCAAACGTTGCGCTTCTGAACCCTCCAGTAACCCCTCCGCTCATTCCCCCCACCACATCTTCATTTCCGAATCCTCGTCCGAAATTCTCCTCCCTAACCGGACTCCACATCCCCCCATGCCCCCCCCCGGCTCCCCCTCCCCCGATTGGGGACTCTAGTTCTAGCCTGCCGCGGCACTCTAACCCGCTTCCGCCGCTGCTGCCTCTTCCGCCCCCGCCCATTCCCCCGCCAGTGACACCTCCCCCAGGTCCGCCTGCCCCGTGCTGCACAGGCGGCTTCCCCCACTCCTTCCAAAACTCCACCCACATAGCCAGACCCAATACAAACACCTCTTCTACTTGTAGCGGATCCAACCCTACTGGAGGCAACGGGCCCACGTACGCTAGGGTTTGCTCAGACGCGCCTATCCCAAACGCCAGAGCGCTCAACCCCGCGAAATCAAACCCCAGCGCAGCGGCCTCCGGCTCCCCTTCCCCCCGCGCCTTCCGCCGCTTGCGCCGTCGCGCCTCCGCAGCTGCTACAGCTGCGGCTGCGGCTGTAGCGGCTACAGATGCGGAGACCATCTGAATGGTGGCCACCAGCCAATCGTACTCCGCGCGAGCAAGGCGCAAGAGCGCCGCTTCTAGAACCTCCTGTGCTTCCTGTGACGTCACCTCTCCCGCCCGCTCCACCGCAACAGCTACGAGCCGACGAGTGGAGAGCCGCTTTAACGGCCCCTGCGGCACCACCTGATCCCGCTGAGGCGCAGCCGCCCCCGCCGCCGCCGGCGCTGCTGGGGTCGCCGGGGCTCGCGGCGGGAGTCCCGCGCCGCCGCTGGCGGTGAGGAACGGCGAGGGAGAGCGAGATTCGGGGAGCTGGTAAGGCGGCGGATCGAAAAAGTTTGGGGAGGGGGAGTAGGCGGAGGGGGAGGTGGGGAAATGGAGGAGGTGAGGAGGCGTGGCGTTGTAGGAGGAAGGCAGCGGGGACTGCTGCTGAAGATCCGACGAACAATCGTCGCCGTCCTTATTGTCGTCGCCGCTATCTGCGTCTGCGACGCCGTCGCCGTCGCCGTCGCCGTCGTCGTCGTCTTGCTCGTCAGCAGCCGTCAGATCTGACGTGGCGACGACGGCGGCGCTGGAGATCTTCTCGACGTACTGCGTGAGGAGATTCGAGACCGCATCGTGAACCCAATCCTCCTCGGTTAGGAGATTTTCCAAGCCTGAGAGCAAGGTTCGGGATGATTCCAAATCTTTCAGATGGGGAGAGGGAGGTTGGCCGAAGGCTGGAAAAGAGGGTGCGACGAGATTCGCTGGTAGGGCGAAGTCGGTATACGGCCATTCTGCCGCCGTCGAATTGGCCTGACCCATGGCCAATCCCCGAAAGGCAGGACGGAAACCGAGGGCTCAGGATTTTTCAATGGCGATGGCGTTCATGCATCGACTAAGAGTGAAGGCGAAAGAAGTACTTCTGACACGAGTAAAAGAGAGATAGCCATCTCATTTCTGCAGAGTCGGCTCTGGTACGAGATGGATGGCTACACAAGCAGGTGCTGATGAGACCCATTCACGAGATGCCATGTGCAGAGTAAACATGGTTCGTCAATGACAACGGAAACGCCGTTGCAGGTTGCTCATATCCTGTTCACAAGCTCACAACAACATAGCTTCATAGATTCCTCTCGCGAAGTGATGCCAGTTCCGTGGAGACGAGCAGAACCCAGAACGGACGGTGGGTGGACATTTGTGCACAGACGGAGACTAGGTGCGTACAGACTGAAGAGCATTCCTGTTTGGGGTTGCCCAGCAGTTTGCGTGATTTCTGACGGATGCGGTCATCGTCCGTCGCTTGTTGTCGCAAACAGGTGACACTCCGCAGCGTAGCCACACAAGACGTTTCGTTCCGTCAGCTCTGTCATCGAGCGATGCGGTATTCTGGCGCGCTTGCGATCTGCACCAATGGGAGTGGAGCCCAAGGCACACTGACAGGGAAGCACATCCCGCCATCAGGGCAAGAAGCAGAATTTCGGTGACCAATGTCGTCTTTGTGCGAAGGGTTACCTTGTTTCAGAAGAAGAAAAGTTCGTTAAGATCGCCAAACCAGAACTCGGCACTCGGCTGGTCAGCAGCGTGCGCAAGCGAAAACCATCACGGAGGCACTGAACCAGAGAGCGCGGAAACCCCAGGGTGGGAGACGAGGACAGGATGGTGCTGCCTGGAGTGACGAGCAGCCTCAAGGTTTGATTGGAGAGAACAACTTTGGTTGTTCAATAACTGGTAACTTCCCCCGTAACCAATTAAGAAAAAGCGCATCCGGACCGTTCATTAGCCATCTTCTTTGCTGTCACACGAGATTCATGCTGCTAGACAACTGGAAAGCAACTCTCGAGGCCTTTTTCCCCTGGGAGCTTGTCCACACCTCCTTTTTTACACCAACCTGCCTTCAGTCTACCTCCTGTTCAGTCCCGTTTAGGTCTTGCCGTTGCTTCAGGGTGCCTGAGCCTACGGGACGTGTGCGTAGCGTTATGGACAACGGATATTAAGTCAGTCCTGAGGCGCGACACGGATGCGCTTGTTGGGAGAGAGAGCCTCGTTGCAGTCGAGGCAGTTAAAAATCCCGATCCCGATGCACTCACTTTAATACTAAAAGCGAGTATTTTTCTCCAGGATATTTCCGGCTCTTAGTATCAACCCTATTGTCAAGAGCTTTAGGGTTTCGTCGTAAGAGCGAAAGATGGAAATGGAAGATGGAGAACCCCCCCGTATCGCACCCGCCTATACGCCGTGCACTTTCGAAGGCGAGTCGCCTGGTCCCCGCTGCGGTCACACGCTCACCTCCGTCGCGCCGGTCGGGGAGCCTGGCAGCGCGAACTACATCGGTCCGCGGCTTATTCTCTTCGGCGGAGCGACGGCGCTGGAGGGAGGCGCGGGACCCGCGGCAGGAGCAGCGGCGGGAATCCGTAAGTCAGGATGTTCTGGCGAGATCGGTCGCAACGCGGTTGCTGAATTAGGTCCCTAGCTGCCATCCCGTTGAGGGCCAGTATAACGTTAATCGCTTTTCGGACGGTGTGGCTTCCCTCAATTAGGGTTATGGTCGTGCCTCATTAAGTCGACTACCATCTGCTAGTTCTGAAATGCAGCCTATCGAGCATGCGTCGGACTTCACGTGCGGTCGCTTAGAAACGAGCGCTTCGTCATATTTGTCATTTATTCTCGCACCTTGGGCACCAGCTCGCACGCCACATGTCGGCGTCGTCCAGCCAAGCTCCCTCTTTTCTTCCCCCTTCGTTGCAATTTCCCAGCTTCCCCAGTCCGTCTTACTTTTCCGTTAAAACCTTTAGAAGCCGCTGTCCGAGTGCACTGTTTAGGCGTCACCGCCGGGACTCGGAAGCAGCTCAACTCGAGCTCTTATAGTTTTGAACGAGTCGACTTTTAAGTTCTCTCGCTTTCGCGCTGCATCGCATCGTTTCCTTCGTTCTTGCAGGTCTGGCTGGAGCCACGGCGGACGTGCATTGCTTCGACGTCAACTCCAGGACATGGAACAAGTAAGCGCATCCAATCGGCGTGGTGCAGCTCGTTTCGGAGTTATTAATGATCGATTGCGCTTCGTTCGTATCGGGAAAAAAAACATAAAACGCCTTATATGCCCACTCCAGGGCATGGTGCAAGTGAGCGCCATCCGCGCATTTCGCTTGTCCACCAAAGATTACGTTCGCGCATTTCTCACACTGTCAGCATGCCAGAATCTCTAGCCGTATCTCGCAGTAGCAAGCATCACGTTTCCGCGTTTTCCTTCTCACAGGTTATCCCCTGCGCGAGCCTCCGTCCCCGCGAGCAGCGCATGCAGCAACGGCCGTGGGCACCATGGTGGTGATTCAGGGCGGCATAGGGCCCGCTGGCCTTGCCACTGACGTCTCTCATGCACGCATGTCCCCATTCTCCTCCGTGTGTCCCCCTACTCCCCCCACTCACTCCAGGCTGTCTCCAGTAGGCGAGCCCCCGTCCCCGCGAGCAGCGCATGCGGCGACGGCCGTGGGCACCATGGTGGTGATTCAGGGCGGCATAGGGCCCGCTGGCCTGGCCACTGACGATCTCCACGTGCTGGACTTGACACAGACTCGACCCAAGTGGCACAGGTGCGGCTTGTACTGCTTACAAGGGCAGCTTCAAAAGGAGTTCTTTTTTTGCTTGTAGCCACACATGGGTTTGATCTTTAGCGACGGGCTGTACTAAAGCTGTTGCTGTTCATTGGCTTGTGCCTGTAGCGCTGTTCTGATACCGTTTCTGTGGGTGGCATGGCATGTGCTTGTACCGAACAGAGTGGTGGTGCAGGGAGCTGGGCCCGGCCCTCGATATGGTCACGTCATGGCGCTCGTGGGGCAGCGCTTCCTGCTCTCCATCAGTGGAAACGACGGTGAGGGTTGTGATGTGGCTGAGGGTTGTGATATGGCTGAGGGTTGTGATATGGCTGACGGTTGTGATATGGCTGACGGTTGTGATATGGCTGACGGTTGTGATATGGCTGACGGTTGTGATATGGCTGACGGTTGTGATATGGCTGAGGGTTGTGATATGGCTGACGGTTGTGATATGGCTGACGGTTGTGATATGGCTGACGGTTGTGATATGGCTGACGGTTGTGATATGGCTGACGGTTGTGATATGGCTGAGGGTTGTGATATGGCTGACGGTTGTGATATGGCTGACGGTTGTGATATGGCTGACGGTTGTGATATGGCTGACGGTTGTGATATGGCTGAGGGTCGTGATGTGGCTGAGGGTTGTGGTGTGGCTCTTTCAGTGTGCCTCTTGCGGAGGGTGTGATGAAGTTGTCGAGTCTGCTCGTTGCCACAGCACGTGGCTCCTGAGTGCGTGCACGGAGCAGCACTGATTGCACACAACGCCAGTGATGCTGGGGAATGGGGAATGCTTTTGTTGAACCTCCTGGTTTTTTCACTTGTTTCCTTTCCCCCTGCAGGCAAGCGGCCGCTGTCAGACGTGTGGTCTCTTGACACGGCAGCCAAGCCGTACGAGTGGAAGAAGCTGGACCCCGAGGGGGAGGGCCCCCCTCCCTGCATGTATGCCACGGCCAGTGCGAGGCACGACGGGCTGCTGCTGCTGTGCGGCGGCAGGGACGGCAACAGCGTGGTGAGTGGCGGGTGCTATTCTGAGTGAGGCTGCTCAGATGGGAGATTGAGGTGGCTCAACAGACACCAATGGCCAGTGCGAGGCATGACGGGCTGCTGCTGCTGTGCGGCGGCAGGGACGGCAACAGCGTGG
Organism: Closterium sp. NIES-67; assembly: GCA_027943415.1. Lineage (NCBI taxonomy): Eukaryota > Viridiplantae > Streptophyta > Zygnematophyceae > Desmidiales > Closteriaceae > Closterium > Closterium sp. NIES-67. The sequence continues at coordinate 177,660 of BQMB01001250.1, read as the reverse complement.
TGAGTTTGGTAGCTTCATACGCTCAGGTGCACTTAACACCCTCATCACCCGCACCCCTAACTACCCACCAACACTCTGTTTCCCCCCCCCCCCCCCCTTTCCCCCCTGCTCTTCTCTCATGGCCCTTGCCACTCCCTCTCTACGTCGCCCCCTACTTCTTGGATCCCATCCCACCAGCCTCTACCCGGGGCTTTTGGCTTGGCCCGGCATCGGGATGGGCGGTGGGAGTGGGCTGTGGCGCCTGGCGTGTCCCCCTCAGCGCGCTACCAACACGCTGCTGTGAGTTCCCTGTAACGAGCGGGAGTGAGTGTGATTCCCCACCTCCTGCCGCCCTCTTGCCCTCCCCTTGCCCACCTCATGCTACAAGTGCACCTGTTTGGATCGCTCCCTTGCACTCACCCGCCCTTACCTCCATGCCTGGTTGCATCCCTGCATGCCTTTTGTTTTTGTGCGCGTGAATGTCTGGGCCTGGTTGCGTGCACATGTGTGAGCACATCCATGCATGCAGGTGTTTGTGGGGCTGCGCCTGCACGTATCTGGGGGGGCGTTGGGTGGTGGCAGGATGGTTGAAGACGCCTCCAGTGTGGCAGGTCAGTGTGACTATAGCGAGACCATATGGCAATCATGGTGGTTCAGGCTCATGAGAAGAAACCCGCCCCTGCAACCCCGCCCTTCCTCCACCCTTCTCCCCTCCCAATCCGTTATCACTCACTCGCTCACACGTCCTCCCGCACTCACTCTCTCCTGCAGACACAATCCTGGACATGGTAGCATGGGTCGGGTGTGGTGCGACTGCAAGGCCATCGTATCCTCTCTCTCACCCCCTCCCCCGGTCCCCCCCGATCCCCCCCTTCCCCCACTCCCTTTGTCTCGCACAGTCCTGGACACAGCAGCAGGCGTCTGGTGTGATCGCAAGGCGATGGTGTCGGTTGCCCGCACGGGCCGCTACAGTGCCGATGCGCCGGGTGGCGACGCGTCTACCGAGCTGACACGCCGCTGCCGCCACGCCGCCGCCTCCGTGGCGGATATTATCTTCGTGTACGGCGGGCTGCGGGGCGGCGTGCTCTTGGACGATCTGCTCATAGCGGACGACACGCCGCCCGAGCAGCCCACCCTGCCACCGTCCGCGCCGGCCAAGGAGCCTGTGTCTGGTTCTGCGCGGAAGCCGCCCATGCCGCCCAGATCAGGGATTCTTGGGGGGGAGGGGCGGCAGGGCGTGGCTGTGGCGTCGGCTGTTGCTGCGCCGGACGACAGAGAGGAGGATATTGGGGCCGAGCATGCGAACGACCACCTGCATGAGTGAGTGGGGGAAGGGGGGAAAGTGAAGGGAAAGTGAAGGGAAAGTGATTATGGAAGGTATGGGCTGGCTGCACAGGATGACAGAGAGGAGGATGTTGGGCCGAGCTTGCGATTGACCAAGTGCATCAGTAGCATGTGGATGGGGCGCCTGCTGGGGCTGCATGCGTGAAAGGAGTTTTGATACTCCTTTTCGACTCACCTTTGTTGTCCTCTGTTCCCCTCATAGGGTGGACGAGGAGTCAGCGGAGCAGCTAGCGCGGATCAACAAGGAGGAGGTGGAGGCGGCAAGCAGTGGGGGGGACACACCCACCTCGTTTTCACTCCCTCTTCCTCACACACTCCCTGTCCGCACTGTTCCCCACCACAGGGTTGACGAGGAGTCAGCGGAGCAGCTGGCGCGAATCAGCAAGGAGGAGATGGAGGTGGCGAGGCAGGCTGTGGAGAGGGGCGACCGCCCTTCCCCTTACACCCAACCGCACCCCTTCCTTCCCACACTCCATGTGTGCTGCACTGACTGCAGGGTGGACGAGGAGTCGGCAGAGCAGCTAGCGCGGATCAACAAGGAGGAGATGGAGGTGGCGAGGCGGGCCATGGAGCGCGGCGGCAGTGGCGACCTCACAGGGGACGATATGGACGACCGCCGCTATGGCGGCACGCCGCCCCCGCCCACCGCGGCCAGCCTCGCCAGGAGTGCTCTAGATGATGGGCGCAGTGAGACCCCGGCGTTCAAGAATGTTACTCTGTACCGCCGTGCGGTGAGTTCCTGGGGGGTTGAGTTGAGCAGACGTGGTAGGCCGTGCCAGGAGCACGCTCGATGATTGGCGCAGCGAGACGCCTGCCTTCAAGAACGTCACCCTCCACCGTCGTGCGGTGAGTTGCCGTGTGACGTTTGAGTAAAGTCAAAAGCTGGCCCTCCTCCCACCGCTGCTACCCTGTGACACTGGAGGTTGTCGTTTTGAGGCGCCTCAAAACTACCCTGTGACACTGGAGGTTGTCGTTTTGAGGCGCCTCAAAACTACCCTGTGACACTGGAGGTTGTCGTTTTGAGGCGCCTCAAAACTACCCTGTGACACTGGAGGTTGTCGTTTTGAGGCGCCTCAAAACTACCCTGTGACACTGGAGGTTGTCGTTTTGAGGCGCCTCAAAACTACCCTGTGACACTGGAGGTTGTCGTTTTGAGGCGCCTCAAAACTACCCTGTGACACTGGAGGTTGTCGTTTTGAGGCGCCTCAAAACTACCCTGTGACACTGGAGGTTGTCGTTTTGAGGTGCCTCAAAACTACCCTGTGACACTGGAGGTTGTCGTTTTGAGGCGCCTCAAAACTACCCTGTGACACTGGAGGTTGTCGTTTTGAGGCGCCTCAAAACTACCCTGTGACACTGGAGGTTGTCGTTTTGAGGCGCCTCAAAACTACCCTGTGACACTGGAGGTTGTCGTTTTGAGGCGCCTCAAAACTACCCTGTGACACTGGAGGTTGTCGTTTTGAGGCGCCTCAAAACTACCCTGTGACACTGGAGGTTGTCGTTTTGAGGCGCCTCAAAACTACCCTGTGACACTGGAGGTTGTCGTTTTGAGGCGCCTCAAAACTACCCTGTGACACTGGAGGTTGTCGTTTTGAGGCGCCTCAAAACTACCCTGTGACACTGGAGGTTGTCGTTTTGAGGCGCCTCAAAACTACCCTGTGACACTGGAGGTTGTCGTTTTGAGGCGCCTCAAAACTTCCCTGTGACACTGGAGGTTGTCGTTTTGAGGCGCCTCAAAACTACCCTGTGACACTGGAGGTTGTCGTTTTGAGGCGCCTCAAAACTACCCTGTGACACTGGAGGTTGTCGTTTTGAGGCGCCTCAAAACTACCCTGTGACACTGGAGGTTGTCGTGATCTGAGTTCCCACAGAACATCTTTGGTCACAATTCTACTCCCCCCTGGCTCACCCACCCGCTGCAGGTGGTGGTGGCGGCAGACCCTGCAGCGGCGGGCAGTCTGGGCGGGCTGGTGCGGCAGCTGTCCATCGACCACCTGGAGAACGTCTGGGTGCTGTGCTGCAGGCAGTAGCTGCCGCTTCTCCCACTGCTGCCAGCCTTGCTTGACCCTGCGCCGGATGGAGGAGGCGGTTGCATTGTGAGGCACCTCAAAACACCTGTTTCGTGCCTTTTCCGCTCCCCCCAACCGCCCCCCCCCCCCTCTTTCACCCGCCCGCTGCAGGTCGTGGTAGCGGCAGACCCTGCGGCAGCGGGCAGTCTGGGCGGGCTGGTGCGGCAGCTGTCCATCGACCACCTGGAGAACGAGGGCCGGCGCATCAGCTTTGGCCCCGAGGGCGGTGCTGGCCCGCCCAAGCTGCTCAACAGGCAGATGTCCATGCAGGGCGTGCATAAGAAGGTGCGCTATTGACTCTACTGGGAACTGTTTGTATGGGGGCTGATGGTTGAGTGCACATGAGCTTTGCACTGCTGGCCGGCCCAAGCTGCTCAACAGGCAGATGTGCATGCAGGGCATGCATAAGAAGATCAGGGAGCTGCCTCAATGAGAGCTGCTAGTAGGGAGTATGGATCAGGCTCACAAAACAACGTATGCACTGCTGTCCTCGTACAAGTCGCTTCAGCATTTCAAGGGACACCCTCCTCGCCCGCGTTCCCCCCCCCCCACACCACCTCGTGCGTTTTCCACAGGTCCTGCAGACGCTGCTGAAGTCGCGCGCGCCCACGAAGAGGCAGTTATTCCTGCATATGTCATGCATAATGGGCCTGACCCCCTCCCCCCCCCCCCCTCGCCGCCCCGTTCTCATGCCCCCCCGATTCCCACAGGTCCTCCAGACGCTGCTGAAGCCACACTCCTGGAAGCCTACGAAGTGGCAGTTTCTTCCTGGACGTGTTGCTCTTGCTTCACCCAACACACCCGGTACACTTCCCTCCAACCCCTCCAACCACCTTCCCATTCCCACAGGTCCTGCAGACGCTGCTGAAGCCGCGCGCGTGGAAGCCCCCCACGAAGAGGCAGTTCTTCCTGGACGTGCACGGGGTGGTGGAGCTGTGCGACCTGGCAGAGAACATCTTCAAGAACGAGCCGTCCGTGCTGCAGGTGGGACTGGCTGGCTGACATGGGGTGGTGAGGGCCAGATCTGTGTGCGGCGGGGCAAACGGGGCAGCACTGCGCGTTGCAGGTATGATGCGAGGGGCCAAGGAGGTGGGGCATGAGGGAGCGCGCTGCGGGTGGGGCATTAGGTGATGGAGCAGCCCAACTGCAGGTGAGGGGTTCAGGTGAGGGGTTCTCGTGTGCCAGTGAAGATCTTCAGCGACCTGCACGGGCAGTCTGGTGATCTCATGGACCTCTCCCCGCTACTCTATCGTGTGCTCTCTATCGTGTGCTCTCTATCGTTTGCTCTCTATCGTGTGCTCTCTATCGTGTGCTCTCTATCGTGTGCTCTCTATCGTGTGCTCTCTATCGTTTGCTCTCTATCGTGTGCTCTCTATCGTGTGCTCTCTATCATGTGCTCTCTATCGTGTGCTCTCTATCGTGTGCTCTCTATCGTGTGCTCTTTATCGTGTGCTCTTTATCGTGTGCTCTCTATCGTGTGCTCTCTATCGTGTGCTCTCTATTGTGTGCTCTCTATTGTGTGCTCTCTATCGTGTGCTCTCTATCGTGTGCTCTCTATCGTGTGCTCTCTATCGTGTGCTCTCTATCGTGTGCTCTCTATCGTGTGCTCTCTATCGTGTGCTCTCTATCGTGTGCTCTCTATCGTGTGCTCTCTATCGTGTGCTCTCTATCGTGTGCTCTCTATCGTTTGCTCTCTATCGTTTGCTCTCTATCGTGTGCTCTCTATCGTGTGCTCTCTATCGTGTGCTCTCTATCGTTTGCTCTCTATCGTGTGCTCTCTATCGTGTGCTCTCTATCGTGTGCTCTCTATCGTGTGCTCTCTATCGTGTGCTCTCTATCGTGTGCTCTCTATCGTGTGCTCTCTATCCGGCTACATTATCCCGCTGTCCCCCCGTGTGCTCTCTCGATCCCCCCTCCTCAATTGTCCCCTTCGCTGCTCCCCCTTGTGCAGGTGCGAGCGCCAGTGAAGATCTTTGGTGACCTGCACGGGCAGTTTGGCGATCTCATGCGCCTCTTCGACGAGTACGGCTCGCCATCCACTGCAGGCGATATCGCGTGAGTGCTCCCTAACTCTCTAGACCCTGCGCTCTGCCCTTAAGCCAACCAGTAGTGCACTTGAGCCCTACCACTGGGCTTCTTCTGCCCTCTACCACACGCTTCCTTCCTTCATGCCGTGTTGCACTCCTCTCCCTCTCCCCCCCACACTCCCCCCCACACTCCTCCCCACCTCCCTCCCAGCTGCATCAACCACCTGTTTCTGGGAGACTTTGTAGGCACAGGCCAGCTCTGCCCTACTGCTCGTTTCATCGTCTCATTGTTTCATCGTCTCATTGTTTCATTGTCTCATTGTTTCATTGTCTCATTGTTTCATCGTCTCATTGTTTCATTGTCTCATTGTTTCATCGTCTCATTGTTTCATCCTCTCATTGTTTCATTGTCTCATTGTTTCATCGTCTCATTGTTTCATCGTCTCATTGTTTCATTGTCTCATTGTCTCATTGTCTCATTGTTTCATTGTCTCATTGTTTCATCGTCTCATTGTTTCATTGTCTCATTGTTTCATCGTCTCAGACCCTCGCTCCCTGTCGTAGGTGATTTTTGAGTCGACTAAAAAATCAGACCCTCGCTCCCTGTCCGCTACCTCAGCCACATCGACTATCTGTTTCTGGGAGACTTTGTGGTCAGAGGTGCTCAAGCCTCGAGTCCAGCATCCTGCTGCTCACTCTCTCACACCCACTGTCCTTTCCCTGCACTACCCCCCCCTCCTCTCCCCCCCCCCCTCACCCTCCCTCTCTCCCCCCTCTCCTCTCTCCAGCTACATCGACTATCTCTTCCTGGGAGACTATGTGGACAGAGGCGCGCACAGCCTGGAGACAATCATTCTGCTGCTCGCTCTCAAGGTGGGCGGGCTGTAATGGCTCTGACGCTGCCCTTTAGCTAGGTACAGTGCCTAATCTGGTGATTTAAGATGGTTGTTTTAAGCTCGGTGTGAAGCTTAAGATGTGTGCTGGCAATTATTACCCAACGCGTAACGTGTCCCCCCTCCCCCGCTCCTCTCTCCACCCCCAGATCGAGCACCTGCGCAACGTGCATCTGATCCGTGGGAACCACGAGGCGGCGGACATCAACGCACTGTTTGGGCGAACAGACAGGCATCTGAGCCCCCTCCCCCCCCCTTGCCACCCCATTCCCCACTCGCTGTTCCCCTCGTCTCTCTTCTCTCCCTCCACCCCCCTTTCCTCTCTCCTCCTCCACGTTTTCCCCCCCGCCTTCTTGCAACCCAGATCGAGCACCCGCGCAACGTGCATCTGATCCGCGGCAACCACGAGGCGGCGGACATCAACGCGCTGTTTGGGTTCCGCATCGAGTGCATCGAGCGCATGGGCGAGCAGGCGGGCATCTGGGCGTGGCAGCGCATAAACCAGCTCTTCAACTGGCTGCCGCTGGCAGCGCTCATCGAGAAGAAGATCATCTGCATGCACGGGGGGATTGGGCGGTCCATCCAGCACGTGTCGCAGATCGAGGAGCTCCAGAGGCCCATTAGCATGGAGGCGGGGTCCATGGTGCTCATGGACCTGCTCTGGTGAGGCACATGCATGCTCGGGTTGATGATTATGATGGACCTGCTCTGGTGAGTCACATGCATGCTCGGGTCGATGATTATGATGGATCTGCTCTGGTGAGGCACATGCATGCTCGGGTCGATGATTATGATGGACCTGCTCTGGTGAGGCACATGCATGCTTGGGTCGATGATTATGATGGACCTGCTCTGGTGAGGCACATGCATGCTCGGGTCGATGATTATGATGGACCTGCTCTGGTGAGGCACATGCATGCTCGGGTCGATGATTATGATGGACCTGCTCTGGTGAGGCACATGCATGCTCGGGTCGATGATTATGATGGACCTGCTCTGGTGAGGCACATGCATGCTCGGGTCGATGATCATGATGGACCTGCTCTGGTGAGTCACATGCATGCTCGGGTCGATGATTATGATGGACCTGCTCTGGTGAGGCACATGCATGCTCGGGTCGATGATTATGATGGACCTGCTCTGGTGAGGCACATGCATGCTCGGGTCGATGATTATGATGGACCTGCTCTGGTGAGGCACATGCATGCTCGGGTCGATGATTATGATGGACCTGCTCTGGTGAGGCACATACATGCTCGGGTCGATGATTATGATGGACCTGCTCTGGTGAGGCACATGCATGCTCGGGTCGATGATTATGATGGACCTGCTCTGGTGAGGCACATGCATGCTCGGGTCGATGATTATGATGGACCTGCTCTGGTGAGGCACATGCATGCTCGGGTCGATGATTATGATGGACCTGCTCTGGTGAGGCACATGCATGCTCGGGTCGATGATTATGATGGACCTGCTCTGGTGAGGCACATGCATGCTCGGGTCGATGATTATGATGGACCTGCTCTGGTGAGGCACATGCATGCTCGGGTCGATGATTATGATGGACCTGCTCTGGTGAGGCACATGCATGCTCGGGTCGATGATCATGATGGACCTGCTCTGGTGAGGCACATGCATGCTCGGGTCGATGATCATGATGGACCTGCTCTGGTGAGTCACATGCATGCTCGGGTCGATGATTATGATGGACCTGCTCTGGTGAGGCACATGCATGCTCGGGTCGATGATTATGATGGACCTGCTCTGGTGAGTCCAAGAATTTCCACCTCACAGACTCTGGTTTCCCTTCCATTTCGCCCACCACCCCTCTACCCCCCCCCCCCCCCCCCTCTTCCTGACCCATCACCCTCACCCTCCAGTTGATATAAGGTTGGTTTTGAGACGTCTCAAAACCAGCCTTATTTCCTGACCCATCACTCTGACCCTCCATGACCCTGCGTTCTGTCCTCTCCCTCTCGCTCATCCCCTTGCAGGTCCGACCCCACAGAGAACGACAGCATCGAGGGGCTCCGACCCAACGCCCGTGGACCCGGCCTCGTCACGTTCGGGGTGAGTCTGTGTGTACCTCGGTCTGTGTTTCACTCCACCACTGGCTCTCCTGGTTTGCCCCGCTGCTATGGCTCTGTCTTCTCGTCTTCTCTGGTCTCTCCGTAGTGCAACAGTTCTCTGCCCCCCTCCTCTTGCAGCCCGATCGCGTGGTGGATTTCTGCCAAAACAATGGCCTGAGCTTGTCATGCACATGCATGGCTGTGTTCTTTCGAGTCGACTCAAAAGTCAACAATGGCCTGCAGCTTGTCATGCACATGCATGGCTGTGTTCTTTCGAGTCGACTCAAAACTCAACAATGGCCTGCAGCTTGTCATGCACATGCATGACTGTGTTCTTTCTGCCTCGTCACACACCAACACAACCCCCCCGTCTCCCGTCCCTCACCTGTGCAGCCCGACCGTGTGATGGAGTTCTGCCAGAACAACGACCTGCAGCTCATCATCCGCGCGCATGAGTGCGTCATGGACGGCTTTGAGCGCTTCGCTGCCGGCCACCTCATCACACTCTTCTCGGCCACCAACTACTGCGGTGAGTGCTGTGGGCTTTGTGGTTGCAATAGGTCTGTCTGCTTCTTAGTCACATCACAAGCGCTTTGCTGCCGGCCACCTCATCACACTCTTCTCCGCCACCAACTACTGCGGTGAGTGGCACTAGCGACCGGGGGAGTGCTGCTGACTTTGTGGTTGCAATAGGCGCATGGAATGCGCTTTGCTGCCGGCCACCTCATCACTCTCTTCTCTGCCACCAACTACTGCGGTGAGTGCGGCTTTGGTTGCGGCTGTGAGTGCGGCCGTGAGTGCGGCTTACTTCATGATTGCAATAATGGGTCTGTTTCTTGGGCGCCTTATTTATTGCTATGCTCTGGCCACCTCATCACACTCTTCTCTGCCTCCAACTATTGCGGAGTGGCACTGCCTTGCTGGCTGGGGCGAGTGCTGCTGCAATAATGAGCCACCTGACCACTGCAGAGAGTGGCAGCAGCACCTCTGCAGAGAGTTCCAGCGGCACCTCAGCCTCCTTCTTCCCATAGACCCTCCACCCCTCCTTGCATCCCTTCTTGCCCCACTCAATCCCTCCCTCCATCCCTTGTCTCCGGCACACCATCCACAGGCACTGCCAACAACGCTGGTGCCATTCTGGTGCTCGGGAGGGACCTTGTTGTCTTCCCTAAGATGATCCACCCGCTGCCGCCCACCGGCAACTCTGGTAGCTCGTCGCCTGACTACCAGGACGAATGGATGCAGGTCAGCCTCCCTCTCCTCGCCCCCTCCGAGCCTTCCTCACTCCCTCCCTCCCTTTCTCACTTCCTCCATACCCCCCTCCCTCCCTCTCGCTTGTTCTCCACTATTCCGTCCCTACCTCTCCCCTCCTCCCTCCATCTGAGTTGTACCCCTTATCTCCCCGCTTGCTCGAGGTTCCTTTAGGTTGTTTGGGGATCATGGCGGCCTTTTTAATCTATTTTCTTGTTTATTTTCTTGCCTCATCCGTCTCCCATTTCCAGGAGCTCAACTCGCAACGGCCACCAACGCCCACACGCGGCCGCCCCCAACCAGCCAATGACCGCAACTCACTAGCCTTCATTTGAATTACTCTGCTTTCCATCACATGAGTGGGATGTCGAAAAATTGGACAGTTGACACACGCTTCATACCTGGAGATTGTATTCTATTCCTCTTCGTGGACCAAAAGCACCACATAGGTTTCCTTGGGTTGAATTGAATCTCATGGAAATTCGATTTAGACATGAAGTGTCTTAGTTGTTGAAGCCTTACTGTTCTGCTATAAACATTTTTCCCCGCCCTTTTGTCGGCGACTGGTCAGATTTTTTTTCAGGGGGTTGGCACAGAGCTAATCTATTGGATAAGGGCGTATCTGGTTGGCTCCAACCCGCTGGGACTCGAATGGTGGTCGGGAAACAGGAGAACAACGACGACCAATGGGATGGGGTGTGCTTCTCCGCGTCACGCTATCCAACTCACCAAAGGCAAAGAACCTGGCCCAGGGTCGTCCCGAGCTTTTTAACGGAATTTTGGGTCGACGTGTGCCAGGTGGCATTAACTTCTGACTCCACGCTGTTCGTCACTGTCAATGTGTCAAACTATTGGCCGTGCGCAAATTGGCGGTGCTTGTACTCGTTGTAGAGGCGCGACTCGATCAGCGGGCCTTTGATCACAAGCCAGAAAGTACTCTCGAAATTCCCGACACCCGAGTGGGAGGGACCAATCGACCAGCCAGGATGCAGGCAGCCACCCATCCATCATCCATGCTACCTTGGGGGTTTGTCCACCATCGCACGGCCAGGATTTCCCCACGGGGTGCACACTCGGTCACCGTGATTACACGAAGGAACTTCGGCCCGTTCAAGTTTCCAGTTTGTTGGAGAACCCTTCGAAAAACTTTTGAGATTGGCTTTGTGGTTGCTGCTGCTGCTTGTTAGAAACTGCTGATCATAGGCAGTTCAAGCAGCAATTTCTGAAGGTGGTGGTTTGTGCAGGGGTTTCCAAGTACACGAGAACCACACCATGGCTGCCACTACAGCCTGCAGAACCGGCCTCAAGTTTGCTGCAGGCCTCAATGCAGCCAGCCAGACCCGCCAGATTTCGTCCGCGAGTCGGATCGGTGGCCTGAAGCTCCGCGTTCCCGAATCCGCTACGCTGGTCAAGAATGCTCGGCCTCAGGTCAGCATGGTGCTTGCTGTGCCGCCGATGACTCTCGGCGACGACCCCAAGGAGCCGCAATCCGGCCAGGATTTCGACGCCTCTGCTCCTCCGCCATTCACGCTGGCGGATATCCGCGCGGCGATCCCGAAGCACTGCTGGGAGAAGGACGCGCTGAAGTCTATGGCGTATCTCGTGTGGGACGTCGCCGTGGTGTTCGGCCTGGCTGCTGTCGCGCAAGCGGTGGATCAATGGTGGCTCTGGCCGGTGTACTGGCTTGCTCAGGGCACCATGTTCTGGGCGCTCTTCGTCATCGGTCATGACTGGTATGCCTGTGGAAAGGAACTTGTGCTTTTACTTGCCGACCCATAGTCATGTGTTGTAGCTTAGAGGGAAAGAATCCGAAAACTACATCGCAAAAATTTCTTCGTCGAAAATACTATTTCATTAGTTGAGAATCTAAACCCTCGAATCTGGAATGTGTGTTGCTTTCCCCCAGTGGTCATGGGAGCTTCTCCAACAACAAGGCTTTGAACGACGTGGTCGGCCATCTGACACATTCCTCGATTCTCGTGCCGTACCATGGATGGTGAGTAGGGATTACAACCTTGGGCGGGAACTGAATCGCAGCAGCCATTGTTCTGTCAAACCTCCAGTCAACTCATAATTGGCGCTTGTGTGTACAGGAGGATTAGCCACCGCACACATCACGCCAACCATGGCCACGTGGAAAATGACGAATCGTGGCATCCAGTAAGTATTGCGACCATCTTGGGAACTCCTTTTGCTTGATTGCTTTTGGCACGCCTAACCTGCCAACTACATTATCCATGCACAGATTTCCAAGGACAAGTATGATCAAATGGAGTTTTGGTCCAAGGTCGGACGACTCAAGTTCCCGTGGCCTCTCTTCGCCTACCCATTCTACCTGGTACTTCACCTTTCACAATATTACATACGTTGCTATGTGTCCTTGTTCTCGCCGGACACTAACGTAGCTGTTTCTCGTCTGCACAGTGGAAGCGGAGCCCTGGCAAGGATGGTTCGCATTTCGATCCGAACTGCGATCTGTTCACGCCCAACGAGAAGAACGACGTCCTCACATCTGCGACGTGCTGGTGGTCCATGGTTGGAATACTGGCCGCGCTCACCGTCTTCATGGGACCCGTCTCGATTTTCAAGCTCTACGTTGTTCCGTACTGGGTAAGTTGCGTCAATTCGTGTGCCGAGTCTTTCATCACGAGATTCTTGAGCTCTTTCTGTTTGGCATTGTCTGCTCTTTCACGACTTAATTTTATCCTTCCTCACATCCTTTTCTCATGCAGATTAATGTCGTATGGCTTGATGTTGTCACTTACCTGCACCACCATGGCTATGACAAGAAGGTTCCGTGGTACAGAGGCGAGGTGAGTAATCTTGTTGGATGGTAATTGAACTGTCAGTTTTCCTCCCAGTGGCATCTATGGTACCCCGGATACAATGCGAAACCCTGTTACGCTTGCTCCTCTCTACCCGCAGGAGTGGAACTACATGAGGGGTGGTCTGTCAACCATTGACAGGGATTATGGCATCTTCAACAAGATTCATCACGACATTGGAACGCACGTGGTTCATCATCTCTTCCCCCAAATCCCCCACTACAACCTCACAGAAGCGGTGAGTTCACACATGGTCGCATTATCACTTCTAGATGATCTAGCGAGTCGTCACCTTTTGCAGTGGTGCAGGGTACACCTGTTCTCCTTCGAGCAGTGCCACTTGGCTTAGCTGTGACTTTCTATTCGGTCTTTTTACTGTTGTGTGCATTGGGAATTTTGACCCAACTTTCCGAATTCCCCTATCTTGGTGCAGACGGAGGCTGTGAAGCCGGTCATGGGAGAATACTACCGCGAGCCAGAGCCCAGCCCTGGGCCAATTCCCACCCACCTATACAGGCCTCTCTACAAGTCCTTCAGCGAGGATCATTATGTTCCCAGCGTGGGCAATATTGTGTTCTATGAGAGGGATGAGAAGTTGTAGATTGCGTTCTGTGACTATCCCCTCGGCGTTGCTTCTCTAGCGCTTCAAGAATGCTGAGCGCGTCCTCCATTCTTTGCTAGTACCAAGGTTTTCTGTTCGATCTCTCAACAAATACTGCGACTAACTGGTTTCAGACAAATACGAGTACCCCATTTGTGGTAGAAGGTTTCTGAAATGAGTTGCACTATGGTCATAACAGGCCCATCTTGAAGTGGAAGGTGTCAAACATGTATATCTGTTATGTTTGCCTAGACTGTATAGGGTCACCTCTTAGAGGGTACAACATTAAGGTATATTCCCTTGTACTCTCTCACTAATATCATTCATTATTCAATTCTAAGATGGTATTAGCAGTAGGTAGGTCCCGCCCCCCGCCCACGCTTCCGTTCTAGGACCTAGCCGCCCCCGCGCCCGTCCTAGTCGATCCCCCTAGCTGCCCGTCCTAGCTGCGCCCGCGCGCCCGTCCTAGTTGCGCCCGCGCGCCCGTCCTAGCCGGCCCCTACGCCCGTCCTCTCGGCCCCGCGCCCGTCCTAGCCGGCCCCCGTGCCCGTCCTCTCGCCCCCGCGCCCGTCCTAGCTGGCCCCGCGCCCGCCCTAACGGCCCCCGCGCCCGTCCTAGCCGGCCCCGCGCCCGCCCTAGCTGGCCCCCGCGCCCGCCCTACCGGCCCCCGCGCCCGTCCTAGCCGGCCACGCGCCCGTCCTACCGGCCCTCGTGCCCGTCCTCACGGCCCCCGCGCCCGTCCTAGCCGGCCCCACGCCCGCCCTAGCTGGCCCCTGCGCCCGTCCTACCGGCCCCCGCGCCCGTCCTCACGGCCCCCCTGCCCGTCCTAGCCGGTCCTGCGCCCGTCCTAGCTGGCCCCCGCGCCCGCCCTACCGGCCCCCGCGCCCGCCCTACCGGCCCCCGCGCCCGTCCTAGCCGGCCACGCGCCCGTCCTACCGGCCCTCGTGCCCGTCCTCACGGCCCCCGCGCCCGTCCTAGCCGGCCCCGCGCCCGCCCTAGCTGGCCCCTGCGCCCGTCCTACCGGCCCCCGCGCCCGTCCTCACGGCCCCCCTGCCCGTCCTAGCCGGTCCTGCGCCCGTCCTAGCTGGCCCCCGCGCCCGCCCTACCGCCCCCCGCGCCCGTCCTAGCCGGCCACGCGCCCGTCCTACCGGCCCTCAAACCCGTCCTCACGGCCCCCGCGCCCATCCTAGCCGGTCCCGCGCCCGTCCTAGCTGCCCCCCCCCCCCCCCCCCCGCGCCCGCTCTATCGGCCCCCGCGCCCGTCCTAGCTGGCCCCGCGGCCGTCCTAGCTGGCCCCTGCGCCCGTCCTACCGGCCCCCGCGCCCGTCCGAGTCGGCCCTGCGCCAGTACTACCGACCCCACACCTGCTGAGCGCGAGTCTACTGCAGCCGCTGCCCTTGCGCGCTCTATCTGGCTTTCCCGAGACGCTGTCGCCCAGCTTGCCATTAGCAATGCCCTCCCCCCGTCTGAGCGCCCTCGCTTTAGGTCCATCACTACCGCCCACGCTTTCTTAGATGCTGTCATCAAGCGCTATTCCACCCCTCCTGCTTCCTCGGTGGGTCGCCTGATCCTCCCGATGCTCTTTCCCAACCTTGCGTCTTTCCCCACTGTCTCTGACCTGGCCGCTCACCTGCGCACGATAGATGAGACCTGGCGCGCTGCCTGCACTGACGCACAACTTAGAGCTCACCAGCCGCCCATTACCTCTACCCTCTACCTGCTTGCCACCCGCCTCCTTGACCGCCTTGCCGCCGCCCGCGACCGCTTCCTTAGCATCCACCCCGGTGAGCTCACCCTCACCGACTTTGTAGACACCCTGACAGTTATTGAGACCCGCCACCGCTCCATCGCCCAGGCGAGCGGTACTGTGCTGGTCCCTATCTTCCAGGGTTGTGCCACCGCCCAGTGTACCTTCTCTAACGGTTTTGCCGCTGTGGCTGAGACTACTGCTGCTGCGCAGTTCCGTCCGGGGAAGGGTCGCCGCCCCAAGGCTGGGCGCGGCGGAGGAGGCGGGGGTGCAGGTGGGGGTGGTGGTGGAGTCGGGTCGTCTGGAGCTTGAGCGGACGAGGGGACCCTGCCCGGTCCAGCTGCGCAGCCGCCTCCGCAGTCCCCGCAGCAGCCGCAGTAGGAGCAGCAGCCGCCGCAGTCGCAGTAGCCTCAGCCGCCGCAGCAGCCGCAGCAGCCGCCGCAGACAAGGCCGGCGAGTGTTCTCCCGCCCAGGTGGCCTGGCGCTGGATGTGGTCGTGCGCGTGGTGGTGTGCCGGGTGGTGGCTCCGGAGGCGTGCGTTGCCAGTACCAGATCCAGACCGGTCCTCGCCGCGGCATCGTCTGCGGTAAGATCGGTCATACCACTCCTCGCTGCTTTCGTCGCCTGGACGACCTGTTTCGTCAGCGCTTCGGTCCATCGCCAGACCTCCCGGACTGGCACAGTTTGCTTAGCCGTAGTATTCCGATTTTTGATTTGGACATGGATGCCATTGTTTCTGCTCTGCATGTGATGTATGCTGATGACTCTAGTGTGCTTCCCGCTTATTACTCATTGTCGTCTAGTGTAGGTGTGCCTAGCTTAGCCTCCCTTGCTGCGTCAGGTGTAGGAACCCCTGATTTGTTTAGTCTTGGTGCTTCCCCAGTCGCCCCGTCGCCGGACGCCACTGCTTCGCTTTCCTTCACCTTGGACTCTGGTGCTTCTCGGTGCTTCTTCCGTGACTTCACTACACTGACGCCGCTTCCCGTTCCTAGTGACGTTTCTCTTGCTGACCCCTCCAGCGGTTCGGTAGTCGCGCGCAGTTCCACCACCCTTCCCTGTCCGGCGGTTCCTTCGGGCTCTCTTACAGGTCTGCATATCCCCTCGTTCTCCAGGAACCTAGTTGGTGTCGGCTGCCTCCAGGACCTTGGCGTCACCACTACGTTCCCTGGTCACGAGCGGTATGCTGTCTGTACCTAGGCCTCCACAGGTGCCCCCCTGTCCACGTTCCCCCGGGACCCGGTGTCCGGCCTGTTCACCCTGGACACCGTGACCCCCCTGGCTGGAGCGCCCCTTCAGGTGGCTGCGTCTACCCAGGTTGCTGCTGCCTGCTCCTGTCGGTCCCTCACTCACCCGACTCTTCTTTGGCACCACCGCCTAGGTCACCCAGCGCTCCAGCGTCTGCGTCACATGTCCCAGCACGGTCTCGTCCTTGGTCTCCCTGGTTCTCTCCCCGCTTTTCCCTCCTCCCCCGCCCCACCTTGCACACCTTGTGTTGAGGGTCGGCTTCGCCGTGCCCCTCACTCCTCCTCGTTTCCCCCTACCGCCGCGCCGCTGCAGACCCTGCACATGGACGTCTGGGGCCCCGCCCCCGTCCATGGGCCGCGTCGAGAGCGCTACTTCCTCGTGCTTGTCGACGACCTCACTCGCTGCACCACAGTCTTTCCACTGGAGCGGAAGGCCGACGTGCCTGACGCTCTCATCCCATGGCTTGTCTCTGCGCGTGTCCACCGAGGTCTCCCTGTCTTGCGCCTTCACTCAGACCGGGGTGGCGAGTTTGCCTCAGGTGTCCTTGGTCGCTTCTGTCGTACGGAGGGCATTTCCCAGATGTTCACCCTGCCGGACTCCCCACAGCAAAATGGGGTCGCTGAGCGACGCATCGGCTTGGTCATGGAGGTTGCTCGCACCTCCATAATCCATGCCGGTGCACCCCATTTTCTGTGGCCGTTCGCTGTGCGCTACGCTTCTCACCAGCTTAACCTGTGGCCGCACCCCCAGCAGCCGCAGGTTTCGCCGACCCGTCTTTGGACCGGGTCACCTGGTGACGCGTCTGCGTTCCACGTCTGGGGCTGCCTTGCCCACGTTCGTGCCTCCGGCACGGACAAGCTCACTGCCCGCACCCTTCCCTGCATCCTCCTAGGTTTTCCCCTTGACGCGTCCGACTGGCACTTCTACCACCCGCCGTCTCACCGCTTCTTTCACTCTCGCGACGTCACCTTTGACGAGTCCGTCTCCTTCTACCGTCGCTTCCCCCACAGTGGTCCCCTGGTTACCCCCCCCTGTTCATGGTCACTCCTTCCCCGGTGGTCCCTGCCCCCCCCCCCTCCCCCTCCCCATCCTGCCCCCTCTGGTGTGTCCCACGTCACTCCTCTTCCGTCGGTGGTCCCGGTTGAGGAGTCGTCTGAATCTGGTGGTCCTGCGGCGCAGTCCTCGCCGTCTGCCCCTCACCCGGCGTCTCCTCCTCCACAGCCTCTGCAGCCGCCGTCGCCTCTGCTGTCACCGCCGTCGTCCCCGCCGCTGCCGCCGCCGTCGCAGCAGCCGTTCGTTGCCTCTGGGGGTACTGGCGTTGACGTGGGACCTCGCCCTGGTGGCCCTGGGGGTGGTGCCGGTGCCCGAGGGGTTTTCGGGCCCTGGGAGTGTTCCTTCTGGGGGTGCTGGAGTGGAGTCTGCTGGTGGTTCCCGAGGACTAGCTTGCGGTCCCGGTGTCGGCGTTGTGCCGCCGCAGCAGCAGTCCCCGCCGGTCTCTGCCCTTCGCCTGCTCGGCCTTCCGTCCCCTGACCCTGCGTCTGTTCCTCTCCTCCCGTCTCCTCCTCTTCCCATTTACGGCCCTGTGTTCCCTCCGCCGGACTCGTCTCCGGCTCGTCTTCCCCCTCGCTCTCCCCCTGTGTCCCCTCCCCTGTCTCCTGACCCGACTCCTCCGTCTCACATCTGGTCTCGCCGTCCCTCCCGTGCTCGTCCTGTCTCCCCTGTCACGCGCTCTCACCCTATGTTGCTTCGTTCCCACGCGTCTCGTCCTCCCCTTCTCCCGTCCCCTCCTCCGTCCTCCCTTGTAGTTGCTCCTCCTCCTTGTCTGACTACTTTCGTGCCGCCCGTCCTCTCATTCCTCGGGTCCTTGCCTCTCTCGTTACCGACCCGTTTGTTCCGGTCTCGTGCCTTGACGCTCTTGTCGCTGCGGTCGCTGACATCGCCTCTACCCACCGCCTTGACTACGCCACAGCTCTGGTCTCTGACCCTGCCTGTCCTGCGTCCGTCGGGGGTGCTCCTGCCCTTGGCAGTGACGTCCTGGAGGACCGCCAGTTCGAGCTTGCTTTCCTGTCCGAGGCTGCTCCCCATCTCTGTTCCATGCTGCTAGTCCCTGAGGGTGACCCAGACACTTTCGACATCCCGACCCCTCGCACTTACACTGAGGCGACCTCGGGACCCTGGGCCTCCCAGTGGATAGCTGCCATGGAGCAGGAGATGGCATCTTGGAGATCCACCGGCACCTTTGTCGACGCTGTTCCCCCACCTGGGGTGAACGTAGTCGATGGCTGCTGGCTCTTCAAGGTGAAGCGCCCTCCTGGAGAGCCGCCTGTGTTCAAGGCGCGCTACGTGGCTAGAGGCTTCAGTCAGCGTGAGGGGGTGGACTTCTTCTAGACCTTCGCTCCGACCCGGAAGATGACTACTCTTCGTGTTCTGTTTCACTTAGCAGCTCAGCGTGACTATGAGCTTCACTCCCTCGACTTCTCCACTGCCTTCCTTCAGGGCAACCTACACGAGCAGGTCTACCTGCGTCGCCCTCAGGGTTTTACTGGCACCTTCCCTCCTAGGACCCAGTGGCTCCTGCGGCGTCCTGTCTACGGCCTGCGGCAGGCTCCCCGTGAGTGGCACGACACGCTGCGTGCTACTCTTGCTGACCTTCAGTTCTTTCCGTCCTCGGCAGACCCCTCACTCTTCGTTCGTGCTGGCCAGACTCCGTTTTACATCCTTGTATACGTGGACGATTTGGTCTTTGCCACAGCAGACAGGGACGCACTGGCCTCGGTGAAGGCAGAGCTGCTGAAGAGACACACTTGCACTGACCTTGGAGAACTGCGCTGTTATCTTGGCCTGCAGATCTCCAGGGACAGAGCAGTGCGCACCATTACCTTGACTCAGTCACACTTGGTGCGCCAGGTCCTTCAGAGTTTCGGCCTTCAGTTCTCCTCTGCACAGCCCACCCCTCTGCCTCTAGCCCACAGACTCTCTGCTCCAGTTCCTGAGGAGTCAGTAGAGCCCAGTGGTCCTTACGCAGAGCTGGTGGGTTGGTTCATGTACCTGATAACTTGCACTCGCCCTGATCTCGCATACCCTCTCAGCATCCTGGCTCGCTTTGTGGCCACTGACAGACACCGACCGCAGCACTGGTCTGCCGCTAAGAGGGTTTTGCGTTATCTTGCGAGTACATCGGGCGTGGGGTTAGTGCTGGGAGGACGCAGGCCAGTGGTCCTTACTGGACACACAGATGCTTCTTGGGCAGACGACGCTGAGACACTCAGGTCGTCCCAGGGCTACTGCTTCAGCCTTGGTTCAGGTGCCGTCTCGTGGAGAGCTACCCGCTCCTCGTTTGTTGCCCAGTCCAGTTGTGAGGCCGAGATCTACGCTGGTGCCATAGCGGCACAGGAGCTCCGCTGGCTGACTTTCTTGCTCACTGACTCAGGTGAGCGGCCTAGCTCTGCCCCAGTCCTGTACGCTGACAACAGGGCCATGATCCTCCTGTGTCAGGAGCCTCGACTCGAGGGCAGAGCGAAGCATATTCAGCTGCGGTACTTCCTCCTGCGCGAGCTACAGCAGCACCGCTAGGCTCGCGTAGTACACCTGGCCTCCGGTGCCAACACGGCTGATATCTTTACGAAGGCACTTGCGCCTAAAGATCATCAGCGGCACTATGTACAGCTTGGTCTAGTTCCTGTAGCCTCTCTTTTGCTAGGACCTTGACCTTGTACTGTCCTATATATCTATATGTACTCAGACTGGACTTGTGTCCTCTACCAGTGGTTGGACTAGTAGTGCCGCCCTGGCCTTGTTCTTGCCTTGCCTGTATTCCTTCTGACTGGTCTTTAGACCCTTGTCTCAGTGGCTGGACTAGTAGTGCCGCCCTGAGCTGCTTGTTTAGGACCTGCCCCTATGCAGTATAGGGGGTGTGTCAAACATGTATATATGTTATGTTTGCTTAGACTGTATAGGGTCACCTCTTAGAGGGTACAACACTTAGGTATATTCCCTTGTACTCTCTCACTACTATCATTCATTATTCAGTTCTAAGAGAAGGCGCATGGGCAGATGTCACCCACACCCCAACTGTAGATTGTTTTGTAGCCCATGCACCCATTTGGTTCCACCCCTAGCTCGTTTAAAGCCCGAGTCCCAAGTTTCAAGGCGGAGGAATTCTATGTCAGAAAGTAGGACTAGACTAGGAGGAAGTGAAGGCCGCCATGAAAGTGGCGGCGGGGTTTAGCTAGGAGGGAAGACAAAGTGTCAAGAGAAAAAAAAGGTATCGATTAGGAAGAGTGAGGGGTAGAAGGAGGGGATTGTACCCTCTACAGTAAGGTTCGGTAACAACTACCAAGCCTATCAGTTATTGTTAAATTATATTTTTTTATGCCGTAATCCCCCGTATGTAAGACCCGCCGAAATAGTCAGCCCACGGGTGGCATATGCGGGGGATAGCTTATGATATGGCACATTTTTTAGAGTACCTGCTTTTCTGGGTTTGCATTTTACATAACACCCTGCTCGTTTTTCTTGCCTTTAAATCGTATTCGGTCGTCCACAGTGACAGCGACACTAGCTAGGTCGACCCCTCGGCGCGCGGGGCGGCGACGTCAACCGCAGGGGCTGCGACGACGACGGCGGCAGCGGCGGCAGTGTCGACAGCAACGGCGGCGGTGGCGTGCGGCTGCGTGGCCCCGACGCAAGCGGCGACTGCGGCGGCAGCAGTGGCTTCGACAACAGCAGCGGCGGCGGCGGCGCCCGCACCTCTCGGTGACGTGGCCAGGCCCCACGACGGTGGGACGGCCGGCGGGAGTCAGCTTTCATCTCCGGAAAGGAAGAGGACACGGGAAAGAGGGGGGGTGTCACAGGCTGGCATGCGGGCGGCCGGTCTAGCGGCGCCACAAGCGTCGCGCGGCCGGCTGCAGCCCGACGACGCTGTCACAGAGCGGCGCCGACGCCGCGGTGGGACGTCGACGCTGCGACGGCAGCACGACGGCCTGACACCACGGCAGCGCGTCGGGATGGCAGCGGCACGACGCGGCCAGCGGCATCACGACGCCGCCACTGCAACACAACGCGGCCGCCATGGCCGCGCAAGCGAACGAGGGCAAGGAGTACGAGGCGGAAGCGTGAGGGGGCGGTCCAACAGGGAGGACCTTCTGCTCTGATAGCATGTTAAGAAGTGAGTGAATTAGATCTAGCTAGGAGTAGGAGGTGCCATGGAAATGGCGAGAGGTTTAGCTAGGGGGCGAGAAGTTGAGGAGAGAAAAAAGAATCAGAATAGAAGAGAGAGGGACACAAGGAGGGGTGTTGTACCCTCTATAGTAAAGTTCAGTAAGACTACCAAGCCTACAATTATATACTAACATATATAATTTAACAGGTTCGCCCAGCTGCAAATAAACGAACACAATGAAAATCGCGTCAGCTGCCATTCGCAGCGCAAAGACGGGCAGAAGAATCAATACAAGTGGGCAAAATGAAATTAAGAGACAAAAAGTGTCAACAGGATCTCGACCGTCCATCTTGTTGTTGAACCACCTCGATCGCGTCAGCAATGGTCGTGACTCAGTTCACAACACTCATACAATGAGATTGGTCAATGACACCTGGCACTGCTGCAGCATCTATCTCCCACCGTTTTCAGAGGCACCAAACTGACCCTGTCAGAGTACGCCATCTTTGTAGCAGATTCCTCGTTAGCAGATGCTCGGTGAAGTCCTGGCCTCAGAGTGCGTGTTACAACCCAAATTCATTTTGCATTTTACATAAGACATGGGCGTTATATTTTTCCAGCCTACTGTTAAGACCCATACGTTTTTTTAATGAAATTTTGACAATACCCTAGGGTGTTATATACGGGGGAATACGGTATAATTGATAGGCTTGGTAGGCTAGTACTGAACCTTACTGTAGAGGGTACAATCCCCTCCTTGTATGCTTCTCTCTTCCTACTCCAACTCTATTTTCTCTCGACACTTTCCCTACTCTCCTAGCTAAACCCCGCCGCCACCTTCATGGCGGCCTTAGCCTTTACTACCTCCTAGCCTAGTCCTACTTTCTGACATGGTATCAGAGCAGTTCGCTCCTAGAAGGCCTGCTCCTCACGCTTCCGCCGCGTTCTCCTTCGTCTGCTGTTCCTGCCGTGCCGCCGTGGTGGCTATGCCGTGTCGTGCCGCCGTGGCGGCCATGCCCGTCCCTGCCGTAACATCGCGTCGTGACGCGTGGCGTCGACGCCACATTGCTGCGACGGCGCCGTGCATACCGTCACAGCGTCGACGTCTTGCGACGCCGCGCTGTGGCGGTGTTGTATCGTAAGGCTGCCGTGGCCACGTCGTTGGGCGACAGCCGGCCGCGCAACGTCAGTGTCGCCGCCGGACCTGCCGCCCGCTCTGCAACCACCGGCGTGATTCTAGATTACGCCCCGCTCCCCCCCCCCCCCCTTCCTTCCCCTCCGTTCCCCCTTCCTTGCCACGGTCGACGATTGCCGCGTGATGGCCGTCCCCATCGCCGAGGAGCCTGGCCATGCCGCCGAGAGGGCGGGGGCCGCTGCAGTAGCCTCTGACGATTGAAGCCGCCGACGCCGACGCCGCTGTTACCGCTGGCCTGCTGCTGCCGCACGCCGTCGCCGACCCCGCTCTCGTCACTGCCGCCGCTGCCGCCATAGCCGTCTCCCGGGCCGTGGGACTGGACCGGTCCCGACGGCATCTCAGCTGCTGCTGGGCATAGGTGCTTCGTTCGGGGGTGTGGGGGTGTGTGTGTGGGCTTGTGACTACCAAGCCTAGGGGGTGTGTTAAATTATATTTTGTTGTATAATTGATAGGCTTGGTAGGCTAGTACTGAACCTTATTGTAGAGGGTACAATCCCCTCCTTGTATGCCTCTCTCTTCCTACTCCAACTCTCTTTTCTCTCGACACTTTTCCTACTCTCCTAGCTTAACCCCACCGCCACCTTCATGGTGGCCTTAGCTTTACTACCTCCTAGCCTAGTCCTACTTTCTGACAAGTATATATAACATATATAATTTTAACACACCCCCTAGGCTTGGTAGTCACACACCCCCACACCCAACACCCACACACCCCCTAATCCCGTACACCCTCATGCTTGTGTGTTAAAATTATATAAATTATATATAATTGATAGGCTTGGTAGTTGTTACTGAACCTTACTATAGAGGGTACAATCCCCTCCTTGTACCCCTCTCTCTTCCTAATCGAACTCTCTTCTCTCTCGACATTCTCGTCTACCTCCTAGCTAAACCTCGGCCGCCATTTTATGGCGGCCCTTCTCCTTTCTTGTTAGCTCAGTTCACAGACATGGTAACAGAGCAGGCCACTCGTCCCGGGCCTAATCATTATGCTTCCGCTGCGTTCCTGTCGTTATTTCGCCGCCGTTGCGGCTTTCCGCCTGCCTGCCGCCGTGGCATCTGTTTCGTGATGCCGCGGCGGCCTTTTAGTGTCTTCGTCTCAGCGTCGACGAGCAGCTGCAGCGACGACGCCACGCTGTGGTGGCGCTGTCGTGGTGCTGTGGCTGCGTCGTCGGCCTGGTGCCATCGCGCATGACCTGCGTCGCTGCTGGAAAAGCAGCCCGCCCGCACGCCAATAAGCGTGGCGTCAGCAATGGCGCCCCGCTGAAGAATCCGAAGCCCTGCCCCTTCCCCCTTTCCTCTGCCCCCCCTCTTCGTCACAGTCGCCACCTGACTCTCGCCGGTCGTTCCCCTTGTGCGGAGTTTGGACACGCCGCCGGAAGGGCGGGGGCCGCTGCCCTCACTGCCGTCGTAAGCCAAAGCCGTCGCCGTCGCCGCTGTCGTCGCCACAGGCCTTTTGCCGCCGCACGCCCGTCGTCGCCGTCGCTGTGGCCGCTGCCGTGACGGCCGCCGTCGCCATCTCCAGGGCCTTGGGGTTGGCACTGCTGGGAAAGGGGGTGCTAGGTTAGGGGGTGTGGGGGTGTGTGAATCCCAAGCCTAGGGGGTGTGTTAAAATTATATAAGTTATATATAATTGATAGGCTTGGTAGTTGTTACTGAACCATACTGTAGAGGGTACAGTCCCCTCCTTGTACCCCTCTCTCTCCCTAATCGAACTCTCTTCTCTCTCGACATTCTTGTCTACCTCCTAGCTAAACCTCGGCCGCCATTTTATGGCGGCCTTTCTCCTTTCTTGTTAGCTCAGTACAAGACATGGTGAGCAGCCGGGTATCTAACACTCGTGGTAGGCGATGACACCCCTGGACGAGAGGCAGCTGCCCGCGTCTGGGCGGCTTCAGCGACAACGGCGGCGGAGCACGTGCTCAAGGCGGCTACGTCGAGGAAGGCAGGCGGCGACTGCGGCGGCTGAGGGCTCTCGGCGGTGTGGCACGACTTGGCGACGACCGAGCAGAAGACAGCAGCTGCAGCAGGAGCAGGAGGAGACGTAGGGGAGGGAGAGGTGGTGGGGCTACTATGGTGGGGCTGCAGGACTTCAGCGCAGAGCTATTGCTGGCGCGGCGCTTACTGGCGAGCGGGAGGGCTGCACGTGCAGCTGCTGCGGAGGTGAAACGCGGCGGCTGCGGCTCGACGACGCCGCCGCGACACCATGACGATGGCGCCACAGTGTGGCGTCAGTGCCGCGGCTGCTCTTCGAAGCTGAGACGGCAGTACTAAAAGGCCGCCGCGGCATCACGGAAAAGATGCCGCGGCGGCAGGCAGGCAGAAAGCTGCAACGGCGGCGAAGTAACAACGGGAACGCAGCGGAAGCGAGGAGGGGAGCAGGCCCAGGAAGGGCGTCCTGCTCTGAAACCATGTCAGAAAGTAGGACTAGGCTAGGAGGAAGTGAAGGCCGCCATGAAAGTGGCGCGGGGTTTAGCTAGGAGGGAAGACAAAGTGTCGAGAGAAAAAAAAGGTATTGATTAGGAAGAGTGAGGGGTACAAGGAGGGGATTGTACCCTCTACAGTAAGGTTCGGTAACAACTACCAAGCCTATCAATTATATATAACTTATATAATTTTATCATTCTAAGGGACATGCTGGTAGGTAGGTGGTGTTGAATCATATATTGAGTTATATAACTGGTAGGCTTGGTAGGTTACTGAACTTTACTGTAGAGGGTACAACCCCCCTCCTTGTATGCCTCTCTCTCTTCTAGTTCCCCCCTTTTCTCTCGATATCTTCTTCCTAGATCTAGTTCTTTGTCCCGCCATTCCATGGCCGCCTACTCCTACTGTTCCCAGCCTATTCCTAGCTTTTTAACAGCTGGAAGTTGACTTAGACCCGATGAGAGCGCGCAAACTGCAATAGTGCGAAATGTTATGGTGAGTGAAGTTCGGTTTGGATGGAGGGGAGGGAAAACTGTCCGCGACACTCTTTGGGTGCTTCTCGCTCTTGTCAATCAACTTACGACAGTCGCTAACAACTGAAGGAAATCAAGTATCCAGCCCTGTCAACTTATACATATATTGCATGTAGAAGTTATAGGCTAGTATCGGTGTGTGCTCCTAGTGAGTACAACCCCAACTGCTATATGTTATGTGTTCTTTGCCTAGTAAATCATTCTAGTATTCTAACATGGTATCAGAGCGTAGGTTAGGTCTGCCCACCCACTTCCGCTTCCGCCCTAGCGGCTCGCGCCCTAGCTGGTCCTAACGACCTCCCGTCCCCTAGCACCCGCCCGTTTCCTCGCGCCCGCACGGCCCCGTTGCACCTGCACGTCTCGTAGCGCCAACCCTGGCCCCTAGCGCCTGCTCATTCCCTAGCGCCTGCCCGGCTCCTCGCGCCCGCCCGTTTCCTAGCGCCAGCTCGGCCCCTAGCGCCTGCCCGACCCGTTCGCGCCTGCCCGTTCCCTAGCGCCTGCCCGGCTCCTAGCGCCCACCCGTTTCCTAGTGCCAGCCCGGCCCCTAGCGCCTACTCGGCCCGTTCGCGCCTGCCCGGCTCCTAGCGTCCGCCCGGCCCCGTCGCGCCTGCCTGTTTTCTAGCACACACCCGGCCCCTAGCGCCTGCTCGGCCCGTTCGCGCCTGCCCGGCTCCTAGCGCCCGCCCGGCCCCGTCGCGCCTGCCCGTTCCCTAGCGCCTGCCCGGCTCCTAGCGCACGCCCGGCCCCGTCACGCCTGCCCGTTTCCTAGCGCCAGCCCAGCCCCTAGCGCCTGCTCGGCCCGTTTGCGCCTGCCCGGCCACCTAGCGCTTGCCTGGCCGCGCTGCGCCTGCACGGCCCCACGCGCCCTAGCCCTAGCTCTCGCTCAGCCCCTATGCGCTTGCACGGCCCCACGCGCCCTCGCCCGGCCTCTAACGCCTGCCCGGCCCCGTTC
The DNA here is from genome assembly GCA_027943415.1 of Closterium sp. NIES-67. Lineage (NCBI taxonomy): Eukaryota > Viridiplantae > Streptophyta > Zygnematophyceae > Desmidiales > Closteriaceae > Closterium > Closterium sp. NIES-67. The sequence continues at coordinate 151,343 of BQMB01001250.1, read as the reverse complement.
GAGCCCGCCCGGCCCCTTTAAGCCCCACCTGGCCCACGCGCCCCTGCTGGCCCTCTAGCGCCCGAGTCCCCTCAGCGCCCCCAGCCCTTCGCGCCCTCGGCCCCACGCGTCACTGGCCCCTAGCGCCCACGTCCCCTCCTCCTCACCTCACCCTCCCGGCCCCTTGCCCTCACCGCCCCTCGTGCTCCCGGCCCCTCGCGCCCTCCCCCTCTCGCACCTGCCGTCCTCCTCGAGAGTGCTCCCACTATGCCGCGGTGTCCCCGTGCCGCTGTGCTACTGCGGAGCTGTGAAGCTGTGCCGCTTTGGAGCTGTGTTGCTGATCCTGCATGATGGCTGACTTCGTTCCCCGTCTGGACGCTGAGGGCCACGCAGTTGACTTCGCCGCCTGGCTGTCTGATCTACACCATCAACTCACTGGTCAGCGCCAGGATGGGCACTCCTTGGTTATCCATGTTGATGGCTTGGTGCCCCGTCCCCCTGTGCCTCTTCCCCTCCCTGCTGACCCCCTCCCTGCTGAGAGTAAGGCTTTCTCTGCTGCTGCGCTAGCTTGTGCCGTCTAAGACTCCCGCGATGCCGTTGCTCAGGTTGCTATCAGTAACGCTCTCCCCGTGTCTGAGGTTTCACGTTTTTCTACTGTTGCGACCGCCAAGGCTTACTTCGACACTGTTCTTGCTCGCTATTCCACACCTGCCGCTGCCTCTGCAGGCCGTCTGGTCCTTTCCATGCTTTTCCCAGACCTAGCTGCCTTTCCCACTGTTGCAGACCTTGCCGCTCACCTGCACGCCCTAGATTCTCGCTATCGCACTGCTAGCACTGCTTCCCAGCCCACTGCGCTCCCCCCCCCCGTTCTGCATTACCCTCTACCTTATCGCCAAGCGCTTGCCTGACCGACTCGCTAGTGCCCGCGACCACTTCTTTAGCCAGCACCTTGGTGATCTCACCCTGACCGCCTTTGTCACTGCCCTGACCGAGATCGAGACTCGCCAGCGCACTATCGCTCAGTGGAGCGATGCTGCGGCAGTCTCTATCTTTCAGGGATGTGCCCCCTCCCAGTGGATTTTTGATGGCGTTTCGGCTGCGGTCGCCACTACAACCCCTCTTACCGAGACTGCTGTTGCGGTCCACCAGCAGCAGCGCCCGCGCCGCGCCGATTGTGGCCGCCAGGGAGGGCGTGGTGGTGGAGCTGGTGGTAGTGGTGGTGGTGGCGGTGACAGTGGTCCTCCTGAGGGGGTTGACGCAGGTGGTCAGGAGCAGCAGCCGTCGCCCCAGCAGCAGCAACAGCAACCGTCGCAGCAGCAGCCGCAGCAGCCCCAGCCGTGGGCCCTTCTCCCGCCTAGGTGGCCCGGCACCTCTGGAGGTGGTGGCGGTGGTGGCGGCCCTCGCAGCTCGACGCCTACCGACAGCTCCGTTACTGTGACCTGCTAGTACCAGCTTCAGACCGCACCTCTCCGCGGCACTCTGTGCCGCCGTACGCACCTGACCGCTCGCTGTTTTTTTTGTGCCTCAACGATCTGTTCCGTCGTCGCTTTGACCCGGCCCCGGACCTCCCCGATTGGCACAGCCTTCTGAGCCAAGGTGTGCCTATCTTTGATTTAGACATGGATCAAATAGGTGCTGCTTTGCATGCCTTGTATGCTCACGCTTCTAAAGTTGCTGGATCTTATTACCCTCTATTCACTAGCTTAGGTGTAGCACCCTTGAGTAGTCTAGCCTCCCCTGCTGCGTTAGGTGTAGGACTATCTGGTTTGTCTAGCCTAGGCTCTATGCCTGCTCCTTCTCCGTCCTCGGCTACTGCTTCGCTCTCCTTCACCCTCGACTCCGGTGCGTCTGCCTACTACTTCCACGACTGCTCCATGCTCACGTCGCTTGCTGCGCCTGCTGTTGTCGCCCTTGCTGACCCCTCTGCGGGTCCTGTCGTCGCTCGCAGCTCCACTTCCCTCCCCTGTCCGGCCGTACCCTCGGGCTCTCTTACCAGACTCCACGTTCCCTCGTTCTCCATGAACCTAGTTGGTGTCGGCTGCCTTCAGGACCTCGGCGTCACCACTACGTTCCATGGGCACGAGCGGTTCGCTATCTATACCGAGGCCGCCTCAGGTTTCCCCCTTGCGACGATCCCCCGGGTCCCGGTATCTGGTCTGTTTACCCTCGACACCAGTTGGTGCATCCTCTCAGGTCGCTGCAGCTTGCTCGTGTCGATCACTCACCCACCCGTCCCTCCTGTGGCACCACCACCTAGGCCACCCCGCACTCCCGCGTCTGCGTCACATGTCTTAGCACGGTCTTGTCTTAGGTCTCCCTGCGTCACTCCCCACCCTTCCCCCCTCGCTTGCGCCACCGTGTACGCCTTGCGTCGAGGGCCGACTCCGCCGTGCTCCTCACTCCTCCTCGCATCGCCCTGCTATTGCTCCCCTTCAGACCCTACACCTGGACGTGTGGGGCCCAGCCCCCGTCCTTGGACCGCGTTGCGAGCGCTACTTCCTTGTGCTCGTCGACGATTACACGCGCTACACCACGATGTTTCCCCTGGAGCGGAAGGCTGACGTGCCTAACGTTCTTATCCCGTGGGTTGTGGCTGCACGTCTTCACCGCTGTCTCCCAGTGCTGCGTCTCCACTCTGACCGTGGCGGCGAGTTCGCCTCTGGTCGGATTGGACAGTTCTGTCGTGCGGAGGGCATCACCCAGTCGTACACCCTGCCGGACTCTCCACATCAAAATGGGGTTGTGAGCGCCGCATCAGCTTGGACATGGAGGTGGCTTGTACCTCCATGATTCATGCCGATGCAACCCATTTTCTGTGGCCGTTCGCTGTTCGCTACGCTGCTCACCAGCTTAACTTGTGGCCGCGCTCCCAGCGGCCGCAGGTTTCGCCGACCCTCCTTTGGACAGGGTCCCTTGGTGACGCGTCTCTGTTCCACGTCTGGGGCTGCCATGCTCACGTTCGTACCTCTGGCACGAACAAGCTCACAGCCCGTACCGTCCCCTGTGCCTTCCTTGGTTTCCCCCTTGACTCGTCGGACTAGCAATTTTACCACCCGCAGTCTCACCGCTTCCTTCACTCTCGTGACGTCACCTTTGACGGGTCGGTCTCCTTCTACAGCCGCTTCCCTCACCGCGGTCTCCCGATTTCCCCTCCCCTGTTCCTAGCTCCCTCTCCCCCGGTAGCCCCTGCTCCCCTCCCGCCTCGTCCTGCCCCGTCTGGTGTCTCCCACGTCACTCCCCTCCCGTCGGTTGTCCTCGTTGAGGAGTCTGCTGACTCTGGCGGTCCCCCTGGGCCATCCTTGCCACGTCCCCCTTCCCCGGTGTCTCCCCCTCCGCTGTCGCAGTCGCCGCCACCGCAGCTGTCATCGCCGCAGCAGCCGCCGCTGCCGCTTGTGGCCTCTGCGGGTGCTCGTGTTGAGGAGGGTGTTAGTCCTGCGGCTCCTTTCGTGGCTTGTCCTAGCAGGCCTGGGGGTGGCACTGGTGCTGGAGGGAGTTCTCGCCCTGGGGTTGCTGGTTCTGGGGGTGTTGCCGTGGAGGGTTCTGCTGGCGGTCGTTGTGCCATTGCCGGTCCAGGGGCTGGCGTCGAGCAGCAGCTGCCGCCGCAGCCGTCGCAACAGCAATCGACGCCGGTCTCCGCTCTTCGCTTGCTCGGCCTTCCCTCCCCTGACCACTCGCCGGTGCCGCCCCCGCCACCACCTCCGCTTCCTGTCTACGGCCCTGCGTTCCCTCCGCCAGACTCGTCTCCGGCTCGTCCTCCTCCTCATTCCCCCCTTGTGTCTCCTCCGCTCTCTCTTGACCCTACTCCTCCGTCCCACGTCTGGTCTCGCCGTCCTTCTTGTGCTCGTCCCGTCTCTCCTGTCTCGCGCTCTCACCTTATGTTGCTCCGTTCCCACTCGTCTCGTCCTCCCCTCCTCCCGTCGCCTCCTCCGTCGTCGCTTCTTGTTTCACCTCCCCCTCTGGTTGACTACCTTCGCGCCGCTCCTCCCCTTGTTCCCCGGGTTCTTGCCTCTCTAGTTACCGACCCGTCTGTTCCTGTCTCGTGCCTTGATGCTCTTGTCGCTGCTGTCGCTAACTTCGCCTCTACCCACCGCCTTGACTACGCCACTGCTCTGGTCTCTGATCCTGCTCGTCCTCCGTCCGTCGGGGGTGCACCTGTCCTTGGCAGTGACGTTCTAGAAAATAGGCCGTACGAGCTTGCTTTCCTTTCCGAGGCTGCTCCGCATCTCTGCTCGATGCTCCTAGTCCCTGAGGGTTACCCAGACGCCTTTGACATCCCGAGCCCTTGCACCTACGCTGAGGCCACCTCGGGATCCTGAGCCTCTCGGTGGATAGCTGCCATGGAGCAGGAGATGGCATCTTGGAGGTCCACCGGCACTTACGTCGATGCAGTTCCCCCTCTTGGGGTGAACGTAGTTGATGGTAGGTGGCTCTTCAAGGTGAAGCGCCCCTCTGGAGAGCCGCCTGTCTTCAAGGCGCGTTACGTGGCTAAAGGCTTCAGCCAGTGTGAGGGGGTGGACTTCTTCCAGACCTTGCTAGGCACACAGACGCTTCTTGGGCAGACGACTCTCAGACCCTCAGGTCATTGCAGGGCTATTGTTTCAGCCTTGGGTTAGGGGCCATCTCTTGGAGTCCCACTCGCTCGTCGTCTGTTGCTCAGTCTAGCTGTGAGGCTGAGATCTATGCCGGTGCCATGGCAGCACAGGAGCTCCGCTGGCTGACTTTCTTGCTCACAGACTTAGGTGAGCAGCCTAGCTCTGCCCCGGTCCTGTACGCTGCCAACAGGGCCATGATTCTCCTGTGTCAGGAGCCTCGACTTGAGAGCAGAGCGAAGCACATTCAGCTGCAGTACTTCTTCCTGCGCGAGCTACAGCAGCGTCGCCAGGCCCGCATAGTTCACTTAGCCTCCGGTGCCAACACAGGTGATATCTTTACGAAGGCGCTTGTGCCTAAAGATCATCAGCGGCACTGTGTACAGCTGGGTCTTGTTCCTGTAGCTACTCACTTGCTAGGGCCTTGATTGTATACTCCTGGCTGTATATATATCTACCTGACTGGCCTTGTGGCTCTACCCCCAGTGGCTGGACTAGTAGTGCCGCCCTGGCTTGCTATTGTCTTGTTTGTACTCCTGCTGACTGGTCTTCGGACCCCTGCCTTAGTGGTTGGACTAATAGTGCCACCCTGAGCTATATGCTTCTTGTTTAGCACCACCCCTTCCCTAGCCTAGGGGGTGTGTCAACTTATACATATATTGCATATAGAAGTTATAGGCTAGTATCGGTGTGTGCTCCTAGTGAGTACAACCCAACTGCTATATGTTATGTATTCTCTGCCTAGTAAATCATTCCATTATTCTAACAAGCCCAACTCCCATGCGTAATCCCAAGCCACCCTTGGCCGCGGCTTGCAACGTTAGACTTGGGTAAGGAGAGAGCAATGCTCACCATTCCCAGGTGTGGCACTTGTACCCCCCAGCTTTGCTGGTTGTTCTTAGAGCTTGTCCAAAGTGGGATGTCGACTACATCCATCCGAGATTCATGTGGGTTGACTGTGTTTCAACTATGCTCTAGAAAGGTACAGTTAAAGCCCCAGGCTATAATAGTAAAGAAGGGCCACACTTGAACCTTTGCCTTCTAGATTGCCGTCTAGAACCTTATAGACCGACTGACTAGAATTACTGTTAATCTGAAATGTGTTGCTCGATTTTGATTGGCTGACACATCAATCAGCTTGGCGAATTGTATAGAACGACACTTCTAACGCGCTCATGACTTGAGCGACTCATAAGGGATCGCATGTGCGATAGTTTTCCCTAGAACCCAAATCGATTTTCAAGTTGGGATCAGGTTTGCTTCTCGGGTGTCACAGGGGGTTTCAGAAACAGTGCGACACCTTGCAATCTGTACGACGAGCGAGATCGTCGAAACACTTGCAAGTGAACAGTGGTTCACTTTGAATTGGAAACCTTTCATGCACGAACTGCTTCCGAATCTATTTCGAACACAACCGGCTGCCCAAAAAGAAAACCCCAGCGCTACTTCAAACCAAGCCCCCTTTCTTGTTCAAGCTTGGTCCAACTTGAATAGGATTTGCTATTTTAGTCAAGGGCTTTAAGTTTCAGCTCGGTTCTCTAACATGCCGGATGTTGTCTGAATTCGCTGGGCACCTGGGCACTTTGGACACGGTTTTATGACATTGCGAAAGCTTGCTTGGGTCATCTTGGCAAAGGCATCATGCTTCATTTCATATGGCAAAGGCAGCGTGCTTCATTTCATATGGGATTGCGCACATGGTTCTCGTCCAATAGACTACACCTACAAATAGGGTGGGAAGGTGGGGAAAGCAAAAATGGAACTAGAAATGAAGAACATAGGTGAGGTCGAATGGCCTCACGTCCCTCTTTTGTAGGCAAAAGAGGGTGAGTAGTGCTTCGACGCTGTCCTTGCTGCGTTGGCCCTCGCTACACTTTCACGATACACATTTTTTAGAAAGTGTTACACGCTTGCAAAATTTTACATATTGTGAAAGCTTGCTTGGGTCATCTTGGCAAAGGCAGCGTGCTTCATTTCATATGGGTCTTCTGAGGCATGTGTAGCAGGGGCTGGTGGTGTCGCTCGATAGACAGCTATCTATCGACTGGGCGATGGTGACTGGGCGATGGAGCGGCGGAAGCATCTTGGATGCGCGTGGATGTCGCAAGGAGCTGGTCCTGTGCAATGGTGACGTAGAGATCTTTGGCGGTATCTTTGCGCCAGCGACCGAGTCGCTTGAAGAGCCGGTCAGGGATCCCCAAGTTAGCGGCCGTAGTTGCGGCGCCCTTGCAAAAGGAGTGGGTGCCGAGGTGTCTGTTGTCAAGCCCAGCCTTGGCGAAGGCTTCGAGGCACCAGTTGCGGATGGTTGTGTATGACGGAGCGCTGTCTTGAGGGGTTGCCCTGCCGCTGGGATCCATGAGCCCTTGCTGTCCTGATCCGTCTTGGAGTGCAGGATTAGGATCCACATAGACTCCTCGTCGAAATGGATGTCGTTCCACCGGATGGAGACGAGGTCGGAGTAGCGGAGGAATGCCGCGAACATGAGGAGTGGGATCAATCCTTTCTGATGTACTGCCGACTTGCTCGTCTCAAGGAAGGGGTGTGCCATGGCGTGCACCTGGTGGAGCGACAAGGGTTCCTTCGTCCTGGTGGTGCACGGGCCGTGGCGTTTGGAGAATTCACGAAACTTGTGAAATGAAGGGCCCGCTGGTGGGAGAGGGTTCTCCGGTCATCCAGTGTGCAAATGCGACAGCGGAGCACGTAAGGGATATGGCGGATATTGTGGCCTGATTGTTGAGGGCGTAGACAAGGTAGAGCGCTAGAGTGGTGTCTGTGGCAGGCAGGTAGCTCAGCTTGACCTTTGTGCAAAAGGAACGGAACTTGAGCCAATACGGCTCGTAGGTCCTTATGGTGGATGGCGCGCGGACATGGGTGATTACCCGACATGTAGGTTTGGTAATAAGCCTGAAATACAGAGAGCGCCAGACACGATGGGGTTATATTTTATATGTCACATGCAACGCGATGATCGGGCTATTGGGAAATCCGAGACCAGCAAAGGCTAGTGAGTGTGTGCCAGGGGATAGGCATTGGCTGCCTTGAGTGAGGGGAATATGTGCCTTTACTTCCGGTGCCCAGGTTCGTGGTGCTGTCTGCAGTAGGGGCCACCAAGAGGCTCTTGGCCACTCGGGAATGACCAACGTCAACTCGGCGCGGGTGCGTTGGGCGTGGCGCACAGTAGCCGGGATGAGGTGGGGAGGGGAAAATGCGAAGCCGCATTCATCATGCCAGCTGAACAAGAAGGCGTCAACCGCTGTGGCCTTGGGGTGAGGAAACTTGGAGCAGAAGCGCCCCAGTTGAGCGTTGTGAACGTTCGCGAATAAGTCGACAGAGTGAGGCCCCAGGCGGCGGTCGAGGAGTCGGAACCATGGGGATTTGAGTGAGTAATCATCTCGGTCCTGGACTTTGGTGAGTTCATCGGCGTGCGCGTTCAGCTCCCGGGGAATCCGTTCGATGGCAAGGCGTGTCCGATTTTTTAAGCAAAGGTCGATGATTGCCTGGCAAAGTAGTGTGAGTGCAGGGATGCTGGAGCCGCCTTTGCGCAGTATGAATACAACCCCCTGGATGTCCACACGAACTAACACGTGCCGTTTGGAGATGTGGGTGACAAAGGTTCTGAGTGCCCACATTACACCTTCGAGTTCCCTTCGGGTGCTGGAAGTGTGTAGGAGGTCTTCTGGCATGCAGGAGCTTGCTTCTATTGAAATCCCAGGGAGTGGCATAAGGATGGCGCCCCAACTGTGGGTGCTTGTGTCCACGTGGATGACGGCGTCGAACTGGTGACTCAGATGAAATGGGGCGCCGTTAAATTTGTCGAATTGCACCAGCCAAAAACGTAGCTCGTCCACCGCTGCCGGGTGCAGGAGGACCTTGGAGTGCCATGATGTTGCGTCGGCAATAAGTTGCAGGAGTTCGTGGCTGAATGCTCGTGCAGTCGCGCCCAGTGCTAGGGCCATAGAGGCGACCATGCCTGTAACTCTTGCGAGGGAGCGAACGGGAACATGCCTTCCTGATTGTCCTTGGGTTATCAAGGCCTCAAGCATGATTAAGAGTTGTGCCCTTCGCTCGAGTTCGAAGCCGCCGCCTGGGTTGCTTTAAGGTCCTGGAGGACTGTCGTACGAGTCAAGCATGCTTGCTGGTGGGAATCGTAGAGAAATAATAGGTCGTCGACATACGGGACCACTCGAACGCCGCTTGCCCGCCATCGCCTGGCAAGTTGTTTAATTAGTTGGGTGAAGACGAATGGAGCAGTTGCAAGGCCGAACGGTAGTGACCGAAAGGAGTAGTAGATGCCTTCGAACTGGAAGCCCAAAACCTTCCAACAAGAGGGGTGAATCTTGACGTGATGGTATCTAGATTTCAGGTCGATGGAGAACATCCAGAAATCTCGGCGGATGAGCTCGGCTACATGATTCATACCTTCGTACTTGAACTTGGGGACTTCAAGGTGAGTCTTCACTTTCCGCAGGTCAAGGATAAGGCAGCATCTGTCGCGCTGCTTCACGACGTTCAGAGGGCTGACACATGTTAGTGTCTCTCTCTTCTCGATCGCTGCGGCAGCGCCAGTGACTACGAGATCGCGAATTGTGTCGCGAGTAAAGTCGAGGTGCGTGCAGACTCCGGCATGGTTGTTGTCCTCAAAGGGTGTGGGGGTTGCATTCTTCCAGGGCAGCCAATACCCTTTAGTGATGACGGAGAGGATAAAGCTACTGTCGCACCAGGAGCACCACCAGTACAAGGCATGCCGAAGTCGACTGCGCATGATGGTCACGTCCCTGTCTGTAATTGCGAGCTCGTGGGGATCGCGTTCCTCTTGTGGCCACCCACCTGGGATCTCTGCATTATCAGAGGTTATAAACATGGGCTGGTAGATGGGAGTGTGATACTGTGCTCGTGAACGGGTGCACGATGCGGGGCAAGTGTATACGTGGCATGACATGCTCGGATCGCACGGCCACTTCCGTGTCCAGTGCTTGCAAGGTGCAAGGGGTCCTCGTCTCTCTATCTCCCTTCTCTTTCTTTGTCGCTCTCTCTCTCTCTATCTCTTTCTCTCTCTCTCCCTCTCTCTCTTTCTCTCTCTCTCTCTCTCTCTCTCTCTCTCTCTCTCTCTCTCTCTCTCTCTCTCTCTCTCTCTCTCTCTCTCCCTCTCTCCCTCTCTCTCTCTCTTTCTCTCTCTCTCGCTCGCTCTCTCTCTCTCCCCCTCTCTTGATCTCTCTCTCTCCTTTGCGTGCAAGGGCATCACATGCTATGTTTGTACGTGAACATTTATTCAGCACGTCCGTGCTCGTTGGTGGTTGACTTACGCTTCTTCCTGCTCCTTTGTTTTGCTCTCCTTGTTTGGGCCACTCCTTATGCTAGCTTGAGCTCCTGGACTCTGTCATTGGCTCTGAAATAATTCATCTCCGAGTGCGTGCGTGCGCGACATTTGTTGGGCGCCGGGCGTGCCTCCATGCTTAGTTCTCGAGGCGTGTTGTGTGGTCGGCAAGAAAAAGTGAGGGGTCAGGGGCCACGCTCAAGGCTGTTCAGCCATGTTGACTGGGTTTTGTCGCCCCCTCCCTCCCCCCTACCCCCTCAAGGGTTTTCTTTTTCTTCTTCTTCTTCTTTTGTAAAAAAAACTGATGGCCGTGACACCATCGAGCCTTTAATTCAATCATAGGAGTTACTGTATTACAAGCCTAGGCCTATCAGCCTTTGCTATCTCCAAGGGCTACCCTAGTCAGCAACGATTCTTGCCTTCGGCAAAAGGCTGGCCACTGGCCATGCACCCACCGTGCAGCCCACTATGCCTCTTGCATGTGGGAAAGAAGGGCGCCGCCCTATCAACCGCTCACACCACCGGTGAGGGACCTTGCGCACCACGCCCTCCCATGTGGCATGCATTGGCCATGTGGCCTGGCTGGCCGCAGCAAAAGCAAACCCCCTTGAAGCGGGGCTGCTGGCACGTAGCAGGGGGGGAGCCCTTGATGTCCAAGTCCGTATCGCGGCCACCGGGACGGCCGCCGCGCGTGTAGCCGAGGCGTGCACGCTTGAGCGCTACCACATCCGCGACTGTCAGCTTGTAGGAGCGGGATGTCAGGACACTTTTGGACTGATAGAGCTGGAACCGGTCGGCGACCTCGAAACCGGCTTCGTCCGCAACGAGAAGGACATGGAAACGCTTGTTAATAAGTATTTCGATATCCTTTACGTTGTTGAGTGCGCCGACGACATCGCCGTGCTGCAGCCTGAAGTCGATATGCTTCAGGTACGCTTCGATGGTCGTGAAGACCTCGGCCTGGTCGCGTATGCCCTTGCGCATGAAGGTAGTAGCTGCGGGTGTGGGGCCAAGGGGGGGGAGAGGGGGGGCGGGTGCGAGGATGCAACGACGAGCAATGTTGGCGGGGCCTTCACCGTCGTCATTCTCGGAGTCGTCGCTGTCCTCGGGGTTGTCAGCGGGTGCGGAAGTTGGTGCCGGGGGCTGGTCATCGGCGCGGGGAGCCTTGGGAGCGCGAGGATGGGTAGTCATTTCTTTCTTTTTGTTAAAATTGATTGTAGGCGCAGCATTATCGGATGAGATTCTGACAGTAATCGCAGGAGCTTGCTGTTGTAACAGCACCAAAAGCGCTTGTAGTTGGTGCGCAGTCAAGGCGGGGGCGGCGGCGGTTGGCGCAGGGTTAGCGGCAGGCGCGTACTGGGTGGTGGGGCCCACCTGGCCTGCAGGCAACGCGACTCGGGCTGGCGCGTGGTCTTCCATTGCAGCCGTGCGAGTTTCTTCTGGAGAAGCGTGACTGCAGCCGAGTAGAATCTCGACTGCCGAGGGGCCCTCGCCGAAATTGTCCTCGGCAGGACGTTTCTGACGATGGTCGGTTCCCCCGGGCAAAGTTCCGATCGCCTGGGCGTTAGCGGGAGTCAGGGCCTCAGATTCGTTTTGGGGCGCGCTGATCGCTCAGGGTCCCCCCCTCGTAGCTCCCTGTTTTTTCAGGCCTCGAAAAAAAAAATTACGCTGATCAATTAGGGTGTTGTATAAATTTTGTGCTGAATAAACCGGGTAAACTATAGAAAACACGTTAATTAAAACCCGACGGCATAATAGCAGAGGGGGTCCCTCTTGATTGTTGAGTGGGTGCGAAATTCCCCGTAATCCCCCGGATAAAACACCCCAGCTATAGTATAAAATTCATGCAAAATCTGGGGGGTGGGTGCTCTATTTCGCGTTTAGGCTATAGCACCCTAGTGTTATATTTGAGGACATTTTTTTTAAGACATGCATTAGATTCAGTGTGTCATGGCGATTTCAGCCATCTAAGTTCCGGCTGAAAAGGCGTACGTTTTCTCGAGGTTTGGAATAGCCCTAGATTGACAGATTGCTCCTGAATTTCAATGGTGTGTCAGGTTAGCGAAGCGAGATTGGGGGGTTGGCGACTCTCGCAATAATCAGGACGAAACATGCGATGCTCGTGAACCAATCTAAAGCGGCATCTCGCACAAGAAAACCAAATTCGTCAGCCCACTACGCTTTTCCAGGTGAAAATTTATTGCGCTTAGTCATTTTCAGTACCAGAGAACCCTGCCAGGCGCTTCGGTAAAATACAACTTTTCTGTCCTGGTCGTAATCAGCATGAAATAGCATGAAAAAAATTGTATTTGTTGTAGGTATTGCTAGGCATAGAATGGCTAAAATAGTAAAGGGGATATAATTGCGGATTCTTCAATAGAACACCCTCTCCGGATATAACACCAGTGGGTGCTTAATTTCGACGGGTGTTATATCCGGGGGATTACGGTAAGTCCCGAAACGTGGCGAAAAAACGAAACGTCCCAGTGCCCCAAAATTTGTAACTGTCCGAAAACAAAAAAGGATTGCACAAATCCTATTGGTTGCGCGATTGTTTTAGCCGATGTGGGCTCGATGAAAAACTATTGACAGCTTGGCGCGTCGTGCAGCCCCCCTGCGACGTTTGTCGCAGGCCACGTGGGCCTCGCTTTTTTCTGCAGGGGGCCTCGGCTTTTTCAAGTGGGACCCCCCTCCGCTATTCCTGTTTTTTCGTACATTCCCTGGGCGAAAATCAAGTGGGGCCTCACTTGATGACCAAGTGGGGCCCGTTTTGACGTGGCAAAATCGCGTGCCATGTCGTGCAGCCCACAACGCGCTGTTCGATATTCGGAGTTAGCTGTTCGCGCTGGGCAGCGCTGTTCGCGCCACTGCCCAGCTTTGAACAACGCTCTGTTCGATACACAGCCCTGATATTTTGCCGTCGAGTTCCTGAATACATGCGCGGTATTTGTTACAGGTTCCTGATTACAGTCTTGGTCAGACACAGTCAAGTTGGCGTGATTAACAGGGACAGTGGGGGGGAAATTAGGAAATAACGGGGGGGGGGGGGTGGTTGGGGCTCGGAATCCGCTATAACACGTAGTATCAGGGTCAGTCCCCAATACGACGTTGGAAAAACAGGCCTCACTACACTAGTCACGCTGATCGATCAGAGTTCACTTCTAAAAAAATGCTGAAATTTCACGTCCGTGTTAAAAAAAAACTCTGTCTCATCAGGGTCACCCTCGAAAACAACCCTGATTTTACCCTGAATCTGGATAAAAAGCCTGCAATCTGAGGCCCTAGCGGGGGTAGAAATGTTGTTCGCCGCGCGAGCCGGAGCAGAATTGGCGGAAGTCATAATGGCGATATTGTGCTGCAGAATGACGGTGAGGAGCGTTGTCGGGGCTTTGAAGCGCAGAAGTGACAGGTTTTTCACCAGCTTGGGCGAGAACAAGGAGACTAAAACTAGGACGAGAACTGGAAAACGAAACTGGAACTAGAAATGAAGAACGTGGGTGAGGTCGAATAGCCTCACGTCCCTCTTTTGTAGGCAAAAAAGGGTGAGAAGCGCTTCGACGTTGTCCTTGCTGCGTTGGCCCTCGCTACACTTTTTACATTACACATTTTTTAGAACATGTGGCAGGTGAGTCATTCAGAAAATATAGGACCTTTCTGTTAGAATACGAGAATAATTACTAGGGTGTGAAACATTGCACATATAGCAGTTGGGGTTGTACTCACTAGGAGCACACACCGATACTAGCCTATAACTTCTACATGAATGATATGTATAAGTTGACACACCCCCTAAGCTAGAGAAGGGGTGGTGCTAAGCAAGAAGCATACAGCTCAGGATGGCACTACTAGTTCAACCACTGAGGCAGGGGTCTGAAGACCAATCAACAAGAGTACAGACAAGACAAGAGTAAGCCAGGGCGGCACTACTAGTCCAGCCACGGGGATTAAAGCCACAAGGGCAGTCAGACAGGAATATATAGTGAGGAGTACACAATCAAGGTCCTAGCAAGTGAGTGGCTACAGGAACAAGACCAAGCTGTACACAGTGCAGCTCATGATCTTTAGGCACAAGCGCCTTAGTAGAGACATCAGTTGTGTTGGCACCGGAGGCCAAGTGAACTACGCGGGCCTGGCGACGCTGCTATAGCTCGCGCAGGAGGAAGTACCGCAGCTGGATATGCTTCGCTCTGCCTTCAAGTCGAGGCTCCTGACACAGGAGAATCATGGCCCTGTTGTCAGCGTACAGGACCGGGGCAGAGCGAGGCCGCTCACCTAAGTCCATGAGCAAGAAAGTCAGCCAGCGGAGCTCCTGTGCCGCCATGGCACCGGCATAGATCTCAGCCTCACAGCTAGACTGAGCAACAGACGACGAGCGAGTGGATCTCCACGATAGCACCCAAACCAAGGCCGAAACAGTAGCCCTGAGACGACCTGAGCGTCTCGGCGTCGTCTGCCCAAGAAGCGTCTGTGTGCCCAGTAAGGACCACTAGCCTGCGTCCTCCAAGCACTAACCCCATGCCCGATGTACTTTCTAGATAGCGCAAAACCCCCTTAGCGGCCGACCAGTGTTGTGGTCGGTGTCTGCGTGTGGCCACAGAGCGAGCCAGGATGGTGAGAGTGCAAATCATCAGGTACATGAGGCAACCCACGAGCTCTGCGTAGGGGCCACTGGGCTCTACTGGCTCCTCGAGAACAGGAGCAGAGAGCCCATGGTCTACAGGTAGAGGTGTGGGCTGTGCCGAAGAGAACTAAAGGCCAATCCTCTGAAGGACCTGACGCACCAAGTGTTACTGAGTCAGAGTGATGGTGCGTGCTGCTCTGTCCCTGGAGATCTGCAGGCCAAGATAGCGACGCAGCTCTCCTAGGTCAGTGCAGGTGTGTCTCTTCAGCAGCTCGGCCTTCACAGAGGCCAGTGTGTCCCTGTCAGCCGTAGCGAAGACCAGGTCGTCTACGTAGACAAGGATGTAGAACAGAGTCTGGCCAAAACGCACGAAAAGCGAAGGGTCAGCACAGGACGGAAAGAACTGTAGGTCTGCTAGCGTGGCACGCAGCGTGTCGTGCCACTTGCGGGGAGCCTGGCGCTGGCCGTAGACTCGACGCCTGAGAAGCCATTGGGTCCTAGGAGGGAAGGTAGGCCCTGTGGTCGGCTCAGGTAGACCCGCTCGTGTAGGTTGCCCTGAAGAAAGGCAGTAGAGAAGTCGAGTGAGTAAAGCTCGTAGTCGCGCTGTGCTGCTACGTGTAGCAGCGTCCGAAGAGTAGTCATCTTCAGGGTCAGGGCGAAGGTCTGGAAGAAGTCCACTCCCTCGCGCTGGCTGAAGCCTCTAGCCACGTAACGTGCCTTGAAGACAGGCGGCTCTCTAGGAAGGCACTTCACCTTGAATAGCCACCGACCATCGACTACGTTCACCCTAGGCGGGAGAACTGCGTCGACGTAAGTGCTGGTGGACCTCCAAGATGCCATCTCCTGCTCCATGGCAGCTATCCACTGAGAGGCCCAGGGTCCCGAGGTGGCCTCAGCGTAGGTGCGAGGGGTCGGGATGTCAAAGGCGTCGGGGTCACCCTCAGGGACTAGGAGCATGGAGCAGAGATGAGGAGCAGCCTCGGAAAAGAAAGAAAGCTCGTACTGCCTGTCCTCTAGAACGTCACTGCCAAGGGCAGGAGCACCCCCAATGGACGTAGGACGGACAAGGTCAGAGACCAGAGCGGTGGCGTAGTCAAGGCGGCGGGTAGAGGCAAAGTCAGCGTCAGCAGCGACAAGCACGTCAAGGCACGAGACAGGAACAGACGGGTCGGAGGTGTAGGGTCAGGAGACAGCGGAGGAGACAGAAGGGGGGAACGAGGAGGAAGACGAGCCGGAGACGAGTCCGGCGGATAAACACAGGGCCGTAGACAGGAAGCAGAGGAAGTGGCGGGGGAGACACCGGCGAGCGGTCAGGGGAGGGAAGGCCGAGTAGGCGAAGAGCGGAGACCGGCGGCGACGACTCCTGCGACGGCAGCTGTGGCTGCTACTGCTCGACGCCAACCCCCGGACCGGCAGTGGCACATCGACCGCCAGCAGAACCCTCTACAGCAGCACCCCCAGAACCAGCACCCCCAGCGCGAGAACTCCCTGCAGCACCAGCGTGGCCCCCAGGCCCGTCGAGACGAGCCATGACAGGAGCCCCAGGACCAACACCCTCCTCAACACGAGCACCCCCAGAGGCCACAGGCGATAGCGGCAGCTGCGTCAACGGTGACGGCAGCTGCGGTGGCGGTGATTGCGACTGCAGAGAGGGAGACACCGGGGAAGGGGGACGCGGCAAGGACGGGCCAGGGGACCGCCAGAGTCAGCAGACTCCTCAGCAGGGACAATCGAAGGGAGGGGAGTGACGTGGGAGACACCAGACGGGGCAGGACGAGGCGGGAGGGGAGCAGGGGCTACCGGGGGAGATGGAGCCAGGAACAGGGGAGGGGAAACCGGGAGACCGCGGTGAGGGAAGCGACGGCAGAAGGAGACAGACTTGTCAAAGGTGACGTCACGAGAGTGAATGAAGCTGTGAGACTGCGGGTGATAAAAGTGCCAGTCAGACGAGTCAAGGGGGAGACCGAGGAAGACACAGGGGACGGTGCGGGAAGTGAGCTTGTCCGTGCCAGAGGCACGAACGTGAGCAAAGCAGCCCAAGACGTGGAACGCAGATGCGTCACCAGGGGACCTGGTCCAAAGGAGGGTCGACGAAACCTGCGGCCGCTGGGAGCGCGGCCACAAGTTAAGCTGGTGAGCAGCATAGCGAACAGCGAACGGCCTCAGAAAATGGGGGGCATCGGCATGAATCGTGGAGGTACGAGCCACCTCCATGACCAAACCGATGTGGCGCTCAGCAACCCCATTCTGCTGTGGCGAGTCCGGCAAGGTGTACGACAGGGTGATGCCCTCCACACGACAGAACTGTCCAAGGCGACCCGAGGCAAACTCGCCGCCACGGTCAGAGTGTAGATGCAGCACTGGGAGACCACGGTGACGATGCGTAGCCACAACCCATGGGATAAGAACGTCAGGCACTTCGGCCTTCCGCTCCAGGGGAAACACCTTGAGTGAGGAGCACGGCGAAGCCGGCCCTCAACACAAGGCGTGCTCGGTGGCGCAGACGAGGGGGTGAGGGGTGGGAGCGACGCAGGGAGACCTAAGACAAGACCGTGCTGAGACATGTGACGCAGACGCGGGAGTGCAGGGTGGCCTATGCGGTGATGCCACAAAAGGGACGGGTGGGTGAGCGACCGACATGAGCAAGCTGCCGCAACCTGGGAGGACGCACCAACCGGGGGGAAAGCGGTGTCGAGGGTAAACAGACCAGACACCGGGTCCCGGGGGAACGTCACAAGGGGAGAACCTGAGGCGGCCTCGGTACAGACAGCGAACTGCTCGTGCCCAGGGAACGTAGTGGTGATGCCAAGGTCCTGAAGACGGCCGACACCAACTAGGTTCCTGGAGAAAGAGGGAGCGCGAGGGGACGGTCGGACAGGGAAAGGAAGTGGAGCTGCGAGTGACGACATGATTAGTAGAGGGGTCAGCAAGGGCGACAACAGCAGGCGCAGCGAGCGGCGTGAGTGTGGAGTGGTCGCGGAAGATGTAGGCCGACGCACCGGAGTCGAGGGTGAAGGACAGCGAATCAGTAGCCGAGGACGAAGAAGGAGCAGGCACAGAGCCTAGGCTAGACAAACTAGACAGTCCTACGCCTGACGCAGCAAGGGAGGCTAAGCTAAACAAGGGTGCTACACCGAAGCTAGTGTACACATGGTAATCAGATATAGCAACACTGGAAGCGTCAGCATACAAGGCATGCAAAGCAGCACCTATCTGATCCATATCCAAGTCAAAGATCGGTACACCCTGGCGCAGGAGGCTGTGCCGGTCTGGGAGGTCCGGGGCCGGGCCAAAGCGACGACGGAAGAGATCGTCAAGGCGGCGGAAACATCGGGCGATCGGGTGCGGGCGGCGGCACAGAGTGCCGCGGAGAGGCCCGGTCTGAAGCTCGTACTGGCAGGTCACAGCAACGGAGCTGCCGTTAGACGCCAAGCTGCAAGGGCCGCCACCACGGCCACCACCACCGGAGGTGCCGGGCCAACCAAGCGGGAGACGGGCCCACAACAGGGGTTGCGACGACTGCGACTGCTGCGATAGTTGCGCCGGCTGCTCCTACTGCTGGGGCGAGTGCTGCTTCTCCTCACCACCTGTGGCAGTCCCCTCAAAAGGACCACTGTCGCCGCCACCACCACTACTACCACCAGCTCCACCACCACGCCCTCCCTGGCGGCCACGACCGGTGTTGCGCAGGCGCTGCTGCGGGTGGACCGCAGCTGCAGTCGCGGTAAGAGGGGTCGCAGCAGTGACCGCAGCCGAAACGTCAGTAAACGTGCACTGGGAGGGGGCGCATCCGTGAAAGCTAGAGACTGCCGGCGCACCGCTCGACTAATCGATAGTGCGCTGGCGAGTCTCGATATTGGTCAGGGCGGTGACAATGGCGGTCAGGGTGAGGTCACCCAGGTGCTGGCTAAGGATGTCGTCGCGGGCACTAGCTAGGCGGTCGGGCAGGCGCATGGCGATAAAGTAGAGGGTCATGCAGAATGGGGGGGGGAGCGCAGTGAGCTGGGCAGCAGTGCTAGCAATGCGATAACGAGACTCTAGGGCGCGCAGGTGAGTGGCAAGGTCAGCAACTGTAAGGAAGGAAGCAAGGTCTGGGGGAAAAGCATAGGGAAGAGCAGGCGGCCTGCAGTAGCGGAGGCAGGCGTGGAATAGCGAGCAACAACAGCATCTAAGTAAGCCTTGGCAGTATCAACAGTAGCGAAACGCGAGCGCTCAGACACAGGGAGGGCGTGACTGATAGCGACCTGAGCAACAGCATCGCGGGAGTCCCAGACAGCACAAGCTAGCGCAGCGGCAGAAAAGCCTCACTCTCAGCAGAGGTGGGGTCAGCAGGGAGGGGAGCAGGCGCAAGGGGACGGGGCAGCAAACCGTCAACATGGACAGCCAGAGAGTGCCCATCCTAGCGCTGACCTGTGAGTTGACGGCGGGGATCAGCGAGCTAGGCGGTGAAGTCCACCGCGTGGCCCTCAGCGTCCAGGCGGAGAACGAAGTCAGCCATCGTGCAGAGTCAGCGATGCCGCTCCTCAGCGGCACAGGGACACGGCGGCACAGCGACACAGCTCCTCGGTGGCACAGCAGCACTGGGACACAGCAGCACAGCGGCTCAGCTCCTCAACAGCACAGCGGCTCAGCTCTGAAGTAGGACAGGCGCAAGGCGCTCCAATGTGAGTGAAGACCCGAGCGACCGAGAGAGGGCGAGAGCCGAAGGGACCGAGTAGACGTGGATGAAGAGACCGAGAGGACGCGAAACAGGGCCGTGCTAGAGCGTGGGGGCGGGCTAGGACGAGAATGGGGCCGGGCTAGAGCCTAGGGCCGGGCTAGGACTCGAAAGGGGCCGGGCCAGAGCCAGGGGCCGGGTTAGGACTCGAAAGGGGCCGGGCCAGAGCGTGGGGCCGGGCTAGCACGTGGGGCCGGGCTAGGACGCAAAGGGGCCGGGCTGGCGCGTGGGGCCGGGCGAGCGCAAAGGGGGCCGGGCCGGGGCGCGAAGGGGCCTGGGCTAGTATGTGAGGGGCCGGGATGGCGCGTGGGGCCGAGCGGGCGTGAACAGGCCAGGCAGTCGCATAGGGGCCGGGCGAGCGCAGGCGGGCGCATAGGGGCCTAGCAGGCGAGACGGGGCCAGGCGAGCGCAACGGGGCCTAGCGGGCGCGACGAGGCCAGGCAGGGGCGACGGGGCCTAGCGGGCGCAACAAGGCCAGGCAGGGGTGACGGGGCCTAGTGAGCGCGACGGGGCCTAGCAGGAGCGAAGGGGCCAGGTGGGCATGCAAGGGCCTAGCGGGCGCGTAGGGGTCAGGTGGGCGCGGAAGGGGCCGGGCGGGCGCTAGGATCTAGCTAGGGCGCGTAGGCTAGGGTGCGGGCGGAAGCGGGTGGGAGGGAGACCTAACCTAAGCGTGATACCATGTTACAATACGAGAATAATTACTAGGGTGTGAAAACAGCACATATAGCAGTTGGGGTTGTACTCACTAGGAGCACACACCGATACTAGCCTATAACTTCTACATGAATGATATGTATAAGTTGGCACACCCCCTAGGTTAGAGAAGGGGTGGTGCTAAGCAAGAAGCACACAGCTCAGGGTGGCACTACTAGTCCAACCATTGAGGCAGGGGTCTGAAGACCAGTCAACAAGAGTACAAACAACAAGAGTACAGTCAACAAGAGCCCAGGTCGGCACTACTAGTCCAGCCACGGGGATTAAAGCCACAAGGCCGGTCAGACAGGAATATATAGTGAGGAGTACACAATCAAGGTCCTAGCAAGAGAGTAGCTACAGGAACAAGACCAAGCTGTACACAGTGCCGCTGATGATTTTTAGGTGCAAGCGCTTTAGTAAAGATATCAGTTGTGTTTGTTGGGCTGAGAAAAGAGCCCTTAGGATCTTTCAGAGACTAAGTCCCAGTTGTACAAGATACTTGAGTAGTGCAGCGGAAGTTGAGTAGTTGAACCCTTGCACTAGTATGTGAGAGCAAGTGATTGATTAAAAGAACAAGCATACAACAATATATAGATACTAGGAAAGTAAAGCAGTTGTAGAATACAGTTGAAAGAGCGGTTATCGAGTCGCACAGCGACTCGATTGTCGCTTCGGTTACCATCCTTGCAGTTGTAACGGTCAGTCGCAACCTCCGGTTGCGACCCTTCGAGTCCTTTCGTGTTCTTTGTCCATCCCCTCGTGTAACCTCCGTTGACTCGCGTACCCGTAACGATCTTCCTCAGGTGTGGTGTTACACTTCAGAAACGCTTAAGTCCTCGAGATATTTCCAACACTCCCCTTCGTTTCTGGAGTGCTGACGTGTCCGGATTCGGTAATGTTTATCTGCCCGGTCAGTAGCATGCAATAATCGAACTTTGCTTTTGCCAGTTTCTTCGTCAGGTAGTCTACAGCCATTTCTGTCGTGGGGCAGTAACTGAGTTGAAGTCTCCCCTTCGCGATTTCATCTTTGACGAAGAAGTACCGCAGGGCGATGTGCTTGGTTCGGTTGGCGAAACCGTCTTTGTTCGCGATTTTGATCACAGATTGGTTTTCGCAGAAGAGTGAGAAGACGGGCAGGGTTGCAATCTTTGCTTCCTCGAGTAACTCTCACAGGTAAAGTCCTTCCTTGGTCACAGTGCAGAGGGCGATACATTCTGCTTTAGCCGAAGAGAGTGCGATTAGTTCCGATAGGAGATAGTCTCGGTAGGCTCTAGTCGGTAGATGTAGCCCATCCTTGAGCGTCAATTTTCCCTGTTGCTTTACTGTAGGTAACTCCGGTCGTCGGCGTAGAGACGAAGTAGAGTAGTGCCCAATTTAGTTCCTCGAGATCTTCTTGTTCCGGCTGCTTCAAATGCGACGCCAGTTGGCTTGCGCTGTAAGATAGGTCCGGTCGGCAAGTTACTGCTGCGAATAGTAGGCAGCCGAGCTTCTGCTGATACTCCTGGATTTGCTTCGCGGGGAGTTTTGCGGAGGTGTCGTTGTTGTTCCCGTAGTGGTAGGGAGTCGTGACTGTAGTCGGCGTTAGTCCGAATTTCTTCGCGACAACGCCTGCGTACTTTCCAGCGTGTAGGTAGAACGCCGAGTTGTCTTCGACGACGTTCAGACCCAGGTACTGGGTCACGGTGTCAGACACCGTGAGTGTCAAGTCACTTCTCAGCTCCCCTTCAAACCTGGTGGCGATGTCGGTAGTGGAGCCGATGTAGAGCAGGTCGTCGACGTAGACGATGAGTAGGATAAAACCCCCTTCCTTCTGTAGTCGGTACATGCCTTGGTCGTGCGGCAGCTGTAGGAACCCGATTCTGACGAGGCGGCCATGAAGATGGTGCTGCCAAAGCCGCAGAGCTTGCTTGATCCCGTAGAGGGATTTTATCAGCTGGCATACTTTTTTGGGGTAGTCGATGAATCCGTGGGGCTGCTCGACGAAGATCTCGGCGTCCACAGGTGCGTACAGGAAGGCGTTTGCGACGTCGATCTGGCGCAGTGGTAGTTTCTTCGTGGCCGCGACGGGGAGTAGAATGCGCAAGGAGGTGTGACGGGAGACTGGGGCGAATGTTTCTGTGTAGTCAGTTCCGTATCGTTGATCGAATCCTCGTACGACCCAGCGAGCCTTGAATCGTTCAATGGAGCCGTCCGCATTAGTCATAATGCGGTACACCCACTTTCCCGAGAGTACGTTCTTCCCGTTGATGTTTGTTGCAGGTACGAGCTTCCATGTATTTCTGTCTTGCAAAGCTTTCAGTTCCTTTTCCATTGCCTCCTTCCATTTCGCCTTATGTTCCCCCCCCAGAGCCTGCGACAGAGTCGGTGGCTCGCGCGGAGACGGCGGCGGCGGGTGCTGGACGGAGACCCATAATCCGAGTATCTGCAGGCCCGTGGGTATGGGTCGAGGTGAATTTTCATTCCCGGAATAGGCTGCTTCGTCACCATCTTCTGGATCAAGTAAAAAGTTTGGGCCGATGCCTTCTGAGACATTCGTGTCGACAGGTTGAGGTGTAACGTATCCTTGGTCAGCGAAGTGGTAATGGGTGTCGAGGTTGTTACTATCGAGAGGATTGTTGTCGTCGAGTGGAACAGGCACGGAACAGTAAGGGAGTGGTCCGGAAGCTTTCGAAGCTCCAGGTACGTCTTCTTCTGCTGCGTCAGCCTCGGCAGCACGGTTGGCGAAGGACCGAAGGCCCTCGAAGCCGTTCGCGGGGTCTTCTGTGTTTGCAATGTTGTCCAGGTAATGCTGCAGCATCAGTCGTTCGTAGAAAATCACATCACGTGAGGCCACGGTGTTTTTGTCTTGTATGTCGAGAAGTTTCCATGCTTGGAAATGTTTTGCGATGCCGAGGTGTATTTCCCATCGTGCTCGTTGAGAGAATCGTCCTGCCCGTGCTGTGTGGGGTCTGTACCGTACCATGCAGCCGAAGACTCGAAGAAATTTTGTGCTGCCCTGTTTTCTCATCCACAGCAGGTGCGATGATGCGTTGTTGGGAAGTGATGACGAGGACAACAAATTGTGCAGGTGAACTGCATCGGTCATCGCGTCAGGCCAAAGCGTGTTGGGCAGTCTCATTCCCAAGGAGCAGCTTCCGCATCGTCGTCTGCAAGGTCCGGTTCATTCTTTCTGCGACCCCCTGCTGCTAGTGAGCATAGGGCAGAGACACCAGGCGTCTGATTCCTCTTTCCGCCAAGTAGTTCATGAATCGTTGTGACTGGTATTCCAGTACGCCGTCTGACTGGAAGCTCTTGAGTTGAGTTCCTGATTCTCGTTCAGCGATGGGGAGCCACGTCCTGAAGGCTTCGAATGCTTGATCGCGTGTCTTGGGGTTGTAGTGCCAGACGTACTTTGTTGCTACGTCGATGAACGTGATGACATAGTTGAAGTCTGCTTCACTGTCGTCTCGTGGCATATTTAAGATGTCGCTCTGCAGTTGACTTTGGAGTGTCCGGATGTTTGACAGTTGTGGCAGAACGGCGACACAATGGTGAGTCCTCTGTTGTCGCGTTGGTGTTGCTTGACGCGTCAGTTGTAGTTGTTGTCGTTTCTTCGTTGAGTGTAGAAGACTAACGGTTGTTGTTTCCTTGGTTGTCTTTCTTCAAACAGGTCCATCCTCTGTTGTTCACCATGAAGTTCGGCGCAGAGGTGCATCTCTGCGATTCATCCGTGGGCGCGAAGAAGCAAGCGGGTGGTTCTCCATTCTGGCCCGAGCCCAGCGAGGACAAGTGTCACGAAGCTTTCTTCAGTGATTGTACCTCCGCACCGAAGTAGGCGGTCGCGGAGTGTCTGGCAGCGACTCATATACTGCATCGCCTTTTCCCCGGACTTCATCTGTATTGTTGTCAGCTGCTGCATGAGTCTGCTTTGTGTCACGTTGTCGTTTGCTTGATAGAGACACTTGAGGTGATGCCATGCGAGTTCCGCGGAGTTTCCATAGCTTCGATACGTTCTGATGCTTTACTGTTCTTGTGGTGACAGGTTCCGCAGGAGAACTGTGTACGCCAGCAGCGACTGATACGTAAAAATTTCTTGCTCTTTTGCAGTGCCATTGCTTGGAAATGGCAGGGACCCGTTGAAGTATCCCAAGAGGTGTGCGGCCTCCATCAGCAGCTCGAACTCAAAACTCCAGGTAAAGAAGTCGTGTCTGTTAAACGGTGAGGATGTCTGCAGTTTGATCACGTGTCAAAACTGCGCTTGGAGACTCAATATCTCGCTTGGTGTCTGTTGTGATGCAGCTGCTGTTGGTTGGGCACGGGGCGGCATGAACTCGAACGTCCCCGGTGAAGAGTGATAAGGCGCAAAGGTAGGCGCTTGATTGTGTCGCCCGAACGATGAGTTGTCGAGGCTCATCGGCGCTAATCCTATGTTTCCTCCGTTGCTCTGTGTTGAATGCGCAGGTGTCCTTGTCTGCTGCTGCTGGTCGAAGTGTGACATGAAGCTGAAGAACCTTTCCATAAGGTTCGGGTCCACGCTTGAAGAGGGTGATGGGGTCACCATTTCTGGTGCTCTTCCTGTTGTTTCTTGAGCAGCGCCGGTCTCGGTTTGCAGTCCTGAAGTGTGCAGTCCAGAGTTACCGGGTTGAGTGTCTTGGGCACTGGGTGAGCCCGTAGAGGTTTTCTTGCCCTTGCTGTCCATGACTTGTAATCAATGAAGTCGTTGGTGTGCTGATTGTAGATAGAGCGTAGTTGCTCTGAGTTTGGTCTCTGACCAGCTCTCATACCATGTTGGGCTGAGAAAAAGCCCTTAGGATCTTTCAGAGACTAAGTCCCAGTTGTACAAGATATTTGAGTAGTGCAGCGGGAGTTGCGTAGTTGAACCCTTGCACTAGTATGTGAGAGCAAGTGATTGATTAAGAGAACAAGCATACACCAATATATAGAAAGTAGGAAAGTAAAGCAGTTGTAGAATACAGTTGAAAGAGCGGTTATCGAGTCGCGCAGCGACTCGATTGTCGCTTCGGTTACCATCCTTGCAGTTGTAACGGTCAGTCGCAACCTCCGGTTGCGACCCTTCGAGTCTTTCGTCCTTTCCTGTTCTTTCGTCCAACCTCCTCGTGTAACCTCCGTTTGACTCGCATACTCGATACGGCTTCACTCGAATGTGGTGTTACACTTCAGAAACGCTTAAGTCTTTGAGGTATTTCCAACACCTTGCACTAGTATGTGAGAGCAAGTGATTGATTAAAAGAAGAAGCATACAGCAATATATAGATACTAGGAAAAGTAACGCAGTTGTAGAATACAGTTGAAAGAGCGGTTATCGAGTCGCACAGCGACTCGATTGTCGCTTCGGTTACCATCCTTGCAGTTGTAACGGTCAGTCGCAACCAGGCCCCACGATATCAGGATTTTTACGCTTTTTACGCTTTTTTTCAGGGTGTTTGCTTGTACCGACCCTGATGAAAAAGTTTTTTGTTTTTGTTCAACCCTGATGAAAAGGCATTTTTTTTAAGTACAACCCTGTTGAAAAAGCGTTTTTTTCCCTTGAGTTACTGAGCAATCAGCGCAGTAACGCGTAACGACACCGAAACAAAGAACTACAGTACGTGATTTAGGGAAGTTCATCTTGGTTGGCGGCTGTTTACCTCCCCCCTTGTCTATCACGCAACTGATTTAACAGCAGCATCTGGTCGGGGCGCGCACACTTACCAAATCCAGTCGCGCTGTTTACATCGTGCAGCTGCTGTGCAGCCCCATTGGCAGTTACCAAAATGTTGCCTTGGCAACCAATGGGAGATGTAGTTAGGAATCAGGAAGCAGCAGCACTGAACCTATCCACCCTGCCCACCAGCGGCCCGACCTGCCTCACCTTTCGTCGTGCGACACGACGCTCTCCCCTCCCTACCGAGGAACCCCCTGGTATCTTCTTTGGGGCCCTCTCGATTTTGACGGGAGCCCAAATAGCCCTGGGGAAAACATGTCTCGCTCACTCACGATTGCCCCACCCTAGCGTGCAGCCTGTCAGGCTGCTCAACCGCGTCCTCACCTTACCCAGCAGCACCATTTCCACCCAGCCAGCTCTCGCCATGGCTGTTGCTGGGGGAAGCTGTATCGACGGTGACGCGGCAGCTCCTGACGAGCCTCCGCAATCTTCGACTGCCTCTCCAGCTCCGTGTAGCGCGCTAGAGTTTTTGCTAATCTCACTGCCGCCTTTGCGAAACAAAATAGGCTTGCCAACGAGTTTTCAAATGTCTCAGCACCCCACCAGAAGTCTACCTCACCCACGCCAGCAGCGGCTGTCTCCATAATATCAGCCACGCCAGGTGATCGACCCTCCTGCGCCTACTTTACCCGTGCTTCCACTGGCATTCACGCTACCTGCGCCCGTCTGGGTGTGTGCGGATGACATCCCAGATTCTCCGCCAGAGGACCCTGCTATGAACACGGGTGTTGCCCCATGGCTAACAAATCGGGGCGCATCACTGGACTCTGCTGCCACTGCCATGCCCTAAACCAGCGCCACCCTTGGCCGTGCAGGATGTGAGTCTGCCACTGGTAAGTGTTTGACTTTTTTTTTTTAGCAGCGCCATCCTTCGTGCGATTTACACAAGCCGTTTACCGAACCCTTTTCTTGACCGTATTGGCCCCTGGCAGGGATCCCCATCCCTGCCACCGTCGGACCTGAGACTCGCGCGGCTGGTACTCGCCGTGCAGGACACGAGACTAACGCGGCTGGTGCTCGCCGTGCAGTACCCGAGATTAGCGCGGCTGGTGCTCGCCGTGTAGGACCCGAGACTAGCGCGGCTGGTGCGTCAGGTAAGTGGAGTTTGTTGGGCTGTTGTCTTCGTTTTTCCCATTCGTGCTCTATTAATAACCTTCAGCGCATCTTTCAGGAACTCCTACATCTGTGAGAGGCATGCTATTAAGTGGTATCCTAGTGGGCATGGCCCTTATAGTAGCTTGTTGTGCTGAATTCATAGATGTGAGATTGTAGCTAGTTAGATTGGACGCGATAGTCTAAAGATGCGATAGGATCTTATTGTAGTTAGGAGGATAGCATGTCCAATCGCGAAATGCTTACTGTTTGTACTAAATCAGCGTAATTTTTTCAGTTAACCCTGATGGAAAAGCCAACTTTCGCAATCCAACACTGATGAAACAGCTTGTTTTTTTTGGGTCAAGACTGATGAAAAGTTTTTTTTTTTAGTACGACACTGAGCAATCAGGGTACCTTAAAACCAATCTTGGGCCCTGGTCGCAACCTCCGGTTGCGACCCTTCGAGTCCTTTCGTGTTCTTTGTCCCCCCCTCGTGTAACCTCCGTTGATCCACACCCGTTACGATCTTCCTCAGGTGTGGTGTTATATTAAACAGTGAAATTGATAATTGAGAGGAAGAGAGTACACAAACATATACCTAACAGTTGTACTCTCTAGAAGATGACCCTATACAGTCTATACAAGCATGATAACTAAACATGTTTGACACACCCCCTGGACTGCATAGGGGAATGTTCTAGACAAGCAGCTCAGGGTGGCACTACTAGTCCAGCCTCTGAGACAAGGGTCTAAAAGACCAGTCAGAAGGAGTACAGGCAAGGCAAGAACTAGTACAGGGCGGCACTACTAGTCCAACCACTGTAAGAGGACACAAGTCCAGTCTGAGTGTACACACAGATATATATAGGACAGTACAAAGTCAAGGCCCGAGTAAGTGAGAGACTACAGGAACCAGACCAAGCTGTACACAGTGCCGCTGATGATCTTTAGGCGCAAGCGCCTTCGTAAAGATATCAGCTGTGTTGGCACCGGAGGCTAAGTGTACTACGCGAGCCTGGCGACGCTGCTGTAGCTCACGCAGGAGGAAGTACCGCAGCTGGATGTGCTTCGCTCTGCCCTCGAGTCGAGGCTCCTGACACAGGAGGATCATGGCCCTGTTGTTAGCGTACAGGACCGGGGCAGAGCTAGGCCGCTCACCTAAGTCAGTGAGCAAGAAGGTCAGCCAGCGGAGCTCCTGTGCCGCCATGGCACCGGCGTAGATCTCGGCCTCACAGCTGGACTGGGCAACAGACGAAGAGCGGGTAGCTCTCCACGAGACAGCACCTGAGCCAAGGCTAAAGCAGTAGCCCTGGGAAGACCTGAGCGTCTCCGCGTCGTCTGCCCAAGAAGCGTCTGTGTGTCCAGTAAGGACCACTGGCCTGCGTCCGCCTAGCACTAACCCCATGCCCGATGTACTTGCAAGATAACGCAAAACCCTCTTAGCGGCAGACCAGTGCTGAGGTCGGTGTCTGCCTGTGGCCACGAACCGAGCCAGGATGCTGAGAGGGTATGCGAGATCTGGGCGAGTGCAAGTCATAAGGTACATGAGGCAACCCACTAGCTCAGCGTAAGGACCACTGGGATCTACCGACTCCTCAGGAACTGGAGCGGAGAGTCTGTGGTCCAGAGGAAGAGGGGTGGGCTGTGCGGAGGAGAACTGAAGGCCGAACCTCTGAAGGACCTGGCGCACCAAGTGTGACTGAGTCAGGGTGATGGTGCGCGCGGCTCTGTCCCTGGAGATCTGCAAGCCAAGGTAACGGCGCAGCTCTCCAAGGTCAGTGCAGGTGTGTCTCTTCAGCAGCTCTGCCTTCACGGAGGCCAGTGCGTCCCTGTCAGCAGTGGCAAAGACCAGGTCGTCTACGTAGACAAGGATGTAGAACGGAGTCGAGCCAGCACGAACGAAGAGCGAGGGGTCTGCAGAGGACGGAAAGAACTGCAGGTCAGCAAGGGTAGCACGCAAAGTGTCATGCCACTCACGAGGCGCCTGGCGCAGGCCGTAGACTGGCCGCCGCAGAAGCCACTGGGTCCCAGGGGGGAAGGTGCCAGTAAAGCCCTGAGGGCGACGCAGGTAGACCTGCTCGTGAAGGCTGCCCTGAAGAAAGGCAGTGGAGAAGTCGAGGGAGTGAAGCTCGTAGTCACGCTGAGCCGCTACGTGTAGCAGAACCCGAAGAGTAGTCATCTTCGGGGTAGGAGCGAAAGTCTGAAAGAATTCCACCCCCTCGCGCTGACTGAAGCCTCTAGCCACGTAGCGCGCCTTGAACACAGGCGGCTCTCCAGGAGGGCGCTTCACCTTGAAGAGCCAGCGGCCATCGACCACGTTCACCCCAGGTGGGGGAACTGCGTCGACGAAGGTGCCGGTGGATCTCCAAGATGCCATCTCCTGCTCCATGGCAGCTATCCACTGAGAGGCCCAGGGTCCCGAAACCGCCTCAGCGTAAGTACGAGGGGTCGGGATGTCGAAAGCGTCTGGGTCACCCTCAGGGACTAGCAGCATGGAACAGAGATGGGGAGCAGCCTCGGACAGGAAAGCAAGCTCAAACTGGCGGTCCTCTAGGACGTCACTGCCGAGGGCAGGAGCACCCCCGACAGACGGAGGACAGGCAGGGTCAGAGACCAGAGCGGTGGCGTAGTCAAGGCGGCGGGTAGAGGCGAAGTCAGCGCCCGCAGCGACGAGGGCGTCAAGACTCGACACTGGAACAGACGGGTCGGTAACAAGAGAGGCAAGGACCCGAGGAACAAGAGGACGAGCGGCACGAAAGTAGTCGGACAGAGGAGGAGACGCAACGACAAGAGAAGACGGAGGAGGAGACGGGAGGAGGGGAGGACGAGACGGGTGGGAACGGAGCAACATAGGGTGAGAGCGCGGGACAGGGGAGACAGGACGAGCACGAGCGGGGCGGCGAGACCAGACGTGTGAGGGCGGCGTCGGGTCAGGAGACAGAGGAGGGGACACAGGAGGGGAACGAGGGGGAAGACGAGCCGGGGACGAGTCTGGCAGAGGGAACACGGGGCCGTAGACGGGAAGAGGGGGAGACGGCAGGAGAGGAACAGGCGCAGTGTCAGGAGACGGGAGGCCGAGCAGACGGAGGGCGGTCACAGGCGGGGACTGCTGCTGCGGCGACACAACACCAACACCAGGGCCACAAGCGGCGCGACGGCTACCTCCCGAACCCTCCAAACCTGCACCCCCAGAAGGGACACCCCCAGAGTCCACAAACGGCGGCAGGGACGACAGGGCGGCGGCGGCTGCAGCGACGGCTGCAACGGCGGCGGCGGTGGAGACGACGGCTGCAGCAGGTGCGGCGACGGCGGCTGCGGAGGCGGGGGAGGAGGAGACACCGGGGGAGGGACAGACGGCGAGGACTGCGCCGGAGGACTACCAGAGTCAGAAGACTCGTCGACCGGGACGACCGACGGGAGGGGGGTGACGTGAGACACACCAGAGGGGGCCGGACGGGGGGGCGGGGGGGGGGGGGGAGGGGCAGGGACCACCGGGGAAGGAGGGACCAGGAACAGGGGGGGAGTAACCGGGGGACCACGGTGAGGGAAGCGGCGGTAGAAGGAGACGGACTCGTCAAAGGTGACGTCGCGAGAGTGAAAGAAGCGGTGGGACGGCGGGTGGTAGAAGTGCCAGTCGGACGCGTCAAGGGGGAAACCGAGGAAGACGCAGGGGAGGGTGCGGGCAGTGAGCTTGTCCGTGCCAGAGGCACGGACGTGGGCAAGGCAGCCCCAGACGTGGAACGCAGACGCGTCACCAGGGGACCCGGTCCACAGAAGGGTCGGCGAAACCTGCGGCCGCTGGGGGTGCGGCCACAGGTTAAGCTGGTGAGCGGCGTAGCGCACGGCGAACGGCCACAGAAAATGGGGTGCACCGGCGTGGATCATGGAGGTGCGAGCCACCTCCATGACCAAACCGATGCGTCGCTCAGCGACCCCATTCTGCTGCGGGGAGTCCGGCAGGGTAAACGTCTGGGTGATGCCCTCCGCACGACAGAAGCGACCAAGGACACCTGAGGCAAACTCGCCACCCCGGTCGGAGTGGAGGCGCAAGGCAGGGACAAGCCAGGGGATGAGAACGTCAGGCACGTCGGCCTTCCGCTCCAGGGGGAAGACGGTGGTGTAGCGCGTGAAGTCGTCGACAAGCACTAGGAAGAAGCACTCGCGACGCGGCCCATGGACCGGGGCTGGGCCCCAGACGTCCATGTGCAGAGTCTGCAGTGGTGCGGTGGTAGGGGGAAAAGAGGAGGAGTGAGGGGCACGGCGGAGCCGGCCCTCGACACAAGGCGTGCACGGTGGGGCGGGGGAGGAGGGAAACTCGGGGAACGAACCGGGGAGACCAAGGACGAGACCGTGCTGGGACATGTGACGCAGACGTGGGAGTGCAGGGTGACCAAGGCGGTGGTGCCAAAGGAGAGTCGGGTGAGTGAGGGACCGACAGGAGCACGCGGCAGCAACCTGGGTGGACGCAGCTACCGGGGGGGAAGACCCAGCCGGGGACGTCGCGGTGTCAAGAGTGAACAGGCCGGACACCGGGTCCCGGGGGAAAGTGGTAAGGGGGGCACCAGTGGCGGCCTCGGTACAGACAGCATACCGCTCGTGACCAGGGAATGTAGTGGTGACGCCAAGGTCCTGGAGGCAGCCGACACCAACTAGGTTCCTGGAGAACGAGGGGATATGCAGACCGGTGAGCGAACCTGAAGGAACCGCCGGACAGGGAAGGGAGGTGGAACTGCGGGCAACGACGGGACCACCGGAGGGGTCAGCAAGAGTAACGGCAGCGGGAACAGGCAGCGGCGTCAGCGTCGTGGAGTCGCGGAAGAAACACCGGGAGGCGCCAGAGTCCAAGGTGAAGGAAAGCGCAGCAGTCGCGTGAGGCGGCAGTGAAGCGGTGGAAGCACCAAGGCTAAGCAAAGCAGGAGATCCTACGCCTGACGCAGCAGGGGAGTCTACGCTAGGCACCGCTACACTAGGCAACATGGGGTAATAAGAGGGAAGCACACTAGAGTCATCAGCATACATCACATGCAAGGCTGCTACAATGGCATCCATGTCCAAGTCAAAAATCCTAATGCTACGCCTAAGCAAGCTGTGCCAGTCCGGGAGGTCGGGCGCCGGGCCAAAGCGCTGGCGGAACATGTCGTCCAGACGACGAAAACAGCGAGGAGTAGAATGACCGATCTTACCGCAAACGAAGCCGCGGCGAGGACCGGTCTGGATCTGGTACTGACAGGGCCCGCCTCCAGAACCACCACCCGGTGCACCACCACGCGCACGACCACCACCAGCTCCAGGCCACCCAGGTGGGAGAGCACTCGCCGGCCTCGTCTGCGGCGGCTGCTGCGGCTGCTGCGGCTGCGGCGACTGCTGCTGCTGCAACGGTGGAGGCAGCGGGGCAGCTGGACCGGGCAGGGTCCCCACGTCCGCACCGGCACCGGACGACCCGCCTCCACCACTACCCCCACCCGCACCCCCGCCGCCTCCGCCGCTCCCAACCTTGGGGCGGCGGCCCTTCGCCGAGCGGGACTGCACTGCAGCAGCAGTCTCAGCCACAGCGACAGAGCCGTCGGAGAAGGTACACTGAGCGGGGGCACAACCCTGAAAGATAGGGACCGGTACTGTACCGCTCGCCTGGGCTATGGAGCGGTGACGAGTCTCTATGGCAGTCAGGGTGTCAACAAAGTCGGTGAGGGTGAGAGCAGCAGGATGGATGCTAAGAAACTGGTCGCGGGCGGCGGCAAGGCGGTCAGGGAGGCGGGTGGCAAGGAGGTAGAGGGTGGAGGTCATGGGAGGCTGGTGGACTCTAAGCTGTGCATCAGTGCAGGCAGCGCGCCAGGCCTCATCTATCGAGCGCAGGTGGGCAGCGAGGTCAGAGACAGTGGGGAAAGACGCCAGGTCAGGAAAGAGCAGGGGGAGTATCAGGCGACCCACTGAGGCAGCAGGAGGGGTAGAATAGCGCTTGATGACAGCATCAAGGTAGGCCTGGGCGGTAGTAATGGTTCTAAAGCGAGGGCGCTCAGGGGGGGGGAGGGCATTGCTAATGGCGAGCTGAGCAAGGGCATCGCGGGAAAGCCAGACAGAGCGGGCAAGGGCAGCAGCGGCAGCGGACTCGCGCTCAGCGGGCGTGGGATCAGCGGGCAGCACAGCAGGGGGGTCAGGGCAGGGGAGCATACCGTCTAGGTGTGCAGAAAGCGGGTGGCCGTCCTGCCGCTGGCCAGTGAGGTGGCGGCGAAGGTCAGCCAACCACGCCTCGAACTCCAGAGGCTGACCCTCAGCATCAAAACGAAGCTCAGCAGCCATGAGGGGCAGTGGAGGACAGTGCAGTGCAATGCAGTGCGGTGCAGTGCGGTGCAGTACGGTCCAGTGCGATGCAGTGCGGGCGGTGCGGTCCAGTGAGGTGCAATGCGGTGCAAGGCGGGGCAGGAAAGTGAAGGAGGGTGCAAAGTGGTGCGGGAAACGGGGGACAGTACCAGGAAGTATGGAGGGCCGGGGCAGGCGCGTCAGGGCCGGGCAGGCACGACAAGGCCGGGCGGCGGCGACGGGGCCGGGCGGCTGCGACGGGGCCGGGCGGCGGCGACAGGGCCGGGCGGCAGCGACAAGGCCGGGCGGCTGCGACGTGGCCGGGCGGCGGCGACGGGGCCGGGCGGCAGCGACAAGGCCGGGCGGCTGCGACGTGGCCGGGCGGCTGCGACGGGGCCGGGCGGCGGCGACGGGGCCGGGCGGCAGCGACAAGGCCGGGCGGCTGCGACGTGGTCGGGCGGCTGCGACGGGGCCGGGCGGCTGCGACGGGGCCGGGCGGCAGGGACGGGGCCGGGCAGGACACAGCAGGGCCGGGCAGGGGCGACGGGGCCGAGCGGCTGCGACGGGGCCGGGCGGCAGCGACAAGGTCGGGCGGCAGGGACGGGGCCCGGGCAGGACACAGCAGGGCCGGGCAGGGGCGACGGGGCCGGGCGGGCGAGCAGGGGCCGGGCAGGGCGACAGGGGCCGGGCAGCCGGGACAGGGGCCGGGCGGGCGCCACGTGGCCGAGAGGCCGCGACGGGGCCGAGCAGGGGCGACGGGGCCGAGCAGGGGCGACGGGGCCGAGCAGGGGCGACAGGGCCCAGGAGGGGCTCGACGGGGCCCAGGAGGGTAGCTACGGGCCCAGGAGGGGCGCTACGGGCCCAGGAGGGGCGCTACGAGCCCAGGAGGGGCGCTACGGGCCCTGGTAGGGGCGCGAGGGGGGGCCTGGGAGGGGCGCGACGGGGCGTGGCGGGGCGCTACAAAGCCCAGGTAGGGGCGCGACGGGGCCTGGGGGGAGCGCAATGGGGCCCAGGAGGGGCGCTACCGGGGCCTGGGAGGAGCGCGACTGGGCTAGGGAGGGGCGCGACGGGGCCTGGGAGGAGCGCAATGGGGCCCAGGAGGGGCGCTACGGGGCCTGGGAGGAGCGCGACGGGGCCCTGGAGGGGCGCTACCAGGCCCTGGAAGGGGCGCGACGGGGCCTGGAGGGGCGCTACGAAGCCCTGGAAGGGGCGCGACGGGGCCTGGAGGGGCGCTACGAAGCCCTGGAAGGGGCGCGACGGGGCCTGGGAGGAGCGCAATTGGGCCCAGGAGGGGCGCTACGAGGCCTGGGAGGAGCGCGACGGGGCCCTGGAGGGGCGCTACGGGGCCCAGAAAGGGGCGCAACGGGGCCCAGGAAGGGGCGCGACGGGGCTAGGGAGGGTCGCGACGGGGCGAGGGAGGGTCGCGACGGGGCTAGGAGCACGACGGGGCCCAGCTAGGGGGGCGAGCGGAAGCGTGAGGGGGGGGGGGGGATCCTACCTACGCGTGATACCATATTAAACAGTGAAATTGATAATTGAGAGGAAGAGAGTACACAAACATATACCTAACAGTTGTACTCTCTAGAAGATGACCCTATACAGTCTATACAAGCATGATAACTAAACATGTTTGACATGTTACACTTCAGAAACGCTGAAGTCCTCGAGATATTTCCAACAGTGTTCGCACCGGAGGCCAAGTGAACTACGCGGGCCTGGCGACGCTTGTTCTGGAAGTTCTGCATGTTTATATTCTTTGTTGTCACGTTTGACAGTTACATGCTTACTGATTGTTCCATTAGATGGAGAGCAGGAGAACAGTACAAATTGATGCACCATTTCTAAGGTGTACCAAGGCAACCCAACTTCTTTAATACCGTACATCTGGGTCCCATTGGACTTCAGGGTGGCACACGCCATTGTACCAGTGTGTACCAGACTGCAACCATGCCCATGCTTCATGGCAAGACGCAATTGCTGCTCTACAGCTCGTCATGGCTCTTCTGGTAGAAGACGATGTCTCCTTCAGATGACACGAAGTGGTCTTCACTGAAAGACTTCACCAATGGATCCAGAAGGTGGAAGGGGAAGGGACCCTTGCATGGCTCGGGTTCACGGTAGTAATTTCCAAGAATGGGCTTGATAGCGGCCGTCTGGATGAGAACGAGGGACGAGAAGAGAATTAGGTGCGTGATGCTCGCACGAATCTATATGGTGGAACTGCCAAGTTCTACGAGTATAAGCTCTTACCGCTTCGGTCAGATTGTAGTGGGGGATTTGGGGGAACAAATGATGCACCACGTGAGTTCCAATGTCGTGGTGAATCTTGTTGAATACTCCGTAGTCTCTATCGATAGTCGATAGGCCTCCCCTCAGGTATGACCACTCCTGTACAGCAGATATTCCACCCTCAGCATGATGATAGGATTGGGCTGATGTTGATTACTCGAATGAAATGATAGAGACTCACCTTGCCTCTGTACCACGGAACTTTCTTGTCATAGCCATGGTGATGAAGGTAGGTGACCAGGTCCAGCCACATCACGTTAATCTACGCACAAGTGGAACAAACTTGTTTAGTTTCATTTCCATAACCTACTCTGAATTTCATCAATTGGTGGTTCACTCACCCAGTACGGCATGAAGTAAAGCTTGAACATGACCAAGGGGCCGAAGGCGACCGAGAAAGCGGCCAAGAGTGCGACCATAGCCCACCACCACGTCGCCGAGGTGACAACGTCGTTGTACTCGCTCTCCGTAAACAGGTCGCACTTCGGGTCGAAGTGAGATCCCTTCTTGCCTGGTGTGCGCAACCACTGAGAGAGAGGAACGCATGTCATATAATAGCTCGTGAACCCGGAGAAAAGAGAAACAGTTTTTATATTTCAGGGTGGAATGTGAGAGACCATTAGCTGTGAACCCGAACATACCAGGTAGAACGGGAAGGCAACCAGGGGAAACGGGAACTTGAACCTCGCCAGCTTGGATCCAAGGTCCATCTGCTCGTAGACCTCCTTGGTAATCTGACACAGGGCGAAGGATTTGCGTGAGCCTTGCCTTCCCTAGACATACGCGACAAGATAAGGATCTAGGAGTTCCAGAACAGCGCAGCACTTACGGGGTACCAGGATTCATCGTTCTCCACGTGGCCGTGGTTAGCATGGTGTGTTCGATGACTTATCCTCCTGCCACGCCATACTGACAAGGAATTAGATAACCATCCGCCAGCATGGCGAACTCCTCACCATGGTTTTGATCGTATCGTGAATGGCGAACTCACCATCCGTGGTAAGGGACGAGGATAAACGCGTGGCTGAGATGTCCGACGAAGTCGTTAAGACTGCGGCTGTCCGAGAAGCTTCCGTGACCACTGCATCGCGGAGAAAGGAAACAAGTGAGGTTCACCGCTGACACTCCCAGATCCCGAAATCCAGGGAATTATCCGATCATCGATCGACATACCAGTCATGACCGACGACGAATAGAGCCCAGAACATGGTTCCCTGAGCGAACCAATAGAGCGGCCACAGAGTCCATGAGTCGAAGTACAGCGCGACGGCTCCCAGAGTGAAAACGATCAGGAAGTCGCGAACAAAGTAAGACAGCGATCGCAAAGGATTTTTCACCCAGCAATGCTTCGGAATGGCGTTGCGTAGATCCGACAGGGTGAAGGGGGGAGGAGCAGAGTAATCGAAGTCTTTGGGTTTGAGAGGGGCGTCGGCTTGCCCCTGGGAAGCCATGGTGGGGGAATCTGCTGTCATTCTGCTGAGTCCCAGTTCACCGGCTGGGAGGTTCCTTGGAAATACAGAGTATGTTGGGAGGGAGCAAAACAACCCAGCCAACAGATGTATCACCAATGGCCTTGTGCTCAGTTTACCAGAAAAAGCCTAGGAAACGGGTTCACACAGGATCAGCAATCCTGGGGACCACTCTGGGCGGATCACCAGGCCAACTCAGCGGAGAAATGGACCATAGGGATCAGGGCCTATTTTTCAAGGGCTGCTGCCCTGAATTTGAGTCAAATAAAGAGCATTTTTTCAGCTTGCTCCACAAATTAAGTGCTGTATTTTTATGAACCCGGCGGATTAAGGTTTATTCAGAGTGCGACCCTAGATTTTATGGGTATTTACTTTTTTCCCCTGAGTATACTACTAGTGCTGGTAGGGCTACAGGGGGGATCTCTTTAGAAGGAACAACTACCCTAGAAGATTCTTGTTGTTCTCCCCTCACAGCACGTACTCACACCAAGTGACAAACAGATGGGTAAGAACTCCCTTATAATAATTTCGTCCTTCTCCCCTCACAGCACATTATTCCCGTAGTCACAAAGAGGGGAGACAAGCACCCTCTGAATATTTTCGTCCTCCCCTCACAGCACGTTACTCACACCTTAGTCACAAACAGAGGAGAGACATCTCCCTTAGTAGATTTTCACTCTTCTCCCCTCACAGCAAATTACTCACACCTCGTAGTCACAAACAGGGGAGACAACTCACTCCGTCGATTTTCGTCATTCTTCCCTCACAGCCCCAGCCCCGTGCACATTACTCACGCCCATTTCTTCTTGTCCATACATCTCTTGGTAGATTATAATTGTGGCAGTAAAAAGAGTACTGTTCGAACGAGGCCTAATGTTTAAGGGTTGCCTTTTGCTGGAACCTGAAAATCAAGAGTAAAGGCTCAAGAAACCCAAGTTTTTAAGGGTGTCTGAAAACCAAAAGTAAGCCCTGATGGGGATTCGTTCGGGTGGCCCTCGACAGCTGTGGGACGCTCACACCGCCAAATCTGGGAATCTGGTGGACGAGAGGCGGTTAGAGGAGACAAGGAGGAAAATTTACGGCCAATGCCTGGGCTGGTGGTCTGGCAGTCGCCCCAGGCCAAACAAGCTATGCGCCTAACAGATGATCGCAGGCGTTGATTGGTTGAGCAAACCAGGTTCGGACATTGTTCCATCCACGATTTTGAGGCTTTGGCATAGCAGACCGACATCAATTTTACGGCGGATCTGACAACCATTGATCCATGGGGGCTACAGTAATGTGTTCCACAGCTGATGAGAAACGCTAGAATGTGGTCGGTGTTTAGATAAGGGAGTCGTGTTTGGTTGAGACTGAACGCAGTCAAGCCGTTCATTCTTCTCAGGGGACATGTTTGGAACAAAAAGTATCGGTGACAAAAAGGATCTTCACGGTCCAGTTGTGTCGGTCGAGCCGTGAAGGTACAAAAGACTACACGTCATTGATTAACTCGTTTGAGTGTTGATTGCATTTCTGTATCTTTTTCAATAACACAAGAATTCGACCTCACAAAAGTATTTTCTTCGAATTTTAACTGGTTACCATGTACGCAATTTCCTGAAAAATAATATTTCGTGGCATTCGTGTCGTATATGCCACATGTACTGTACGCAGAAAAATCTACAGTGCCAACTCTGTCAGCTCAAACAGCTCGCACGCGCACCTCCCTACGATCGACAGCGGTCCCGTCGATGGTCCAACTCCCTAACCACAATTGTGAACCTACACTTGTCCTCCGTTAATTTCTCGTTCAACTGTACTTCTGTCGTTATAGGTACTGTACTTCTGTCGTTAGCGGGAGGGTGAGAAGTTAGTGCCAACCAGCGTGTTGACACTAATTTCTCAAATGGGAACCATGCTGACCGCCCTGCTGACTGGGTTCCAAGAGAAAGTGCGGGTGACTCAGCAGCATCGATAAATCGTACCGTTGTGACAAGGGTGAAATCCGGATATTTATCTCTCGGGTAACCAACATCCGAGGTGATGACGTCAGCAGTCACCTACGTGGCTTCACGGTAACCATCAGATCGACTTCGTCCCAGCATGGTACCAATTATCCCTACATGGTACCAATTTGTACGCGGCAGATTCCCTAACTGGTAACCGTCAATTTCAACGCTTCTGAACTGCCCCCACGTGTTTCGTACACGCCCTGACGAAGTTCGCGAAGAAGAACATCTGGTACAGAGTATTTCGCAGGTGGGCTTAGGCTGAAATGTTACGCGGAATTTTTAAACTAATCTCAGATAATAGTCTCATTATGTATACCATGCATGTTTAGTCGTTTAGCAGTTTTAATACCATTTTGAAATTTGTGGAATTATTAAATCCTGAAATAAATGGAAAAACACTATATATGTAGTTTCTATGCGTACCATTAATATAATGTATCAGTCAATATATAGTGGTTTATGGTGTTCATGTATTCTCTTTCATAATGTGTATAAGGATTTCATGAATCATCAACGGGTTTCGCCACTGCGAGCATCACGAACAGTACACGTCCGCAGCCTCGGTCCTCAAGTCTCAACCACCCCCTCCGACTAATCGCCCCCGAGCGTGTTACCTAGGCGCCCCGAATGCAATTTGACAATTTCGCCCTCAAGGTTCAAGCTTGGTCAAGTAGCACTATATAAGCCCTAGGCCTCATTTGTATTGACAGAGATTGTAGTCATCTCCATTATATTATTCTGCGCTATACTACGGAGTAATTTATAACAATGAGCATGTAGAGCAGTTATAGTATGAATGCCTTGACACGAGTTCATTGCTAGTGTTCTTTTTACATTCTATGCTACGAGCCCCAAACATTACACTGATATAAAAAGATCTGAATGATTTATGTTTTTTATAATGACAATCCTGTTAAAGTTAAACTATATAATAAAACTACCGAACAAAAAAATCAATGTTATGCATAATGATAGTTTTATATGATGTTTATTTAAAAATGTTGCGTAGCATTTCAGCCTAAGCGGATCTGCGAAATACTCTGTACTAGATGTTCTTCTTCGCGAACTTCGTCAGGGCGTGTACGAAACACGTGGGGGCAGTTCGGAAGCGTTGAAACTGACGGTTACCAGTTAGGGAATCTACCGCATACAAATTGGTACCATGTAGGGATAATTGGTACGATGCTGGGACGAAGTCGATCTGATGGTTACCGTGAAGCCACGTAGGTGACTGCTGACGTCATCACCTCGGATGTTGGTTACAGGAAAAGACAGTATATTGCTGTCGTGACTCGAAATTTCTGTTTGGGCTTCAGCAATGGACACGTGGCGCGAATTTTTGCCAGGAGACATGAGACAGACCAATACTTCACATGACTAAGATGAGAAAACGCCGAAAGTCACA
This sequence comes from Closterium sp. NIES-67, assembly GCA_027943415.1. Taxonomy (NCBI): domain Eukaryota; kingdom Viridiplantae; phylum Streptophyta; class Zygnematophyceae; order Desmidiales; family Closteriaceae; genus Closterium; species Closterium sp. NIES-67. The sequence continues at coordinate 111,177 of BQMB01001250.1, read as the reverse complement.
TGAGGTACACCCTGATATTCGATACAAGAACAGTCGATAAAAGAAACTTTTTGGTACATTCAACTTAGTTTTGGGCCAACGGATTGTTATGTCACAGCAATCGAATTTCATGATTGAATTTGACGTAGTTGGCCAAAGTATTTATGTGCAAGCTGCCGCATTGGCTTAATGACATCAATCCGCGAAGATCTGGCAATCCGATTTGGGAACCAATCCCATAGTCCGAGGTAGCGCGCGAAATCAACCGACCAAGGTGTCGCAAACACTCAACTCGCGGAAACAAACGTGATAATCCGAACACCATATTTCCCGCCAATGGGCCTGGATCACATGTGACATGGTGACGTGTATTTGGATTTCTGAGGGAAACAACGTGGACGGTGGCTTCGTTGACAGTTCAAGGGGTTCTAAGATGAGACCCCTTTGCCGAGATCAGAACAATGGGGATAACATTGAACAAAGCGGCAACTTACCCTAAAATCAATTTGTTTCAAGTTTACAGACGAGCTTCCCTAATTACTGGAATGTTTGCAACGCGCGACTGAAAAATAGACGCACAACCGATATGGAGTGACGACGCCGGCTATGAAGAGGGGCAGCTAGACAAAGTGGCTTGAGATTTGTGGTGGTGTGGGAAGTAACATGGAGCCCCCTGCAAGTTCCAGGGAAACGCCAAGTGAGCAGCGATATTTGTGGGGAGTTGAAGAAATAGAAAACAGCAGGTCCAATCGCGCGACTCGGAGAAACGAACCTGCCGAGCCGCGGGAGACAATATTCATGGGGTCGCTGCTGAGGCTTATTCGCACATCACCCAGTTGCGACATTTTCGATACTGAAATTGGCGGGTGTAACCCTTCGAACATCCCTCCCGACAGCCAGATCACTCTCGCTAGACAGTGTTACGTTAGCGATGGCGCGAATTTGTACCCGAGCTCGTCTGAATCGACTTACGAAACGCTCCGTCTGTAAGCATGCTCAAGCGCACCCAACATTGCGCCATGCAGATTTGGCAGAGTGGGTTGAATCTGAATTTGGTGTTCTCCCCAGCCGTTCAACCATATGCAAGATTCTCAAGAACAAGGAGGAATGGCTCAAGGTTTCTCCACGCTCCGACAAGGAATGCCGAATCCGCAGGGGCAATCACCCAGTTCTCGAGGAACGGTTGAAGGTATGGATTTGTGCTGCTGCAATGGCGGGATTACCGTTAACTCTAGAGGTGATCCAGGAGAAGGCACGTGTATTGGCACGCGAGCTCGGTTTGCACCCCACCTTTCTCTGCAGCATCGGATGGCTGCAGAAGGCGCTCGACAGGATGGGATTCAGGTGCCTTTCGCGGAAAGGAGAGGCTGGGGACGCAGATATGGATGGCGTCTACATATGCCGCACCAACTTGCCCCCCGTACTCCTACGCCTCAATGTGCTGCCAAAGGACCTATACAACCTTGATGAGTTGCCGTTGTACCCGGCACTTCAGCCCCGTCTCACCTACTCCGAGACGACTCTGCCGGGTGGCAAGGCTGCCAGAGACCGAGTGACGGTGGCACTCCTCTGCAACGCGGACGGTTCACACAACTTCCCGGCCTTCGTCATTTCGAAAGTCAGGAGGCCACGCGACTTTGGGAGGGACTTCGACCCTGAGCTCTACGTGCGCTGGCGTTCGAACCGAAAGGGGTGGATGAATTCCGAGGTACGCTTCGAGTCCTTTCGTCATATTGAATTCCAAAAACGCAGTACTTTCCCATTGTGTTTCCAAATGCTTGTAGAAGGCTTTGACATGTTTTCCATGTCCCTATGATTTTATGTGTATCAGCTCTTCACGGAATGGATGGAGGAAGTGAATGCCGGATTCTTCATCGAAGGGAGGCAGGTTGTAATATTGCTTGATAACGCGTCTAGCCATGCCTTGAATCCGCAGCGGGCTATTGAGGAGGAACTTCTAGGCTTCAAAACCTTGAAGATGTCGAACGTGCGACTGATCTTTCTCCCGCCGAACACCACCTGCTTCACGCAGCCGTTGGATCAAGGCATCATCGCCACAGTTAAGACCCGCTACCGCAAGAAGTGGGTGGAAGAATTGATTGCCTTGTGGGAGACCGGAAGCTTGGGTGCACGGCTGTCAAGTGCGAAACCGAAATGGCGCGATACGGTGGTTTGGCTGGCGGAGGCATGGAGCTCTGTTAGCGCCGTCACCGTGCAGCGTTGCTGGTGGCGTACTGGCTGCCTCCCTGCGACATGGGCGTCGTTGCTTCCACATGTGAATGCAACTGCCCAGTATGCAAGGGGCGCGGATGCCGCTGACATGAACGACCTCGTGGCTGCAATTTCAAGGCTGGCACTTGGGCCGCGCGCCATGAGGGCCCTGGATTTTGTGACTGCTGACGATGGCCAGCCCACGACCGACCTGATAGAGACTGCGGCATAGAGATGCAGTGGCGGACATGCTGGTATGCTGAAATTGCTGTGGCTGTGACGCTGTGGCTTGAATGTTACTGAGAGGACAGATGGAGTTTGTAACGAATATTAAGTCCATCCCGGTGTGCAATGTCTTGAGAGTTCATGTGTGCTTGCTCGTTGTTTGTTTGCTTTGCTTTTCCATGGTGGTGCCATGTTTTGCCCCTCTGGTTTTGTTGCTCTTTGCCTCTTGCGTGCTGGCTCCTCCCTCTGCTGCTGTTGATGTCGAGGGAAAATTTGTTCAGTGAATACTGAACCTCTGGTTTGAGTCTATCTTGGTTTGTCTTCTGCGTTGTTTGTAGTCGAAAATCCAGTATTCGAGTCCTTTTATGCTTTACAAACTGTCCCTCCAAGTCTCGACAGTCCCCAGTGAAAGACAAAACACCGCGCGAGATCTTCGGCAGCATCCTTGACGAGATTCCGAATCGACCGTCGGGTGTTACAGTCACGTTTTAGGTGCGGAATTGGGCCAAGGTGATAATAAAGCGATATGGTCACTCGGCACAAAAAACAATCACACCTGTCGTTTCAAAACCTGTGACATGATCGAATATCAGGGTGTAGCTCTAAATCAGACTGCGATGCGAAATGTTTTAATAGTACCCATCCAGCAGCTACTTACCCAAGATAAATACCCAAATCCTCCTCAACTCATCTTTAGGCACCACGTGTTTGCTCACTCAAGTACATCCTTCCGAGTTGTGAGGAGCCAACTCTCACCAACGGCTGCGATCTGCGATATTGCGCTGCTGAGAGCTGACATGGCGAACTGAGCTGAAATTTCCCCATTACTTTTGAGCAGCATCTGGCAGCTCGTCCGAGTATGAGACAAAATCAGAGGGGTTGCCACCACAGAAATTGGCGGAGGACAGGTGTACCGACCGACTGTCTCTACCACGCACACAAGAAGCCCCAGTCAGCCGCAGCCTTTGGCAAATCCCAAGGGTCGGCTCGGTTCGATTCCCCCACCAGAATCTACGCGCAACGGCCAAGTTGGGTCACAAATTCGTTGGGCTACCAACCCCGTATGGTTGATGCGTTTGTTCCTGATCTTGGTAGCAGTAGTCTCTGGAGGTCCTTACTGTTCTTGTTACTCAGAATAAGCTCCCCAATCCATAGAATATCGCCATGTAGTTACCGTACGCTACAGATCAAACCGCTAATCGGCCCAACGCTTGTCAACTCCCGCCGCTTCCTATGCCTCGCCGGCCCGCACACACCACGCACCTCCACTTCGACAGTTACACCTAACGAGCCTTTCGCGTTACCGCTAGATACAGCTACGCGTCTTGGTCATCAAGTGTGTTGCGTACACTTGTGAACGTCTTAATCGTCGCTCACGCAGTCAACCTGTGGTACCGGCGTGGGTTCCCGCCTGACATTCCGGATTCAAGGAAATAATTCCGCCGCGTTCACAGTGCTTAGTTCTCTTGCTGCCGGTACCTTAGTAGCCGTCGCGCGTGAGCAGCAGTCACAAACAGCAAGCAGCAGTCACCCCGCCGTGAGCGTACTGGGCTTGAGAATCCAGAAGATTGGTTGCCTCGCTTATCGTCAAAGACTTCTTTGCAAGACCGTGCAGGTCCTACACACGCGCGCTCCTCAGGATTTTTGGCCGCGCGCCCGCGGCGGATGAAGCCTCTGTGAGACATTGAGCCAGAGTCGGGACATTCCGAGTCGGGCGCAATACTATGACGAGCAACAACGGGCTTCCGCCCAACTGCCCGCCTGACGGATTCGGCCTTCCACGTAAGACGGTAGCTGCCACGTCAGAGGCTAGCACCACTACCACGTGAGACGCCAGCAGCATGTCCGTACTTCCCGAGTTCCCTTCCCCACCTGGGAACTGCCATTGCTTATCGCCCTCTTCCAACCTCCCTTTCCCCCACCGCCCCCCCTCCCCTTCTCCCACCTCCGCTTCCCCTCTACCCTCTCCGTTCCGGGCAGAATATTTCTACAACAACTCGGGCAGCTGCGCGCAGCAGACGTCGTTCTTTGCCGGGCATCCGCTGCTGTCGGTGGGGGTTGGGTACGCCGTTGTGCTGGGCTTTGGGGCGTTCTTCGCCATCTTTACCTCCTGGCTGGTGTGTCTCTGGTCCTTGGTTCGATGTCCTCTCGCGCTCTCTCACCCACACTCACACGTTCTTTCCCCCGCCTCGTGGGGGTTGGGTACGCGGTTGTGCTGGGCTTTGGGCAAGTGCTTCATGGGGACGAAGCAGAGACCCGAGTAGGTCAACACTGCTTGTTCCATCGTTGTATCACCACCCACATCATCCCACCATCATGCCATTGCCCTGTCAGTCACCAACCCCAGGTGTGGCTGGACAAGCGTTATGTGGGCACGTGGCAGAGCAGCGAGTGACGCTACGCTGTCCCCGTCACCCCATTGGTTCATCATTACCTCGCTACTCACCGCCATCCCATCACCATTGTGGTATCTCATCAACTCACAGGTGTGGCTGGACAAGCGCTATACGGGCACAAGGCAGAGCAGCGAGTGGTTTTACACGCTCACCATAGCCCCATCATCAAACTCTGATATCATCACCATCATCACCATCATCACCATCATCACCATCATCACCATCATCACCATCATCACCATCATCACCATCATCACCATCATCACCATCATCACCACCAGCACCATCATCACCATCATCACCATCATCACCATCATCACCATCATCACCATCATCACCATCATCACCATCATCACCACCAGCACCATCATCACCATCATCACCATCATCACCATCATCACCATCATCACCATCATCACCACCAGCACCATCATCACCACCAGCACCATCATCACCACCAGCACCATCATCACCATCATCACCACCAGCACCATCATCACCACCAGCACCATCATCACCACCAGCACCATCATCACCATCATCACCACCAGCACCATCATCACCATCACCATCTCAACTAATCCAGGTGTGGCTGGACTAGCGCTATGTGGGCACGTGGCAGAGCAGCGAGTGGTTCAACACTAACCCCACCATGACCTTATTCCCCCATCATCACACCGTTTGCTCACCATCACCCCGTCTCACAGGTGTGGCTGGACAAGCGCTACGTGGGCACGCGGCAGAGCAGCGAGTGGTTCAACACGGCTGGCCGGAACGTGAAGACGGGGCTCATAGCGAGTGTGATTGTATCGCAGTGGACCTGGGCTGCCACCATCCTGCAATCCTCCAATGTCGCCTTCCTGGTACCATGCTGTACTGCGCAGTACCGCACTGCACCGTGCTGTGCTGCGTTGTATCACCGTGCTCTGCCATTCGGTACCATTCTGAACCATGCACTAGCACTGCCATGCTACACCAGCTGAGTTGTGCACTGCACGAAGTGACATGCATGGTAGGACCAGGTCCATGTGCGACTCTAGGCTGTACGGAATGTGAATGTGAATAACTCTATGCATCCCTTTATACGTACACACATGCAGAACGGAGTGAGCGGGCCGTTTTGGTACGCCAGTGGAGCCACGGTGCAGGTGCTGCTGTTCGGCATCATTGCAGTGGAGATCAAGCGCAAGGCCCCCAACGCACACACTGTCTGCGAGATAGTCCGTGCCAGGTGAAGCCATGTGTTTCGTCAGGTTATTGCCACCCACGTGTGTGTGAGCTGTAGAGATGAAAAGCAAGGCCCCCAGTGCCCACACTGTCTGCAAGATCGTCCGCACCAGGTGAGGCCAGGTGATTCTTCAGGTGGTTCTTCAGGTAGAGTTCCAGATGCTTCTCAGCACACTATCGTTCATCCTGCCTTTCCCTGAGCCTCTTCATCAGCACCATCGGCCTGCCGTGCTGTTAGTGTTCCCTTCGCCTGATTCTTGTGTATTTTGAGTCGACTCAAAATAGCACCATCGGCCTGCCGTGCTGTTAGTGTTCCCTTCGCCTGGTTCTTCTGTTGCCCCATCCACCCACTCACCCCCAATCACGTTGGGCACCGCAGCGCATGCGCGTTTCCTCTTCTTCTGCTTCCTCACGTGGCGCTGCTGCCGTCACTGCTCCGCCCCTTTTCCCCCCTCCCCCCAATCCCATCCACGCATTCCCCTATCACAGGTGGGCCACGGCGGCACACGTGTGTTTCCTCTTCGTCTGCTTCCTCACCATCACCATCGTCACTGCCATGCTTGTCGAAGTTGGTGCTGCTGTTGTGACCGCTCCCACCCTTCTCCCTGGTTTTCCTGTCTCTTACCCCAACCCATGTTCCCCCATCCACCCCACCCCCATTCGCAGGTGGGGCACGGCGGCGCACGTGTGTTTCCTCTGCTTCTGCTTCCTCACCAACACCATCGTCACTGCCATGCTCTTGCTGGGCGGCGCTGCCGTCGTCACTGCGCTCACCGGCCTCAACGTGTACCTCGCGTCCTTCCTGGCGCCAATCGGGGTCATCTTCTATACCCTCGCTGGGGGCTTGAAGGTGGGATGCACTTTAGGTCTGCCGACATTAGAACGAGGTGACTTTTGAGCCGACTCAAAAGCACCCTCGCTGTGACTTCTGAGTCGACTCAAAAGTACCCTCGCTGTGACTTCTGAGTCGACTCAAAAGTACCTTCGCTGGGGGCTTGAACGTGGGACGCACTTTAGGTTTGCCTCTCACTCAGCTAAAAAGCCACCTGGCGCTGCCGTCGTCACTGCCCTCGCATCGTTTCTAGCGCCCATTGGGGTCATCTTCTACACGCTGGCCGGTGGTCTGAAGGTAGGAATGACATGCGCTTTGAGTCCACTACATGCCCCAGTCCCATACCTGGAGAGTGGTGCTCTTACTCCCCCACCTCTACCCAACCCCCTTCCCAACCCCCCCTCTCAAGCCACCTTCCTAGCCTTCTACATCCACAGCGCCATAGTGCATGCCGTGCTCGCTCGTTACCCTTCCTACTGCCATACCCTCTTGTTCCGTTTGCGCCCTTAGTTCCTCCCATCAGGCCCCCTTCCTGGCGTCGTACATCCACAGCGCCATAGCGTATGCTGTGCTGGTGACCTTCGTTCTGCTATATCCCGTCATATACCCTCTGCTCTACCATCTCCTCTCCCCTCCCCCATTTTCCCCCCCTCCCTCCCTTCAGGCCACCTTCCTGGCGTCGTACATCCACAGCGCCATAGTCCACGCCACGGGGTGCTGGTGACCTTTGAAACGCCGTGCCCTCTTATAACTTGTGCACTCCTCTCTTCCCCGCCCTTCCCCAGGCCACCTTCCTGGCGTCGTACATCCACAGCGCCATAGTCCACGGGGTGCTGGTGACCTTTGTGCTGCTCGTCTACTGCTTCAGCCCCTCCCTGGGCTCTCCCTCTGCGGTCTTCAACAATCTGGAGTTCGCTGCCAGCCCAACGAGAGACTGCCGCCTCACCAACCCCGGGCAGGTGAGGCCTTGAAACCTTGTGAAACTGCTTCTGACTGCTTCTGACTGCCTCTGACTGCCTCTGACGGCCTCTGACGGCCTCTGACGGCCTCTGCCTCTGACTGCCTCCGACTGCCTCTGACGGCCTCTGACAGCCTCTGACTGCCTCTGACTGCCTCTGACGGCCTCCCTGGTCTCGCCCGCTGCTGTCTTCAACAATTTGCAGTTTGACTGACCGATCCCGGGCAGGTGAGCAGGGGAGTACTGGGATGCGATGTGAGCTGTGAACTCTGTAGTAAGTTCGTGTCTCTGTCACAAGTGAATGGACCTCTCTCCCCACTGCATGTGTGCATCTTCCCAGTAGAGGGCTTACGTGCTCTTTTTCTCCCGGTCTCTCTGACCCCACACACATACATCCCCCCTGGATACCAGGTGTGCGGGCCGGTGGAGGGCAACTATGAGGGCTCGTACATGACCATGCTGTCGTCAGGCGGCTTCATGTTCGGCGTTGTCAACATCGTGGGCAACTTCGGTGCCGTCTTCCTTGACAATGTGAGTGCGTTGTGGTGCCAGTAGCACAGGATGGCCTATATGTACGTCCCTAGTCGGTAGTATATATGCCCACTTGCTCCCAACCGGCTTCATGTTTGGCATTGTCAACATTGTGGGCAACGTCGGTGTTTGAGGCGCCTCAAACATTGTCAACATTGTGGGCAGCGTCGGTGTTCGAGGCGCCTCAAACATTGTCAACATTGTGGGCAACGTCGGTTTTTGAGGCGCCTCAAACATTGTCAACATTGTGGGCAACGTCGGTGTTTGAGGCGCCTCAAACATTGTCAACATTGTGGGCAACGTCGGTGCAGTCTTCCTTGACAATGTGAACACACTGTGATCTAAGCGCCCTGTTTCTCGCTGTTGGAAAATGACGTCGCTGGCTGGCAGAAGCGGCAGCTGTGTCCGTCCATTGTGCAGGTTTTACAACAGGGCCTACATGCCGTGTCGATTACCCCACCCCGACCCGCCCCCCCCTGTTTCCCACTTCTCTCCCCCACTTCCCCCCTCTCTCTCGAGGGATATTGGATGAGTGTCAGAGCGGCTCGCCCCTCCTCCACCTACCGGGGCTCTACCTTAGGCGGCCTGGTCGGGTTTTCCATCCCCTTCTCCCTCGGCTCATCCCTTATTCCCCCCTCCGCCATCCCTCTAGACTCTCCTCTCCCCTCCTTCCCCCCCACCCCCCCACCCCTCTCTCCAGGGATATTGGATGAGTGCCATAGCGGCGCGCCCCTCGTCCACCCACCGGGGGTACATCCTCGGCGGGCTGGTCTGGTTCGCCGTCCCCTTCTCCCTCGGCTCCTCCCTCGGCCTCGCCTGCCTTGCCTTGGGATTGCCCATCACTGTAGAGGAGGCTTCTAGGGGGCTAGTTCCCCCCGCGGCTGCAGTTGCTCTTATGGGGGATGCTGGGGCGGTGCTTATACTCATTATGGTGTTCATGGCCGTTACGTCGGCAGGGTCTGCAGAGCTCCTTGCGGTTTCCTCGCTTATGACTTACGATGTTTATCGGACGTATATCAACCCGAAGGCGACCGGGCGGCAGATCCTGTTTTACTCTCGGGTTTTCGTGCTTAGTTACGGTTTATTTATGGGCGTGCTGGCGGTGGGGCTTAGCGAATTACAGGTCTCTCTAGGGTGGATGTACCTGGTAATGGGTGTGCTTATAGGCAGCGCGGTCATACCTATAACGAATCTGCTTCTATGGAAGAAGGCGAATGCAGTGGGAGCGATAGCTGGTTGCGTTATTGGGATGATTTCGGGGGTGGTATCCTGGATCACTGTAGCGGCTGTGATGTACGGCACTGTAGATCTGAAAACTACAGGACAGGAGGCACCGACACTGACAGGAAACCTGGTGTCGCTGCTTGTGGGCGGCATCGTGCACGTGACTCTGAGGTGAGGCTTGGATATATTTTGCTGCATATATTTTGTACACCCCTCTCTCGTTTGCTCCTTGCTGTTTCCCTATTCTCCCCACCTCCCTTCCACCCATTGAGCTAATTGTTGCTGATGCACCCCCTCACTTTCTCCCCACCCCCCTCCTCCCCGCCCTCCAGCCTCAAACGCCCCAGCAACTGCAACTATTCAGCCACCGGCTGCTGAATCATCCTGACCGGGGTCATACAGCTGGTGGATCGCGACTGGCACTCCAACATTCCCCCACATACCCTCCCCCTCTCTCTTGCTCATAGAGCTTCCTCCCATTCACCCCATCCGCCCCCCCCTCCAGCCTCATGTACCCCGACCACTGCGACTATTCCACCACCCGGGCCATCCAGCTGGTGGACCGCGACTGGGACTCTGACATCCCCCCCTGGGAGCACGACGAGTCGCGCCTCAAGCGTGCGCGCCACTGGATCGTCCTCTGGGGAGTCTGCCTCTCAGTGGTCCTCCTAGCCCTCTGGCCCCTCCTCGCTCTCCCTGCCGGGGTCTTTTCCCTCGGGTATTTTACTTTCTGGGTGGTGATTGCCATTGCGTGGGGCGTGGTTGCATCCGCGGTGATTATTTTTCTGCCCGTTTACGAGAACTGGCGCGGGTTATTGCTGGTTATAGACGGGTTATTCACGAGCGATATATTGCAGGAGAAGGTGGACGACATCGGGCTGAGGCTGGCTGCGATCATGGCTACCATACCTGAGGCGGAGGCTCGGTATCTACAGTACAAGAGGGAGATTAACGAGCTTCGGCATAGAAGCTCGGGAGTGCCTAGCAGTGAGGGCAAGAGCCCTGATCAGGGGCTGGAGCAGGGGCAGGGGCAACAGCAGCAGCAGCAGCTTCAGCACCCGGGGCAATTTCAAGAGCTACAGGTGGACGGGCACATTGGTCAGTAGCAGTTGTGAAGGACCTTGGCCTGGAAACAACGCATTGCCATTGCCAATTTAAATTGTAATGTGCTGTGCTGGCAGTGATGTTTGCTCTGCTGACAATGTGGTATGTCGTGTTTGGGAATGGGGTGCAGTACTCCATTAGAGTGGACTTGCCTTGACAAAAGATTTCAATAATCATCATATAAGCTCTTCTTCTACCAGATAAGCGACCGTTACATAGTCAAGAGGCAGCTTCAACCACTTGCACCCCCGGCTGGCATTGCGGCTGTAATACTTTCTACTGTACAACCGTGCAACCTTATCGGTAGTGGCATTGCTACCCCATGCCACACTAGTACCCGCAGAGCACCTGAGCTCATGATATCCTTCCGGATCTGCCACCTCACTTTCTCTGTCCCTCTCGCCATCTCCCTCCCCTTCCTCCCCCTGACGCTCCTTCCCAAGCTCTTCCCCACGCCTCTTCCTCCTCAGCCTAAACTGCATCCCTCCCCCAAATCCCTTCTCTAGAAAGTGCTTCACTATGCGTCCTTGCTCCCCTCTCACCCGCCCCTCCAGCCCCTCATAGAGCTCCGCACTCATATCCACGTAATATCTCACGTCAAGACAAAGCTCGCACGCCACTGCAGCTTCGGTTAATCTCCGCAGCACGAGCTGAGGCTCAGTGGCGGGAAGCCTGCTCCGGGCGTAGGCTCGGGCAACGGCATTGAGGTTTCCGAACCCAAAGAGGTGGTTCGGTTCGAGGGCGTTCCCTTCGCCCCACTCGTTCCAAGCGGCAACAAAGAAGAACGTCCCATTGCCACCCCCCGCTTGCACTTGCTCCGTCCCTTTCTGGTCTTCGTCCGACCCTTCCTGACCATGCTCTGTCCCATTTTGGACTTGAACTATGCTAGGCTGTTGGAATCCCGTGCCGTTTGGGCTGCCGAACCTCTGCCGAACCTCAGCTACGTCCTGCCGAGCCAGCCTCATCCGAGCCTCCATTCGTGCTGCCAAGTGCACTGGGTCCTCTGCCACGTCCCCAAGCCTCCACGACAGGTCCGTCGAGTGCCTCGGGAAGTTATCCCATGCCACGTACGAGCCTCGGTAGTGGTTCTGATGCAGCCGAACAGGGGATGGGGTCTCGCCGAACCTAAACTTGCGATAGTTAGGCTCGTATTCTGCCACGGCTTGGACGAGGGAGCGCTGGTTCGGCGTGCTGTTGGTGTGCGTGAGGCACTGGAATAGGTGTAGGCCCAGGAAGCCGTGCTCCCGAGCCAAGGTGTGCCACAGGTCAAACATTCCCCGAGCCTCAGGTTCGGGGATATCGCCAAGTTGGTAAATGCCGAACATAGGGCGACCAGACACCTGGTGGGTGGATTGAGAGGCGAAAGGGGTGAGGGGACGATTGTTAAAAAGAGCAGTCATTGCCATACGTCAAGTCAAGTACAGCTGAGCTATAGTCACCTAAATGGGGTTGCAAGACACACCTTAATATAGTTTGGGTGCTTGAAGAATTTCAGGAGCCAGTCAAAATGGTCTCTCCAGCACGCCTCACCCCCATAAGTCTGCTCCATCAAAACCCCATTTCCACTTCCACCCCCCCTGGCCCCATCCCATCTGTTCGTCCACGGCTCGTTCGCCCAGATAAGGCAAAAAGGGAGGTTCGGTTCGCCGTCCTCCAGCATCCGGAGCAGAGGCTCGGCGAGTGTGGTTCGGCGGCAGCCGAACCAGTAGTGGTGGTAGCACAGCCCATGTATGCCGTAGGCTCGGGCCAGAGCTGCGGTTCGGCGGCGGTGGGAGCGAGAGAGGAAGTTGTAGTAACCACCGGAGAGGGGCGAGAGTGGGTGGGATATGGAGGACGTATTTGACATGGGGGCAGAGACGGAGTATGGAGAGGTAGGGGAAGGATCGAGAGAAGTGGTTGGGTGCGGTTGAGGAGGGTGGGGGCCGATGGGGTGGGCGACGGGGCGGAAGGTGGTGGGGTGGAAGAAGGCACGCTTTACGTTGTCCCACTCGGTGAAGTTGACTCCCCAGAACTGGTCGTTCTCCTGGCACGCGTGGAACTGGGGGGAGAGCAAGAGGGGAGGGGGGGGAGAAGGAATAGAGAACTGGTTCATTTGTTACACTCGGTGAAGTTGACTCCCCAGAACTGATCGTTCTCCTGGCACGCGTGGAACTGGCAGAGGGGAGACGGAGGATGGGAAACGGGGAGAGTCAGCGGCGTACGACTTCTTGCCCCATCCCATGCACTCACTCACAAGCACTTTCTCCTTAAACACCCTTCGTTCGACCCATATGCACGGCACAACACCGCACGATAGCGCCCCCCCCCCCCCCCGCCACACACAGAGCACAGCACATCACCTGCGGGAAGACGATGGCAATGAGCGTCAGATCTGAATCCACCTCCACCCGTTTAAGCCTCACACCGCTGCCGCCCGCTCCCCTCTCTGATCCTTTGGGCGGCAGCCGTAGCTCTTTGGGCGGCATCTGCACCAGCGGCAGCTGCCTTAGCAGGGAGAAAGCGCTTCCCCGCCGCAGATGCCGACACGCAGGGTTTGAGGAGAAAGGCGGGCGCGCTCTGGGCTAGAGGGGGGGGAGGGCGGACATGTGTTGGGGGGGGAGGGGAGAAGGAAGAGAGGGGTAGGGGGGGAGGGGGAGGGAGGGGGGCGCGCGATAAATGGGGAGAGGAGGATGTGGGAATGGCGAATAAAGGGAGAACAAGGGAGGGATGAGGTCGGTAGGACGCGAGGATGATAGCAAGGATGCAGAGGGGAGGGGATGGGAACCACTGCGTGGCCGGGAGAGTGGCATCGACTCCCACCAGTCTCACATGTTTCGAACGAATCTGAAGTCAAAGGCAGTGTCAAAGAACGCCCCCGCGATTCCCGGGTGGTCAGCGCGGGTAACCCTATCCTGATTGCTCACTCCCGCCAGCAAATCATGCCACGCCACCTGGCGACTGCGCTTCAGCCGGCAGCGCGCCGCCGCGGCGTTCATCGCGGACCAATAGCGGCGCGCGAACCACGCCACGATGGCGCGCTCCGGGGGAGGGAAGGGCGGCGGATCGTCCTCGTTAGAAGCGTCTCCGATACCGTCGTTAACGCTACTCCTGCCATTGATGCTGCTGCTACTGCTGCTGCTGCTATTTCCGGTGCAGCAATTATCGGAGATCTGTTCATGCCGCGACTCTGATTTGGTAGAGTCGCCGGCTGATGAGGATGTGAGAGTGAGGGGAAGGGTGCGAGAGTGAAGAGAGATCGGGAGGAGGGATGGAGGGGAGGAATGGAGGAGGCGGAGGAAAACGACAAGCAGGCCCAGTTGCAGCGCAATCATGATTGCAGCTGACGTCAGCGGCACGCACTGGCGGAGCTGGTGCGTCCATAGGGACGAGGACGACTGTGGTGCTCTCATCAGGGAACTCCGATAGTATTTTCTCCGATAAAACTATAGAGAAGGCATTCGAAGGCTGGGCTTGATCGTAAAGGGAGCGACCGCCATGGCTCAACTGCCACTCAAACTTGACGTTTCACGACCTACAATGGCGTTTCGTTTCGAGGCCCCCTACAGTAGTTTGATTGACCTTGAACAGAACTCTATCAGTGGTAGTCGCTTCGGGCGTGTTTTGTAGACTTGCTTTGCTGCGGATCAAGGAGCAGAAAACAACTTTGAATGCGTAACGCCCGACTTCTGCCCCTCTAAAAAAAATCAGCTTTCGCAGAAGTCGACTGGGGCCTTCGTCACACTCAACTTTCTGGACACCTTGCATTATACGAAATCAACAGATGGACTTGGTGCCCAAAGGGGCTTCGTCAGCTGGTAACAGAGTGTATCCGAATTTTGCACTTCCGCCCAACTCGTAACCTGAGAGAGGTTCGATTTGAATGTTGAAGCCCGTCGCAAGGCAGCTCAGAGTACATGTCAAATTTTGAGCCCTTCTCACGACTCTTTTGAAACTTGCGGTACATGGGAATACGAACCAACTCTTTTTATCGCAGTTTTTCTTGACCTCGGTTTTCCCAGTTTCAGGCGGACTACACAGCAGCCATTTCTGCGCTGCGGCGAGTCTTTATTCCCTATCCTTCACAGGCGATAGGCGGGTCTTTATTCCCTATCCTTCACAGGCGATAGGCGGGTCTTTATTCCCTATCCTTCACAGGCGATAGGCGGGTCTTTATTCCCTATCCTTCTCAGGCGATAGGCGGGTCTTGTTAGGCAGTCATATTTCAGGCACTCTTTCCGTTTCCTTGGCCTTCAGGCGGTCATATTTCAGTCAGCATAATCCTGCTGGATATAGACGCTTGCTTGTGTTCAGGGACAGGCTGTTCCACGGGCAGCCGATACGCGTGGCCTGATCGCGATCAACCAGCGGATAGCGATGGAAGAGGTAGGGTTTGCGAGGACAGGAAATGACGGGAAGCTTCGTCTTCTATAAGCTTTAACTCGTTACAAGATGCACAAACTAGTCGATGCGTCTCGTCGCTACATCCTTATCGTTCATCCATGTCATGTTGTTCTTATAGCTTATCCGCGCCTTAGCGCCAGTAGAACGAATGCACTCTTCGATATTTGCTTTCGGAGCAATCGTGGTTTCCTGACGCTCCCTTGCTTCCCATCTTTTCGAAACTTCCAGGAAGATTTTGAATTCGAGGAACCAGTTGCGTCGCGAGTCGCTGCTACTGCCGATCGCATTAAGACTCCAACAGGTCGCACGAAGGCTGCCGCTGTGGTTTCGTCTGGATCTGATGGGGGAAGAGATGGAGGGGAGGTGGAGGAGGTCGAGGAGGTGGGGGAGGAGGAGGAAGACGAGGAAGCGGAGGAGGAGGAGGTGGATATTTACCCCATGGCGGATGATCAGGTGGGTGATTAGGTGTCTCTCCCGTTGTGCAAGAGACACATGGAGGAGACAACAGACGGGTAGAGGAGGGGGTGGATATTTACCCTATGGGGGATGGTGAGGGGGTGGATATTTACCCTATGGGGGATGGTGAGGGGGTGGATATTTACCCTATGGGGGATGGTGAGGGGGTGGATATTTACCCTATGGGGGATGGTGAGGGGGTGGATATTTACCCTATGGGGGATGGTGAGGGGGTGGATATTTACCCTATGGGGGATGGTGAGGGGGTGGATATTTACCCTATGGGGGATGGTGAGGGGGTGGATATTTACCCTATGGGGGATGGTGAGGGGGTGGATATTTACCCTATGGGAGATGGTGAGGGGGTGGATATTTACCCTATGGGGGATGGAGTGTAGACGATGCTGGTGTTAGTGCTGCGAGTGTTAGTGGGGAATTTTCAAGGAGGAAGGGTTGATATGCTTAGTCGGCTGTGTGCTGCATGGTGCATGGTTGATGATGCCTCATGCCTTGTGCATGGGATGTGTTGCATGTTGCATGATGCATGTTGCATGATGCATGCTGCATGGTGCATCCCTGTGTCTCTCAGGCGTCATTCCCAGTTGCTGCTGTTGCAGCAGGCGACCATGCCACAACCACCATACTCACGCTTCGTGCCTGGTGCGTTACCTTCTGCTGCTCTCTCTCACTGCGCATTGCATTGTGCACAGAATGTCCGCGCCATTCTTGTCTTCGATGCAACTGACTGACATTTTTGTAAAGATTTTCGTGTGTTTCTGCAAATGCTTGAAACAATCTAGGGTCAAGTATTACTGTTCCTCTGCACCGTACTCCAACCCTTTTCACTGTGCCTCTACAACGTGCCACCCGCCCTCACTGTCTCTCTGCCACGTATCAGCGTGGAGGAGAAGGAGGCCGCCATCACGAAACTGCAGGTGACTCTTCAACCCCTAAAGCGTGTGGTCTGCTTAACTCAAAACAAAAGGTTTTCCATTGCGCACTCACCTCATGATGGCCGTGTGGACCCCCCCTCTGCATTCACCTTCCCCTGCGAGAGTTCCTTCTTTCTGGCCATGTGCCCCGAGCGTTCCCTCTCCTCTCTCTGTACACTTACCCTGCGCCCATAAGCCACTCAGTTTTCGCATGATGGGTATGCTGCTGGCCCCCCCGTTCACGACCTTCCTGTGCTGTGCCGGAGCTCCTGCACTGCACCCAGCTCTCCAGCTCTCTACCTATCTTAACGGCTCTCCCATGCCCCCGTTCGTTACAGTCACAATTGGATGAGGCGCATGCGGATCTGCACAAGTGGCGGACGGCGTTTCACCCTGCCAACATCCTCGCGCCAGACACCACTGCTGGTAACACCACTGCTGGTAACACCTTTGATGTTGACATCCTTGTGCCGGGAGAAGTCCATTCGCCAGAGAATCTACTTGTTTTCTCCCCATCCCCGCCGCTTTAGGCATTCCTCTCATATCCGACCTCCCCTTCTGGTTACTGGTGTGTTTTTGCGCCTCATCCCCTGGGCAGAGCCGGCAGCAGTGGTGGCGGCGTAGAGGAGCCATGGAGATGGATGGAGGCCCAGCTACAGGAGAAGCTTAGAAGCAAGATGTTCTATGTTCCCCTCGTCCCCATGGCAGAGCCGGCAGCGGTGGTGGCGGCGTTTGAAGGGGCGAGGGAGACGGAGGCGCAGCTGCAGGAGAAGCTGCTGGCTGCTCGGAGGAGGGAGGCGGCCATGCTGATCCGCCTGGCAGGCAGGGAGCAGGAGGTGGTCGCTGTGAAGGTATGCGTGCGTGTGCGTGTTTGTGTGCGTGTGTGTGTGTGTGTGACTCTGTTTTGGGGGGGGGGGATGAGGAGGAGGGTCCCCTGCCCACCTCTCCGGCTGCTGGCTGCTCGAAGGAGAGAGGCCGCCATGCTCATCCGCCTGGCAGGCAGGGAGCAGGAGTTGGTTGCTGTGAAGGTGAGCATGGGTGTGTGTGTATACTCGTGTCGTGTGCATGGGTGTGTGTGTATACTCGTGAGCATGGGTGTGTGTGTATACTCGTGTGCATGGGTGTGTGTGTATACTCGTGTGCATGGGTGTGTGTGTATACTCGTGTGCATGGGTGTGTGTGTATACTCGTGTCGTGTGCATGGGTGTGTGTGTATACTCGTGTGCATGTGTGTGTGTGTATACTCGTGTGCATGGGTGTGTGTGTATACTCGTGTGCATGGGTGTGTGTGTATACTCGTGTGCATGTGTGTGTGTGTATACTCGTGTGCATGTGTGTGTGTGTATACTCGTGTCGTGTGCATGGGTGTGTGTGTATACTCGTGTCGTGTGCATGGGTGTGTGTGTATACTCGTGAGCATGGGTGTGTGTGTATACTCGTGTGCATGGGTGTGTGTGTATACTCGTGTGCATGGGTGTGTGTGTATACTCGTGTGCATGGGTGTGTGTGTATACTCGTGTGCATGGGTGTGTGTGTATACTCGTGTGCATGTGTGTGTGTGTATACTCGTGTGCATGTGTGTGTGTGTATACTCGTGTCGTGTGCATGGGTGTGTGTGTATACTCGTGTGCATGGGTGTGTGTGTATACTCGTGTGCATGGGTGTGTGTATACTCGTGTGCATGGGTGTGTGTGTATACTCGTGTCGTGTGCATGGGTGTGTGTGTATACTCGTGTGCATGGGTGTGTGTGTATACTCGTGTGCATGGGTGTGTGTTTATACTCGTGTGCATGGGTGTGTGTGTATACTCGTGTCGTGTGCATGGGTGTGTGTGTATACTCGTGAGCATGGGTGTGTGTGTATACTCGTGTGCATGGGTGTGTGTGTATACTCGTGTGCATGGGTGTGTGTGTATACTCGTGTGCATGGGTGTGTGTGTATACTCGTGAGCATGGGTGTGTGTATACTCGTGAGCATGGGTGTGTGTATACTCGTGAGCATGGGTGTGTGTGTATACTCGTGTGCATGGGTGTGTGTGTATACTCGTGTGCATGGGTGTGTGTGTATACTCGTGTGCATGGGTGTGTGTGTATACTCGTGAGCATGGGTGTGTGTGTATACTCGTGAGCATGGGTGTGTGTGTATACTCGTGAGCATGGGTGTGTGTGTATACTCGTGTGCATGGGTGTGTGTGTATACTCGTGAGCATGGGTGTGTGTGTATACTCGTGTGCATGGGTGTGTGTGTATACTCGTGTGCATGGGTGTGTGTGTATACTCGTGAGCATGGGTGTGTGTATACTCGTGAGCATGGGTGTGTGTATACTCGTGAGCATGGGTGTGTGTGTATACTCGTGTGCATGGGTGTGTGTGTATACTCGTGTGCATGGGTGTGTGTGTATACTCGTGTGCATGGGTGTGTGTGTATACTCGTGAGCATGGGTGTGTGTGTATACTCGTGAGCATGGGTGTGTGTGTATACTCGTGAGCATGGGTGTGTGTGTATACTCGTGTGCATGGGTGTGTGTGTATACTCGTGTGCATGGGTGTGTGTGTATACTCGTGTGCATGGGTGTGTGTGTATACTCGTGTGCATGGGTGTGTGTGTATACTCGTGTGCATGGGTGTGTGTTTATACTCGTGTGCATGGGTGTGTGTGTATACTCGTGTCGTGTGCATGGGTGTGTGTGTATACTCGTGAGCATGGGTGTGTGTGTATACTCGTGTGCATGGGTGTGTGTGTATACTCGTGTGCATGGGTGTGTGTGTATACTCGTGTGCATGGGTGTGTGTGTATACTCGTGAGCATGGGTGTGTGTATACTCGTGAGCATGGGTGTGTGTATACTCGTGAGCATGGGTGTGTGTGTATACTCGTGTGCATGGGTGTGTGTGTATACTCGTGTGCATGGGTGTGTGTGTATACTCGTGTGCATGGGTGTGTGTGTATACTCGTGAGCATGGGTGTGTGTGTATACTCGTGAGCATGGGTGTGTGTGTATACTCGTGAGCATGGGTGTGTGTGTATACTCGTGTGCATGGGTGTGTGTGTATACTCGTGAGCATGGGTGTGTGTGTATACTCGTGTGCATGGGTGTGTGTGTATACTCGTGTGCATGGGTGTGTGTGTATACTCGTGAGCATGGGTGTGTGTGTATACTCGTGAGCATGGGTGTGTGTGTATACTCGTGTGCATGGGTGTGTGTGTATACTCGTGTGCATGGGTGTGTGTGTATACTCGTGTGCATGGGTGTGTGTGTATACTCGTGAGCATGGGTGTGTGTGTATACTCGTGAGCATGGGTGTGTGTGTATACTCGTGGCATGGGTGTGTGTATACTCGTGTGCATGGGTGTGTGTGTATACTCGTGTGCATGGGTGTGTGTGTATACTCGTGTGCATGGGTGTGTGTGTATACTCGTGTGCATGGGTGTGTGTGTATACTCGTGTGCATGGGTGTGTGTGTATATGTGGTGGGTGTGTTTATACTCGTGTGCATGGGTGTGTGTGTATACTCGTGTCGTGTGCATGGGTGTGTGTGTATACTCGTGAGCATGGGTGTGTGTGTATACTCGTGTGCATGGGTGTGTGTGTATACTCGTGTGCATGGGTGTGTGTGTATACTCGTGTGCATGGGTGTGTGTGTATACTCGTGAGCATGGGTGTGTGTATACTCGTGAGCATGGGTGTGTGTATACTCGTGAGCATGGGTGTGTGTGTATACTCGTGTGCATGGGTGTGTGTGTATACTCGTGTGCATGGGTGTGTGTGTATACTCGTGTGCATGGGTGTGTGTGTATACTCGTGAGCATGGGTGTGTGTGTATACTCGTGAGCATGGGTGTGTGTGTATACTCGTGTGCATGGGTGTGTGTGTATACTCGTGTGCATGGGTGTGTGTGTATACTCGTGTGCATGGGTGTGTGTGTATACTCGTGTGCATGGGTGTGTGTGTATACTCGTGTGCATGGGTGTGTGTGTATACTCGTGTGCATGGGTGTGTGTGTATACTCGTGTGCATGGGTGTGTGTGTATACTCGTGTGCATGGGTGTGTGTGTATACTCGTGTCGTGTGCATGAATGTGTGTGTATACTCGTGAGCATGGGTGTGTGTGTATACTCGTGTGCATGGGTGTGTGTGTATACTCGTGTGCATGGGTGTGTGTGTATACTCGTGTGCATGGGTGTGTGTGTATACTCGTGTGCATGGGTGTGTGTGTATACTCGTGTGCATGGGTGTGTGTGTATACTCGTGTGCATGGGTGTGTGTGTATACTCGTGTGCATGGGTGTGTGTGTATACTCGTGTGCATGGGTGTGTGTGTATACTCGTGTGCATGGGTGTGTGTTTATACTCGTGTGCATGGGTGTGTGTGTATACTCGTGTCGTGTGCATGGGTGTGTGTGTATACTCGTGAGCATGGGTGTGTGTGTATACTCGTGTGCATGGGTGTGTGTGTATACTCGTGTGCATGGGTGTGTGTGTATACTCGTGTGCATGGGTGTGTGTGTATACTCGTGAGCATGGGTGTGTGTATACTCGTGAGCATGGGTGTGTGTGTATACTCGTGAGCATGGGTGTGTGTGTATACTCGTGTGCATGGGTGTGTGTGTATACTCGTGTGCATGGGTGTGTGTGTATACTCGTGTGCATGGGTGTGTGTGTATACTCGTGTGCATGGGTGTGTGTGTATACTCGTGAGCATGGGTGTGTGTGTATACTCGTGAGCATGGGTGTGTGTGTATACTCGTGAGCATGGGTGTGTGTGTATACTCGTGTGCATGGGTGTGTGTGTATACTCGTGTGCATGGGTGTGTGTGTATACTCGTGTGCATGGGTGTGTGTGTATACTCGTGTGCATGGGTGTGTGTGTATACTCGTGTGCATGGGTGTGTGTGTATACTCGTGTGCATGGGTGTGTGTGTATACTCGTGTGCATGGGTGTGTGTGTATACTCGTGTCGTGTGCATGAATGTGTGTGTATACTCGTGAGCATGGGTGTGTGTGTATACTCGTGTGCATGGGTGTGTGTGTATACTCGTGTGCATGGGTGTGTGTGTATACTCGTGTGCATGGGTGTGTGTGTATACTCGTGTGCATGGGTGTGTGTGTATACTCGTGAGCATGGGTGTGTGTATACTCGTGAGCATGGGTGTGTGTATACTCGTGAGCATGGGTGTGTGTGTATACTCGTGTGCATGGGTGTGTGTGTATACTCGTGTGCATGGGTGTGTGTGTATACTCGTGTGCATGGGTGTGTGTGTATACTCGTGAGCATGGGTGTGTGTGTATACTCGTGAGCATGGGTGTGTGTGTATACTCGTGAGCATGGGTGTGTGTGTATACTCGTGTGCATGGGTGTGTGTGTATACTCGTGTGCATGGGTGTGTGTGTATACTCGTGTGCATGGGTGTGTGTGTATACTCGTGTGCATGGGTGTGTGTGTATACTCGTGAGCATGGGTGTGTGTATACTCGTGAGCATGGGTGTGTGTATACTCGTGAGCATGGGTGTGTGTGTATACTCGTGTGCATGGGTGTGTGTGTATACTCGTGAGCATGGGTGTGTGTGTATACTCGTGAGCATGGGTGTGTGTGTATACTCGTGAGCATGGGTGTGTGTGTATACTCGTGTGCATGGGTGTGTGTGTATACTCGTGTGCATGGGTGTGTGTGTATACTCGTGAGCATGGGTGTGTGTGTATACTCGTGTGCATGGGTGTGTGTGTATACTCGTGTGCATGGGTGTGTGTGTGTATACTCGTGTGCATGGGTGTGTGTGTATACTCGTGTGCATGGGTGTGTGTGTATACTCGTGTGCATGGGTGTGTGTGTATACTCGTGTGCATGGGTGTGTGTGTATACTCGTGTGCATGGGTGTGTGTGTATACTCGTGTGCATGGGTGTGTGTGTATACTCGTGTGCATGGGTGTGTGTGTATACTCGTGTGCATGGGTGTGTGTGTATACTCGTGTGCATGGGTGTGTATGTATACTCGTGTGCATGGGTGTGTGTGTATACTCGTGTGCATGGGTGTGTGTGTATACTCGTGTGCATGGGTGTGTGTGTATACTCGTGTGCATGGGTGTGTGTATACTCGTGTGCATGGGTGTGTGTATACTCGTGTGCATGAGTGTGTGTATACTCGTGTGCATGGGTGAATCTGGTTCACATCACTCTTTCCTCGCGAAAAAGGGAGGCTCCCATGCTGATTCCCGACCCATTACCCCCATGGCCGAGCTGCTGACCCCATGGCCGAGCTTATTGACTGGAAGGCTTGGAGGAGGAAGTAAGTCGCTTTGGAGGTATGGATGTGCTCGCTGCATGCTGCTTCATTCCAGGTGGCCGCGTCCGATGTGGGTTGCTCCATGGCCCTCACGCAGTAATTCCCCGTCTCCCTTCTTCCGGGTGGGTTATTCCACAATGTGGGTTATTCCCTCTGTGTGTTGCAGGAGCAGCTGCAGCAGGTGCTGGACAGCATGCAGCCTGCCAGCACGCAGGTGGGTGAGAGCATGTGCCCATCTGAAAGGGGAGGTAGGTGGGGGTGAGGTGAGGGTGAGAGGTGAGGGTGAGAGGTGAGGGTGAGAGGTGAGGGTGAGAGGTGAGGATGAGAGGTGAGGGTGAGAGGTGAGAGGTGCAGGAGGTGTTGGTTGGACAGCATGCACCCTGCCAGCGCACAGGGGGTCGGGTGTGCCTGACAACCAATTCCTGGCTGCAGTCTAGGGTCCCAGAACCCTCTCTTTCTTGTGTCTCTCCATGCCAGCTCCACCTCTCTCAACCACTCCGTTTATTCCTGGAACCTCTGGAACATGAGTACAGTCTAGGCATGCAGGGTGGGTACAGTTTTGCAGCCCCATCCCTCCCTCTCACTCTCGCCACGCTACCTTTCGGTTTCCCTGTCTGGTGGTATCCTTGGTGTGCCTGTCTTTGCCATATCTCCCCTCCTCCTCTCCATCCCACCCCCTGCCACGCGCCAGACTCGCTCTCTGCTGCTGGATGCTGCCATTCACGCCGAATTCAAAAGACTCAAGGTGAGGCAATGGCATGTGCATGCTGCCGTGTTATGCATGTTCTGTTATGGCGAGATAAGGTTGGCTGTGAGGAATGACTCTCAAGAACCAGCTCATGGCATGCGCCAGCCTCATCTCGCGCTGTTTTAGTGGCGAGATGAGGCTGTCAGGCAGGCACCCCTTGCTCGTGTGCGTCGCCCTCTGCTTCCTTTTGCTGGGCGCTGCTATCCCTTGCACCTGATCTTCTCCACTTGCACACCCACCCACCCGCCCCCTTAGACTGAGATTATCGACGAATGAGGAAGACGGGTGTTGGAGCTCTCCAGGTCGACCTTGCAGCGGTGCAGTTCACCGTTGACTCACCTTCCGTTTCTCACTGCCTACTCCCACCCCCCATCCACCCACCCGCCCCCTGCCCCCTCAGGCCGAGAGCGAGGCACTGGAAAGGCGTGTGCGGGAGCTGCAGGACGACCTGGCAGCGGTGCAGTTCACTCTTGCCTCACCGTCCATATCTCCCACCCACCCTTCTTCCCCCACCCACGCACCCCGTTAGACCGAGAGCGAAGCCTTGGAGCGGCGTGTGCGGGAGCTGCAGGACGACCTGGCAGCGGTGCAGTTCACGCCACACAGCAAGAACGGCAAGATGCTGATGGCCAAGTGCCGCACACTGCAGGAGGAGAACGAGGACATCGGGAGGGAGGCGGCTGAGGGGAAGGTGAGACCTGGGGTAGGTGGAAAGGTTTTTTCCTCTTAGATGGTGTGGCGATGTTCAGTAGGCAATCCGGCGCATCCCTCATCCCTTCTGCCCGCCCCCAACCTTCTGCCTGCCTGGCATCTGCCCGGTGCCGAGCTGGAGAGCCAGCTCGCCCTGCAGAAATAGCTGTCATGTGCCCCCGTCCGTCCCCCGTCCATTTAACTGGCATGGAATCAAGCACCCTTGCACATGCCCCTGTTTGTTGAATCTGGCTGTCCGGCTGCCTGCCTGCCTGCCTGCCTGCCTGCCTGCCTGGCAGGTGCACGAGCTGGAGAACAAGCTCGCCCTGCAGAAGCAACTCAACTCTGAGCTCAAACGAGGCTACCAAGGTATGGGTATGGCTGACGCTCAGAGAGGGTCGAACTGAGTGTCTTCTGTCTGCCCCAGGCTTCCGTATCGGGGCAGGCAGGCCTAGAGGCGATGCTTGTTCTTGTCTTTGCTGTCATTCCCTCCTCATCTGGCCTCTTTCTCTCCTGCTGTGATGTGCCGCACTGCGAAAGAAGTGTTCAAACTTTCTGCGTTTCCTCTCTGTTTCCATCCAGTCGCGTTATTCCATTGCGTCCCCTGCACTTCTGAGATGCCTCAACATCTCCCTTTCCTCTCTTCCGTTGTGGTTTTCCCCCCCTATGTCCCAACCCCATTGCTGTGCGCCATGGGCAGAGCTGCAGGAGTACGTGGATGAGATCAATGAGGAGGCAGAGAAGCTGGAGGAGACGGTGAGTCCCTTGAGAAACCAGTAAGGCTTCTGCTGCATGCATGTGTACGAGTGGTGTAACTGTGTGCCACTGCTGTGCGCCATTGCCAGAGCTGCCAGGAGTATGGGGATGAGATCAACAAGGAGGCAGAGAAGTTGGCGAAGGGGGTGAATCACAGAGGGTCAGACGGTGAATGTTGAGGTTGGCAATAGTGAGGGATGTGCATGCTGCCATGTGTCAAGTCTGGTGTGTGTGTGACTTGAAAACGCGGCATGCTTGGAATAGGCTTTGACGTGTCAGTCTGTCCCACCCCCATCCTCTCAGCTGCAGCTGAGGACGCAGAGGTGCAGGAGCTCTCCCCCTCAGCTTCCCCCCCCACCCCCCACTTTTCCCCCCCAGGTGTACAAGCTCCTGCGCCAGCTGTAGCTGAGGGATGTGGTGCAGAAGCTTTCCCCCTCCCTTCCCTTCCACCTCAGCTCCCCCCCTCCCCCCCGCCTTCTTCCCCCCAGGTGTACAAGCTGCAGCGGCAGCTGCAGCTGAGGGATGCGGAGGTGTAGGAGCTCTTGCGCTCTCTTTTCTCTCCCCCACACATGCCCCTTTTCCCCCCTCTCTCTCTCTGTCTCCCCCCTCTCAGGTGTACAAGCTGCAGCGCCAGCTGCAGCTGAGGGATGCGGAGGTGCAGGAGCTCTCGCGCTTCAAGGCAGGTGTGCTAGAGGCAGAGCGCTCGCAGCAGCAGTTCCCGCCCCCGCACTCGCAGCAGCAGCTGGGGCAGCAAGGGCAGCAGCAGCAACAACAGCGGGGGTCACTTAAACGGGAGCGGGAGCGCGAGAGGGAGAGGGACCGGCGGCAGCAGCAGCCACAGGGGCAGAATATGCAGGGGTCCCAGGAGGGGTCTGAGGCGGAAGATCGGGAGGGGCAGGGGTTTGTGAGGGAGGGGAGGGAGCGGCACGGGTTTAGGAGGGAGTTTAGCCGGCAGCTTTCGGGGCGGCCGCATAGGGGGCATGAGGAGGAGGATGAGGAGAGGGGTTCGCATGGGGACGAGCATCACAGGCGGATGCATCATCATTTTGGTGGGAGGGAGAGGCAGAGGGAGGGATCGATTGGGGGTGGAGGGGAGAGTGGGGCGTATGGAGGGGAGAGGAGCAGAGATGGGAGAAGGCGGGAGGGGAAGAGGAGCTGGAGGGATAGGTCGATTGACAGGGAGATTGAGGGGGAGGGGAGGGGTCGCCGCGCTCCGTCCCTTAGTCCTTGAAAAAACTGTAGTGTGATGGCCAATAATGGGAGCAAGACTAAGGAGGAATAGCCTGAGATACGTTGTGTATAACATCTTATTTGTGGTCCTAGACAATTTAGCCAAGGTCCTACACATGAAGTTCCAGAAAATTATCACCAATGTCAGGTGAACCGCCATAAGCGTCCTCTAGCTGACGTGGGGCTGAGTCACTGCACCAACAGCCTTGTTGCTTCGAACCTTTTTCGTCCTCCTGAGAGCTCTTGACGGTGCTGACGAGACGATTCGCCAACACGGCATGGAGGTCGTGTATTGGCCCCTCTCCTCAACCACCTCTATCCACCAACCTCGAGTTGATCGCGTCAAGGCTCCGCGATTCCAGCTGCGCACGCCCAATCACTTCCCCCGCAAGGGCACAGAATCCGTTGCCAGTACACTCTCGTCCAATCAAGGGCCGTTCCGCATCAACAGCCCCGATATTTTCTTGTCCTTGGTTGGTTGGTCTCCTCCTTGGCGGGAGAAGTCCCCCCAAGCCAAGGGCCTCGAGCGAGCCTCGGGTTTCGCCTGTCAGCGCACACCTGACAATTTCCCCAGCAGTACACTGAATCCGCCAGTTCTCTCCTCGCCTCCCCTCTTCGCTTCACTTCTCTCTCTTCTCATCCTCACCGAACCTGGCCCAGGTATTTGCTGGAGATCATTTACACTACTCGTTCCTCATTCCTCCTTGCGCCACTTCATAAATTCGATTCATTTCTTTTGGAGTGCCGTCCCTCCCTCCGTCAGTCTGACGTGCAAGCTTCCCGGTTAGGGTGAGGGTAGAGTCCATTGTCAGTTTTCTTGTACCCTAGCCTCACTTGGAAGAAGGTCGCGTGACTAAATTCTGCTGCTCACGCATTTTTTCGGACAAGGGCTATCATGGCCCTCCGTGTCGTGAAAAGTGGGTCCATCGCACCGCTTACCGAGTCTACTAATGTAGCGGGAGCCGCGGTAGACTCAAATTCCGCTATGGTTATGCAAATTGCAAAATCGACCTTCACGCCTGGAAGCGTAGCAATCAGCAGGCGGGATCCTTACAGTCTACTGCTACAAAAACGAAATCGTCGATTTTTAAGACAAGGCGAATCCCAACGTCGAGTTACTGCCATGGGACCTCAGAATGGCGGGAGGCCTGGTGATAACGATTCGAACGGTCATGGCTGGTCCAGCGGCGTGTCTCGAGTGCTGAGCAGCGCCGACCGGTGGTGGGAGAAACGGAAGAAGGCGCACAAGGAGCACGCGGATGGCAGCCACGGGTACCAGGGCCACCACTCCCAACACCCGAACCACCACCACCACCACCACAGGGCTTCGAGCGATGAGGAATCCGACGGTGAGCATTCGTCCCGGCATTCGCATCACAAGAACCGGCACGGACACTCACACCATGAATCACACCGCCATGACCATAGCCACAGCCATGGGCATAACCATGGACGTAGCCATAGCCATGGGCATCACAGTCACGACGAGGAGCATCAGCCCGGGAAGCACCATTGGCATCATGACGAGAAATCCGGCCACCATCAGCAGCATCAGCAGCAGCACCATCACAAGCACAGCAGCCACCACAGCCACAGCCATGACGCGGACCATCAGCATCACAAGCCTCACAAGCACCATCACCACCACCATCAGGAGCATCACCACCATGAGGATCACAAGCATCATAAGCGGCATCAGCACGGGGAAGACAGCCTGGACCACCATCTCTCCCATCACCATCACCATCGCCATCGCCAGCACCACAACCACCCGCACGGCCACCACCACAAGCCCCACAGGGACCAGCGGCGGCCTGCCGACGCCCACCTCCCGCGGTCGATCCCCAGAATCCCTCCCGGCCCGTTAGCAGACTTCGCCTTCTGGGTTCGGCGAACCTTTTTGTCGAAAGACGCCTACGAGCCGGAGCAACCCCCCCCGTACAGCATCAATCTGACGAAGGACCAGGCGGTCATGCTGCTCAACGTGCTCGCCTTCGGTTACGCCGCCACCGCCGTCACTGTCAAGCTCATGCAGGAGTTGCACGGGGGGGGAGGCGCGGGGGGGGAGGTGGGGGGAGTAGCGGCTGGCGCGGCCGCCGTGACTGCGGTGGGCGCGGCGGTGGGGGAGGCGATTTCTGCCCCTATGGGGGAGGTAGTGAGTGACGTGATCCGGGGTGGGTTTTTTGGTGGGTTATTTGGGGAGGGTGTGTTCGGTGCAGGTGCAGCTGCGTATCCCCTTTTTGGGAGTCTCGATACAAGTGTGGAGTTTGCTATTCGATTCCTGTTCGCGTCGATTGGGCTGGGAGGGTTTGCGCTAGTGAGGCAAGTTGCGAGGCGGCAGCACGAGCTGACACTCAAGAGGCGGGAGGAGACTTGGGGCGAGAAGGTGCTCGGAAGCATCCGGGACTCGTGGGATGCGGCGTGGGACACGTGGGGTAACACCGGACTGACCAACCCCATGATGGCTCTTCTGGGGGAGGGCGCATCTGACGGTGGCGACACCAGCAGCAGTAGGGGCAGCAACGGCCAGGGGAAAACGGACCCACAGCCGGAGGAAGGAAAATTGAAACGGAAGAAGCAGGAGGCGAAGGAGGGGCTGGCTGGGCTGTGGGAGTCGATGGTCGGGGGCAGCAAGAGGGAGCGGCGGGAGCGGTGGGCGATGGTGGTGGGGGGCGTGGAGCTGGGCGCGTGGATGTTCGTGACGTACGCGGGGCAGGCCATCGGACTGGAGACCACCTCCGCTGACGATGCCGCCCTCATCCTCACCATCTCGGTACGATATAAGCGGCCCCCCTCCCCTCTCCCCCCTTTTTCCCCCTCCAATACCCCCATCCTCCTCCTCTCCTCTCCCCCCTGCACCCTTTGTCAGCTCCTCTTCCCCGCTGCGCCATGTTTGCCCTTTTTCCCTGGCCTGATTGCCTACCAGCCACGTGATGCGCTTGCTCGTCTCGGATTGTGTGGCGTGTGCTGGAATGAACTGTGTGTGATCAGTGGCGTCATGCGTGTGTGACTCACTGACACCCCAGGTGGTGCTGGTGCCGTTTCCAGAGGCCCTCTCACGCACGCCCATCAACTGCAGCTTGTGGATCTAAGTGTGCAGCGCATCTCTCTCTCTCTGATCATGTGCGTGCAACCCCTTCATGCCCCACTGCACCCCTTTATGCCCCTCTGCACTCCAGGTGGTGCTGGTGCCGTTCCTGGAGGCCCTCTCAGGCACGCCCATCAACCGCAGCGTGTGGATCGCCACGCTCCTGGCGTGCACTGGTACGCTCTCCCCCCACCTTCTCCCTCGATTTTCTTCCTCCGAATTCTTTTGTTGCCTTGCCTCTCTGCCACGTGGATGCGCCAGTGCACTCTCCTTTTCGGCCCCTGTCCCAGTGCATCCATGCTTATCACATCTGACACCCATTCCCTTCACATCGCTTGCACCCATATGTACCGCATCACACCCATATCCATCTCGCTACATCACGCCCACCCCCTCTCACCGCATCACACCCATCCCTCTTACTCCGCATCCCATCCCTCCTGGTTGTTGGCAAAAGTGGTGGTGGATGGGCCGTCAAAACTGGAATGACTGTAGCAGTCAACAGGGTAGTCTGCAAGTTTTGCCCTGCCAATATATCTCCTCTGATACTGAGTCATATCTCTTTATTAGCCATCTTCCTGTGTCTCCATGCACATGCATGGTGTTACTCGAGGGGGGAGAGACCATCGCTGCTGTTGCAACAGCTTTTGAGTCACCGAGTCACTGAACGAATTACCACTGTATGTTTCACTCATTAATCTCGTGTCCAAGCGACCCTGTGCATGCACCACACCCACACCCACACCCACACCCACACCCACACCCACACCCACATGCACAGGCATGGTGTTGCTGGAGGGGGGGGAGACCATTACTGCTGTCGCAGTAGCAGCCACGCCTGGTGACGTCATCGCCACCACAGCATCAGCATCCGCTGACGTCATTGCAGACACGGCAGCAGCAGTGCTGGCGTCGGTGCCGGTGCAGTGGAGCCTGCCTGTGGGCCACGTGTGGTGCCTCGTAGGCGCTGTGGGCTCTGCAATTCATGTGGTGGGTGAACCTTCTATTATTGCATCGCAATGCATGCAACATACATATAGTCCGCCATGCACTGGTGCCGGTGCAGTGGAGCCTGCCGGTGGGGCACGTGTGGTGCCTCGTTGGGGCCGTGGGCTCTGCAAACCAAGTGGTGAGTGGGGCATTCGAGTAGTGTGGTGTGCATCCAACATGCATCAGTGCATGTGGCGTACATCCATGGGGTCAGTCCACCATCAATCAGTACCGGGGCATTGGAGGAGCCTGCCTGAGAGGCACGTGTGGTGCCTAGTTTGCGCTGTGCGCTCTGCCATTCCTTCAATCCGCTCATCGTCGAAATTTTTCACCTGGCCACTACTGCAGCCATCGCAGTGGTGTGGGTGCTTCTCTCCCGCGCTGCTATCTCATTGCTTTTCCAAACCCTTCCCGTACACCAGGTGCAATCTGAGGTCCTGTGTGCCCGCTTCGACCCGCTCATCCTCGTGATTCTCCAGCTCGCCAGCACGGCAGCCATCGCAGTGGTGTGGGTGCTTCTCTCCTGCCCTGCCATCTCATTTCTCTCCCCCCGTTCCTGTTCCAACCCTTCCCATCCCCCTCCCTACACCAGGTGCGATCTGAGGTCCTGTGCGCGCGCTTCGATCCGCTCATCCTCGTTATCCTTCAGCTGGCCACCACGGCAGCCATTGGGGTGGTGTGGGTGCTTCTCTCCCTCGCCGCCATTGCCTTCACTGCAGGGGGGGGCGCGGTGGGGGGGATGGACAGCAGTGGCGCAGTGGTGGCGTGGAACCAGCTGGTTGCGGTTGCTGCAGCCGCCCCCATCGGCATGGCGCTGCTGGCAGGGCCGTTTGGCACAGGTAGAGGGGACAGGTGTGACGTCGTTGGTCCTGGCTTCTAGAGCGTGGAGTGTGTCGAACCCTGTTGCCCCTGCGTTCCTTTCTCATCCAGCCTTCTTGCCATTCCCTTTCTCCCCATATTTTTTCCCTCCCCTCTGCCCCTTCCACCTACTTCCCCCCTCCCCCCCCACCATGGCTGTAACTATCTGCAGGCATGTGCGAGTGGCTTGAGATGGAGGCGCTTCGGTTTGTTCGAGCATCGACGGCCACGCTCATTCTCACCATGAGCCCCCTCTGGGGCAGCCTCCTGGCATTCTTTTTGCTAGGAGAAACACTTAGCACCTCCACTGCCACTGGCGCCATTCTCATTTTGCTTGCCAGCCTGGAGGTACAGCTCTTAGCGCCACATGCTGATGGGGAGGATGAGGAGGGAGCGGAGGGATATGAGCAATTTGTGAAAGAAGGGAAGGGTGGGTGGTTGGGATTTGGCAAAAGGTGGTGATGGAGGGGTGGAGATGGGAGAGTTGGTCATGGGAGGTGTTGTCAACTTATACATATTATCTATGTAGAAGTTATAGGCTAGACTGAGGTATGCTTCTAGTGAGTACAACCAACTAGTATTTGTTCTAGGTTTCCACCTCTAGTAATTATTCGTTTCTACGTTTACATGGTATCATGCTTAGGTTAGGATCCCCCCGCCTACCGCTTCCGCCCGTCGCGCCTCCTAGGCCCCGTCGCGCCCCCTAGGCCCCGTCGCGCCCCCCCTGGGCCCCGTCGCGCTCGTTAGGCCCCGTCGCGCCCCCCCTGGGCCCCGTCGTGCCCACTGGGTCCCGTCGCGACCCCTAGGCCCTAACGCGCCCCCGCTGGGCCCCGTTGCGCCTCCTAGGCCCCGTCGCGCCCCCCCATGGGCCCCGTCGAGCCCGCTGAGCCCCGTCGTGCCTCCTAGGCATCGTCGCGCCTCCTAAGCCCCGTCGCGTCCCCCCCCTCTGGGCCCCGTCGCGCCCGTTCGGCCCCGTCGCGCCCCTCCTAGGCCCCGTCGCGCCCGCTGGGCCCCTTCGCGCTTCCTAGGCCCCGTCGCGCCTGCTAGGCCCCGTCGCGCCCCCCCTGGGCCCCGTCGCGCCCGTTAGGCCCCGTCGCGGCCCCCCTGGGCCCCGTCGTGCCCGCTGGTCCCCGTCGCGACTCCTCGGCCCCGTCGCGCCCCCCCTGGGCCCCGTCGTGCCCGCTGGGCCCCGTCGCGCCCCTTAGGCCCCGTCGCGCCCGCTGGCCCCTGTCGCGCCTGCTGTTAGCGCTCGCCCGCCTGGCCTCCTCCTAGTGCCGCTCGGCCTCCTCCTAGTGCCGCCCGGCCTCCTCCTAGTGCCGCCCGGCCTCCTCCTAGTGCCGCCCGGCCCCTTCCTAGCGCCGCCCGGCCTCTCCTCAGCGCTGCCCGGCCCCTCCTCGTGCCCGACCGGCCCCAGCAGCACCAGCCTGGCCCCTCCCAGCACCAGCCCGGCCCTAGAGCACCTGCCCGCCTCCCCTGCTCGGCCTGCCGTGTCCTCTCGGGCCCTGTGTCTTCTGCTTGCCTGCGCTGGGACGCCTAGCTGCTGCCCTACTGGAGAGTGCTGCCGCCGTGTCCCCGCGCCGCTGTGCTCCTGTGCCGCTGAGGAGCTGTGCTGCTGTGCCGCTGTGTCGCTGAGGAGCTGTGCCGCTGACCCTGCACGATGGCTGACTTTGTGCTCCGCCTGGACGCTGAGGGCCACGCGGTTGACTTCGCCGCCTGGCTCTCCGATCTTCGCCGCCAGCTTACAGGTCAGCGCCAGGATGGCCACTCTCTGGTTGTCCATGCTGATGGCTTGCTCCCCCGTCCCCCTGCACCTACTCCCCTCCCTGCTGACCCCTCCTCTGATGACCGTGAGGCTTTCTCTACTGCTGCGCTAGCCTGTGCGGTCTAGGACTCACGCGATGCAGTAGCTCAGGTTGCTATTAGTCACGCCCTCCCTGTGTCTGAGCGCTCGCGTTTTGCTACTGTTGAAACGGCCAAAGCTTATTTAGAAGCCGTTATTGCTCGCTATTCCACCCCTGCCTCCGCTTCTGCTGGCCGCTTGCTCTTTCCGATGCTGTTCCCAGACCTGGCTGCCTTCCCTACTGTCGCAGATTTTGCCACTCATTTGCGTGCCCTAGAGACTCGCTATCGCACTGCCAGCACTGCTGCCCAGCTCACTGCGCTCCCCCCTCCTTTCTGCATGACGCTCTATTTTATCGCTATGCGCCTGCCAGACCGCCTCGCTAGTGCTCGCGACCACTTTCTTAGCCAGCACCCGGGTGACCTCACCCTGACCGCCTTTGTCGACACCCTCACTGAGATCGAGACTCGCCAGCGCACTATCGCTCAGTCGAGCGGTGCGCCGGCAGTCTCTATCTTTCACGGTTGTGCCCCATCCCCGTGCACGTTCACTGACGTTTCGGCTGCGGTCGCCACGGCGACCCCTCTTACCGAGACGGCTGCTGCTGTCCACCCGCAGCAGCGCTCGCGTCGCGGTGGCCGTGGCCGCCAGGGAGGTAGGGGTGGTGACGCAGGTGGTAGTGGTCGTGGTGGTGGTGACGGTAGTCCGCCTGAGGGGACTACCACCGGTGGGCAGGAGCAGCAGTCCCAGCAGCAGCAGGACCAGCCCCAGCCGCAGCCGCCGTCCCAGCAGCACCCGCCGCAGCCGTGGGCTCGTCTCCCGCCTGGTTGGCCCGGCACCTCCGGAGGCGGTGGCCGTGGTGGCGGCCCGCGCAGCTTGGCGTCTACCAGCGGCTCCAGTGCTGTGACCTGCCAGTACCAGCTTCAGACCGGGCCTCTCCGCGGCACTCTGTGCCGCCGCCCGCACCCGACCGCCCACTGTTTCCGCCGCCTCGACGATCTTTTTCGTCGTCGCTTTGGCCCGGCCCCGGACCTCCCTGACTGGCACAGCCTGCTCCGCCAGGGCGTGCCGATCTTTGAGTTAGACATGGATCAGATAGGTGCTGCTTTGCATGCTTTGTATGCTGACGCTTCTAGTGTTGATGGATCTTACTACCATGTGTACTCTAGTTTAGGTGTTTCACCCTTGTGTAGCTTAGCTTCCCCTGCTGCGACAGGCGTAGGACTGCCTAGGTTGCCTAGTCTAGTCGCTGCACCGGCTCCGTCCGCGGCCTCCGCCACTGCGTCGCTGTCCTTCACTCTCGACTCTGGTGCTTCTGCCTGCTTCTTCCGCGACCGTTCCACGCTCACGCCGCTTGCTGCACCTGCTGTTGTCTCTCTCGCTGACCCCTCTGCGGGTCCGGTCGTCGCGCGCAGTTCTACGTCCCTTCCCTGTCCGGCAGTTCCCTCGGGCTCCCTTACTGGCCTCCACGTTCCCTCGTTCTCCAGGAACCTGGTTGGTGTCGGCTGTCTCCAGGACCTCGGCGTCACCACCACGTTCCCCGGGCACGAGCGGTTCGCTGTCTGTTCTGAGGCTGTCTCAGGTTCCCCCCTTGCGACGTTCCCCCGGGACCCGGTGTCCGGTCTGTTTACCCTACACACCGCTTCCCCCCCGGTTGGTGCGTCCTCCCAGGTCGCTGCAGCTTGCTCGTGTCGGTCCCTCACTCACCCCTCCCTTCTCTGGCACCACCGCTTAGGTCACCCTGCTCTCCCGCGTCTGCGTCACATGTCCCAGCACGGTCTTGTCTTAGGTCTCCCCGCGTCGCTCCCTGCCCTTCCTCCCTCGACTGCGCCACCGTGCACGCCTTGCGTCGAGGGTCGGCTCCGCCGTGCTCCTCACTCCTCCTCGCTGCGTCCTGCTACTGCCCCCCTTCAGACCCTGCACTTGGACGTTTGGGGCCCTGCCCCCGTCCCCGGACCGCGCGGTGAGCGCTACTTCCTTGTGCTCGTTGACGACTACACGCGCTACACCACGGTGTTTCCCCTGGAGCGGAAGGCCGACGTGCCCGACGTTCTTCTCCCGTGGGTTGTAGCTGCGCGTCTCCACCGCGGTCTCCCCGTGTTGTGTCTCCACTCCGACCGTGGCGGCGAGTTCGCCTCTGGTCGGCTTGGACAGTTCTGTCGTGCGGAGGGCATCACCCAGTCGTACACGTTGCCGGACTCGCCACAGCAGAATGGGGTTGCTGAGCGCCGCATCGGCTTGGTCATGGAGGTCGCCCGTACCTCCATGATCCATGCCGATGCCCCCCATTTTCTGTGGCCGTTCGCTGTTCGCTACGCGGCTCACCAGCTTAACCTGTGGCCACGCTCCCAGCGGCCGCAGGTTTCGCCGACCCTCCTTTGGACCGGGTCCCCCGGTGACGCGTCTGCGTTCCACGTCTGGGGCTGCCTTGCTCACGTTCGTGCCTCTGGCACGGACAAGCTC
Source organism: Closterium sp. NIES-67 (assembly GCA_027943415.1). Lineage (NCBI taxonomy): Eukaryota > Viridiplantae > Streptophyta > Zygnematophyceae > Desmidiales > Closteriaceae > Closterium > Closterium sp. NIES-67. Next base: position 75,778 of record BQMB01001250.1, on the reverse strand, counting down.
ACTGCCCGCACTGTCCCCTGTGTCTTCCTCGGTTTCCCCCTGGACTCGTCTGACTGGCTTTTCTACCACCCGCCGTCTCACCGCTTCCTCCACTCTCGTGACGTCACCTTTGACGAGTCCGTCTCCTTCTACCGCCGCTTCCCTCACCGAGGTCTCCCAGTTGCCCCCCCCCTTTTCCTTGCTCCCTCTCCCCCGGTAGCCCCTGCCCCTCTCCCGCCTCGTCCTGCCCCGTCTGGTGTCTCCCACGTCACTCCCCTCCCGTCGGTTGTCCCCGTTGAGGAGTCTGCTGACTCTGGTGGTACCCCCGGTCCGTCCTTGCCGCGTCCCCCTTCCCCAGTGCCTCCGCCCCCACTGTCGCAGTCGCCGACCCCGCTGCCGCCGCCGTCGCCGTCGCCGCCGCAGCCGTCGCCGCTGTCGCCGCCACTGCCGCCGTTGCTCTCGGCCCCTGGGGGTGCTGGTGTGGAGGAGGGTGTTCGTCCTGCGGCTTCTGGGGGTGCCGCTGGTGTTGGAGGGGGTTCTCGCTCTTGGGGTGTTGGTTCTGGGGGTGCTGCTGTTGAGTGTTCTGCCGACGGTCGTTCTGCCTCTGCTGGTCCCAGAGTTCCGGCCCAGCCGTCGTCGCCGCCACAGCAGCCGTCGCCGCCGGTTTCCGCTCTCCGCCTGCTCGGCCTTCCCTCCCCGGACCGCGCGCCGGTGTCTCCCCCACCGCCTCCTGACCTCCCTGTCTACGGTCCTGTGTTCCCGCCGCCAGACTCGTCTCCGGCCCGTCTTCCTCCTCGTTCCCCTCCTGTGTCTCCTCCGCTGTCCCCTGACCCTACCCCTCCGTCTCACGTTTCGGCTCGCCGTCCCTCCCGTGCTCGTCCCGTCTCTCCTGTCCTGCCCACCCACCCTATGTTGCTCCGTTCCCACTCGTCTCGTCCTCCCCTCCTCCCGTCCCCTCCTCCCTCGTCCCTTGCTGTTGCACCTCCTCCGTTCTCTGACTACCTCCGTGCTGCTCGTCCCCTTGTCCCTCGGGTCCTTGCCTCTCTTGTTACCGACCCTGCTGTTCCTGTCTCGCGCCTTGACGCGCTTGTCGCTGCTGTCGCTGACTTCGCTTCTACCCGCCGCCTTGACTACGCTACCGCTCTGGTCTCTGACCCTGCCCGTCCTCTGTCCGTCGGGGGTGCTCCTGCCCTTGGCAGTGACGTCCTAGAGGACAGGCAGTACGAGCTGGCTTTCCTTTCCGAGGCTGCTCCCCATCTCTGCTCCATGCTGTTAGTCCCTGAGGGTGACCCAGACGCCTTCGACATCCCGACCCCTCGCACCTACGCTGAGGCCACCTCGGGACCTTGGGCCTCTCAGTGGATAGCTGCCATGGAGCAGGAGATGGCATCTTGGAGATCCACCGGCACTTACGTCGACGCAGTTCCCCCGCCTGGGGTGAACGTAGTCGATGGTCGGTGGCTCTTCAAGGTGAAGCGCCCCCCTGGAGAGCCGCCTGTCTTCAAGGCGCGCTACGTGGCCAGAGGTTTCAGTCAGCGCGAGGGAGTTGACTTCTTCCAGACCTTCGCCCCGACCCCGAAGATGACCACTCTTCGGGCGCTGCTACACGTAGCAGCACAGCGTGACTACGAGCTTCACTCTCTCGACTTCTCTACTGCCTTTCTTCAGGGCAGCCTACACGAGCAGGTCTACCTGCGCCGACCACAGGGCTTCACTGGTACCTTCCCTCCTGGGACCCAGTGGCTTCTCAGGCGCCCGGTCTACGGCCTGCGTCAGGCTCCCCGCGAGTGGCACGACACGCTACGTGCCACGTTAGCAGACCTGCAGTTCTTTCCGTCCTCTGCTGACCCTTCACTGTTTGTGCGTTCCGGCCAGACTCCGTTCTACATCCTTGTCTACGTAGACGACCTGGTCTTCGCTACTCCTGACAGGGACGCACTGGCCTCTGTGAAGGCTGAGCTGCTGAAGAGACACACCTGCACTGACCTTGGAGAGCTGCGTCGCTATCTTGGCCTGCAGATCTCTAGGGACAGAGCAGCACGCACCATCACTCTGACCCAGTCACACTTGGTGCGTCAGGTCCTTCAGAGGTTCGGTCTTCAGTTCTCCTCCGCACAGCCCACACCTCTACCCGTAGACCATGGGCTCTCTGCTCCCGTTCCTGAGGAGCCAGTAGAGCCCAGTGGCCCCTACGCAGAGCTGGTGGGTTGCCTCATGTACCTGATGACTTGCACTCGCCCAGGTCTCGCATACCCTCTCAGCATCCTGGCTCGCTTTGTGGCTACAGGCAGACACCGACCTCAGCACTGGTCTGCCGCTAAGAGGGTTTTGCGTTATCTTGCTAGTACATCAGGCATGGGGTTAGTGCTAGGAGGACGCAGGCCAGTGGTCCTTACTGGGCACACAGACGCTTCTTGGGCAGACGACGCTGAGACGCTCAGGTCGTCGCAGGGCTACTGTTTTAGCCTTGGTTCGGGTGCTATCTCTTGGAGATCCACTCGCTCGTCGTCTGTGGCTCAGTCTAGCTGTGAGGCTGAGATCTACGCTGGTGCCATGGCGGCACAGGAGCTCCGCTGGCTGACCTTCTTGCTCACAGACTTAGGTGAGCGGCCTAGCTCTGCCCCGGTCCTGTACGCTGACAACAGGGCCATGATACTCCTGTGTCAGGAGCCTCGGCTTGAGGGCAGAGCGAAGCATATCCAGCTGCGGTACTTCCTCCTGCGCGAGCTACAGCAGCGCCGCCAGGCCCGCGTAGTTCACTTGGCCTCAGGTGCCAACACAGCTGATATCTTTACTAAGGCGCTTGCGCCTAAAGATCATCAGCGGCACTGTGTACAGCTTGGTCTTGTTCCTATAGCTGCTCCCCTGTTAGGATCCTGATTGTGTACTCTCTATTATATATGCTTGTCAGACTGGCCTTGTGGCCTTACCTCCAGTGGCTGGACTAGTAGTGCCACCCTGGCTTGCTTCAGTTTTGGTTGTATTCTTGCTGACTGGTCTCCAGACCCCTGCCTCAGTGGTTGGACTAGTAGTGCCGCCCTGAGCTGTTTGCTTCTTGTTTAGTTTCACCCCTTGTCTAGCCTAGGGGGTGTGTCAACTTATACATATTATCTATGTAGAAGTTATAGGCTAGACTGAGGTATGCTTCTAGTGAGTACAACCAACTAGTATTTGTTCTAGGTTTCCACCTCTAGTAATTATTCGTTTCTACGTTTACAGGTGTATCCTCGATTCATGGTAACTCATTCCCTGCAACGAGACGAGACCCTGATGCTTCTAAAGTTTGTCGCTTCCAATATAATTCCCAGAGAGACCATTTTTGCTGTCGCATTCACAGTGCATTCAGCTTGTTTGAAGGACTAATTGCCCCCACCTAATTGAGGGACGATGCTTATTGGCAGACTTGAGGAAGGCGACTGTTCAACATTTACATAAAACGAAGCCACTAAACCTTGATGACATTGCACACGCTTGCTCTGTTACAAACGAGAATGGCCAAGTGGTCCATCATGATTCATGACCTGGTGGGTTCCAGCCAGGCATACTCTCGACGTGGCGTACTCATTACGGGCCACAGGCCTGCATGGTTGGTTGCGTGTTTTTTGGGAGTGCTGCGTTTTTTTGTGCACCGCGTGAACAGTTGGACCACCCCCTCTGCCACTGCTCCCTCGTTGGCGAACGTGACGGTGTCACGGTGGAATCGAAAAGATTAGACTGCCCAGCTAGGCAGTGGGAACTGGCACATGTGTTTTGGAGCCTGGCTGTCGGTATCGTATCGAGGACAGATAAGCTGTCAAGTTCTCAACAGGTCAAAGCCGATACGCACAATACACCCGTGTATTATTTTTATCGTCGTTTTCATTTGGGCGGTAGAGATTGTTTGACCTGCGGAATGATTGTAGCGATATACAGTCAGTTGCCTGAGAAACCCACGTTCGTCGAGACTCGGCCAGGGCTTACGTTATGTTTTTGGTGAGCTCTGACAAAAAAAGCGGCCTTCAAAAGTTACCCTTAAATTAACGGCTCAGAAAATATTTTCCCTTAGCAATAATAGCTTGCACAACAAAAACCACTCGTAGGGTTCGGGCAAACTGCCCTTGGCTTACAGAAAATGAACGACCACTGAGGCAGTAGAGGAGCCAGGAAGGAAGGCCTCCAATTACCGCAAACCGAGAAAAACTTTGTCTCTTGAGGCAGATTCGAGGCTGGAAATATGGTATTCTTTATGAATACGCAGGAGTAACGACGGGGAGAGGGGCAAGGGAGTCGGCATTGAAAAACGGGCATCTACCTTGTTAGCATAAGCCCTGGACTCGGCCTCCCTGCGACATTACAAATCTACCCAAAACTTGGGGTGGTTGGAACAAAACATGCATCTCTAATATGTGCAATTTATATTGAATACTTGGGTGTACAGAGTTTGCAGGCCTTGGTGTCTGGGTTGGCTTGGTTTGGGTTCGGTGTATCTGGGTTGGCTTGGATTCCTCCGTTTGAGACGAAACACCCCCAAAAGATTTGACAAACTGAGGGGGGAGCATAGCAGAGCCAGCAGGGCAGCCGCCACACCCAAAACCAACACCCGATGTTGTCAATTTGGGTCTCGCGCCGCTCCAAAGAAATCGACATTCGACGACACCCACCCATCCCCCGCTCGCCCCCACCTGGTTGGTGGAAGGAAATGCGAGCCAAGCCCCCACCCCATTCCCTCATTCCCTCCCTCGCTCGCCTCGCCTCCTGCTACCCATCTCCTTCCTCTCTCGCCCTCTCAGCTCACCAGTTGTATTTTCCCCAGCCAAAAGCATAACGCAGCCCAGCTTCGAAAAGACTCATCACCTTCGTTTCTTCACCTCACCCTATAGCACACTGACAGCAGCTTAGTCACCAGATACGGTTTGTCTCTGATAGCGAATCTCCGTTTACCATGACGACCCGCGGTTCCAGATTACTTCCCCTGGCCCTCCTTCTCCTCGCACTCTCTGCGCAATTAACGGCGCACGCGGCTGGCAGGCCGGCCGCCCCCGCGCCAAAAGAAACCCTGGCGGAGAAAGCCGCGCGGCTGCGCGCAGCAGCGGACAAGTCCGCAGCCGCGTTGGACGCCGCGCAGTCAGCCGCGGCCGCGCGGCTCCAGGCGGAGCAGGAAGCGGCTGCGGAGGTCGATGCAGCGCAATCAGCGGCGCAAGACGCGGCGGTGGCGTGGAATGCGGCGAAAAAGGCGTCGGGCACGAAGAAGCAAGCCGCAACCAGCTCAAGAAAGAGCGCGAATACCGCTAAGGCGAGCCTCGCTCCGATTAAGAAGAAGGTTGATTCCTACAACGCCGCGCAGAACAATGTCAAGGCCTCTGAGAAAGCCCTGGCGGACGCGAAAACGAAGCGCCAGAACGCGGAGGCCGCCGCCGCCGCGCAGCAGAACGTCGCCAGCGGCGCATCCGCCGCCGCCGCCGGCTTAAGCGCGCGCAGCGCCGCGGGACAGAAGGCGGCGAAAGAGCAGAAGAAAGCCGCGGAGCTGAAAAAGAACGTCGATGCCGCGACGAAGGAAGAGACCAAGGCGTCCGCTGCGGTGACTAAGGCTAGGAGCGCCCTCGCTGCCGCCACGCTGACCGCGCAGGAGCAAGCGACGCTGGACGGCGCAAACGCGGCGGAAGCCTCGGCGGTTCAGGCGGAAGCCGACGCGAAGGCGGCGGAGGCGCAGGTGAAGGCGGCGGAGCAGGGCGTGAAGACGGCCGCGGAGAAGGTCACCCGCGCAAAGGACAAGCGCGCCAAGGCGCAAACCCTCCGCCTGGCCGCGGAGAAGGTGGCCGAGAAGGCGTCCGCGGAGGCACAGGCGGCGGAAGGTCTGGCGATGGAGGCGGAGCAGGAGTGGGAAGCGACGCAGACGCCCGCGCAGGGGTCGGATCCCGCGCCTGGCTCGGACCCTTCCCCCCCCGGGCCTGGCGATGGTGGTAACAGTGGCGATGGTGATAACGGTGGCGACGGCGGCGACGATCCTAATGACGGCAGCGACGGTCCTAACGACGACAGTGGTGATGACGGTGGTGACTATGAGGCGGAGCATGGGGGACACGGGGGGAACGGGGGGAACGGGTGGGGTGTGGGCGGGCGAGGGGATAAGGGCGAAGGGCAGAAGGGAAATGGGAACGGGTATGGGAAGGGGGGGAGGTTCGGGAAGCAGTCCCTTGCTGTGCAGTCCACGCAATCCGCGCAGGCTGCCCCAGGGGGGATGCCTTCGCTGGGTGCGGCTGTGCAGGCAGCTCAGCAGCAGCAGAATGCGAACAGCCCCCGGTCTTTCCTGCCAAGTTGGCTCTTCGGTTAATCATGACTGTGAATGTTTGTGCAGCCCTAGGCCTTCAATGCTCGCTCATTCTCACCATGAGCCCCGTCTGGGGCAGTCGCCATGGCATTTTTCCTGCTGGGAGAAACACTTAGCATCGCCGCTGCCACTGGCGCCATGCTTGTCCTGCTTGCCAGCCTGGAGGTACAGCTCTTGGCGCCGCATGCAAATGGGCAAGATGAGGGGGAGGGTATGGAGAAGGTTAGGTATGAGGGAAGCGTGGAGGAAGGTAGGGGTGTGTTGGCTGGGTTTTGGCAAACGGTGGTGATGGGGGGGGGTTCAAAAGCTCGTGCTACGAAACGTGGCTTAGTTTTGTTTGCATGTTATTATTGTTTTTGCTTTGCGGATGCTTCGAAGAGATGCTTAGCCATGATCATTGCGAAGTGGTATTATGGCCGACACTACACTGGAATGAGTAAAAGAGCTCATGGGGCCTTTGGAATGTGCACCTTTATTAATGTACAAAATTGAAGGGTAAAATTTGTGTACTTTAAGTATTGCACATACACAATGATCGTCACGTTTGTCTCCGCTCCAAACGCGGATTTCCACATCATCATGTCCCAGGGCACCATATCCTCCACGTGTACGATTCGACTGCAACACTCACTTGCAAACATCTTTTGTAGTGCTTCTGTGGCTTCAGCCTTGCCTCGTGTGGAGCATGTGGTTTCCGAATCCCTGCTCGGCTGACATTGACAGGCACATGCCAGCATTCGGTTGTTGCGCAACATGGCGGTTGCTTTGAAACCCGCTGACTGAAAATCTATAGTGCGCGTGCCAGCAGTGGGGTGGCTGTCGCGGTCCAATCCCGAGCAAGGTGGAATGTCAACTTGTCAACCAGGCTGCAGCCGTGCCGCGATGCGATAAGTCGGTCACCACAATCAGAATCTCTTATTTCAACATGGGACCGGCAAGGAATCTCTGATTTCAACAACTTCACCAACACTCAAATTATGCCAGGAGCCGTGTTCATCTGTACTCAAGCCAATCAGCCCAAAAAACATATACCCCAGAGGGAACCTGGTTTTACTTCGCGAGGCATCAACCCTAAGCTCGTTTCGGGCAGCGTAAGGAAACCCTGTGATTGGCTTGAGTACAGATGAACACAGCCTGGCATAATTTGAGTGTTTCTGGTAATTCCCGCAACACACCGTGCAAGAAAACCTTAGAAACTCTGTGGGGCTGTCTCGCCTCGACACAGAGGTACAGTACTCACCCCAGGATGTTCAGAGCTTGCTTCCCCTCTGCATAGGAAATTCTTTCAACCCAAGCTGCCACACAAGGAAGGCCAAAGGTGAGCTGGGTTGGAACTTGGAATAGGTCAGCTGCTCGGCAATAAAACTCAACCTGCCAGTGGAGAAAAAAACAGCCTTGATTGTGGTTGGTATTCGCCGAGGGCTCAATTTCCGTGTCGTGTCTCCCCTGTCGGCTCCCTGCAAGGGCTCTGCTGCTGCTGCTCGATCCCCCCCGTCCCAACCTCCCCTTCTTTCCCCAATCCATGCACAACTCAACCAAACCGGACCCAAACCAAGCGAAAACAACCCATCCAGCTATCTCTTCGGGACAAATCTAACCCTTAAATAAGCCAACTCTGCCCTGATTCTGATCAGAGCAGAGCCGCATTCCTTCCAGCTCCCACCCCACATCTTGGGCACTGAGCGAAGCAGAACAACATCGAACGCCTTCGAGCACATCAGCAGTGCAGCTGATAGTCGCGCTCGCACCATGGCGGCCAGCGGAGTTAGATTCCTTGCCCTGGCCCTGCTCCTCCTCGCGCTTTCCTCTCACTCCGCGCATGCTGGCAGGCCCGCGGCCGCTGCGTCCAAAGAGACCCTGGCGGAAAAAGCCGCGCGGTTGCGCGCAGCAGCGGACAAAGCCGCAGCCGCTTTGGACGCCGCGCAGACAGCCGCAGCCGCGCGGCTCCAGTTGGAACAGGCGGCGGCCGCGGAGGCCGCGGCAGCGGAATCGGCGGCGCAGGACGCGGCGAAAGCGTGGAACGCAGCGAAGAAGGCGTCGGACACGAAGAAACAAGTCGCCACGAATTCGCGAAGGAACGCAAACACCGCCAAGGCGAACGTCGCTCCGATAAAGAAGAAGGCAGAGTCATACACTGCCGCGCAAAGCAACGTTAAGAACTCAGAGAAAGCCCTCGCCGAAGTGAAGAAGAAGCGCCAGAACGCGGAGGCCGCCGCCGCCGCGCAGCAGAGCGTCGCGAGCAGTGCATCCGCCGCCGCTGTGGGCTCAGGCGCGCGGAGCGCCGCGGGTCAGAAGGCATCGAAAGAGCAAAAGAAAGCCGCGGAGCTGAAAAAGAACGTCGAAGCCGCCAACAAGGAAGAGGCCAAGGCGTCTGCTGCGCTAACTAAGGCGCGCACCGCACTCGCTGCCGCCACGCTAACCCCGCAGGACCAGGCGACGCTCGACGCGGCAAACGCGGCGGAATCCTCGGCGGTTCAGGCGGAAGCCGACGCTCGGGCGGCGGAGGTGCAGGCGAAGGCGGCGGAGCAGGGAGTGAAGACGGCCGCGGAGAAGGTCACCCGCGCGAAGGTGAAGCGCGCCAAGTTGCAAGCTCTCCGCGTGGCCGCGGAGAAAGCCGCGGAGAAGGCGTCCGCGGCGGCGCAGGCAGCGGAAGATCTGGCAATGGAGGCGGAGCAGGAGTGGGAGGCGTCGCAGACGCCCGCGCAGGGGTCGGATCCTGCGCCTGGCTCGGATCCATCTCCCCCTGGCGGCGGCGGCGACTATGGCGGATATGGCGATGATGACTACGACGACCACCATGATGACCATCACGGTGACGACGGTGACGATTATGAGGACGATTATGAGGAGGAGCATGGGGGGCATGGTGGGCGCGGGGGGCATGATGGGGGGAACGGGCGGGGAGAGGGCGGACGAGGGGGTAGGGACGACGGGCACCATGGAAGGGGAGGGAGGTTCGGGCAGCAGTCGAGTGCGGCGCAGGCCGCGCAGCCCGCACAGACGGGCCCGGGGGTGATGCCTTCGCTGGGTGCGGCTGTGCAGGCGGCTCAGCAGCAGCAGAATGCAAACCACCCCAGGTCTTTCCTGCCGAGCTGGCTCTTGGGTTGATGGGGTGAGATCTTGGTGCTGTGAATGGATCTGCAGGCATGTGCATTTTGGTTTGTTCGTGCGTCCCCATGGCCACACTCATTCTCACCATGAGCCCTCTCTGGGGCAGTCTCCTGGCCTTTGTCCTGCTAGGAGAAACACTTAGCACCTCCTCTGCAACTGGCGCCTTATTCTGCTTGCCAGCCTGGTGTTGTAGCTCCTAGCATCGCATGCTGATGGGGAGGATGAGGGGTGGAGTACGCTGTGTTGGTGCTTGTATAGGTTAGGAAGCATCATGCAATAGTACTTGTGATTGGCCCTCAATAATATATCACACGAGATGGCTAGTTTCATGAGCGTTGGTCTTGATTTAGGCTTGCTGTTTCTTCAGATACTAGCTCATACGGGAATGAGGGAAACATTGTGCTACCGTTCATTAGATATCCTAAAGTAGTGTACACACCCTCAAGGTCGTATGGAATGGCGCGGCGTGCGGATGTTTCATGGCTCATGTGTGGTGGAACATGCATCTGACGTTCCACACTGACGCCATTCGCTCGTTGGGGCAACATGGCATTGGCTTGAAACGCGCTGACATGGCGTCGGTGTGTTGGGGGGGGGGGGGAGAGAGGAGGACAGGCTAGGACCAGGGTGCATAGCAATGATGGCAACAACACCTTGAACCTCTAAAATCGAGAAAGTTTGCGAGGTATGGTTTCCGCGAAAGTTTGTGCACAATCGCAACTGTACAGCAAAAAGCTTCCCCTCTTTACCAGGAACTTCATAAATATCAGCCCAAACTCGAACTAGTGTCAGGCAAGTCCGCCAAGTTGGACACGATGAAAGAACTCGACTTTCCCGCAGAGAAAACACAGCAGTTGTGGTCGGACGGACACATTTCAAGCGTTGGTCGTCACTCCTCCCTGCTGTGCTCTTCAATCCAGCTGCGCCTGAGCCTGATCCGCTTCTCCCCCCTCTCTCCACCCCCCCCATCCTCCCCCGATGACCACACGAACTCGGCATCAGCCAACTCGTCCACGCATCAGGCAACTTTCCCCTTATCACCATTTCACAGCAAAGCAATTCGATTCCACACAGAATTTCCTCCATTCCTTCCCTTCCCACATATCCCGGGTTCTGAGCGCGGCAGCAGGGCGAATTCGAACATCTGCGTGCACAGCAGCAGCGCTGACCGTACTACTACCGTCGAGATAACCATGGCGACCAGCGGAGCAAGATTGCTTTCACAGGCGCTGCTCTTCCTTGTGCTCCCCGCTCATTCCGCCCACGCTGGTAGGGCCGCCCCCGCGTCCAAGGAGACCCAGGAGGAGGAAGCAGCGCGGTTGCGCGCCGTAGCGGAAAAGGCATCTAAAGCTTTTGACGATGCGCAGTCTGCCGCGGCCGCGCGGCTCGAGGAGGAAATTGCAGCGGCCGTCGAGGTCGATGCGAAGCAACGTGTAGGCGGCTCAGCAGTAGCAGAATGCGAACGGCCTTCGCTCTTTCCTGCCATGCTGCCTCTTTGGTTGATGGGGAGACTTAGGGCGTGTAGCCTACGGTTTCGTGGGCCCAATTCCGGAACTGGGTTCCGTCACCGTTGTCGCCAGTTCTGTTTGCGCCAGTTTCGAAACTCGAATAGGCAATCTGTCCGCGGACGGAACTTCGAGTTCCAAGACTCGAAGTTCCAACGTTCAAACGTTTGAACGAATAGTGAACCCCCCCCTCACCCCAGTTGGGTTTGCAAAATGACTAGAAAAAGGGAGATATAGTATTAAAGTTGTACCCCCTAAGAACACAAACCTATCTAGACTATAATTTCTACATACAAACATATGTATAAGTTGACACACCCCCTAGGCTAGATAAGGGGCAGTGCTGAGCAAGAAACATGCAGCTCAGGGTGACACTACTAGTCAAACCTCTGAGGCAAAGGGTTCGGAGACTAGTCAGCAAGAATACAAACAAGAAAAGACCAAACCAGGGCGGCACTACTAGTCCAGCCACTGGAAGCGAAACCACAAGGCCAGTCTGAAAGGTATATATATATAAAGACAGGTACACAATCAAGGTCCTAGCAAATGAGTAGCTACGGGAACATATCAGCTGTCTTGGCACCGGAGGCCAAGTGTACTACGCAGACCTGACAACGCTGCTGTAGCTCGTGCAGGAGGAAGTACCGCAGCTGGATGTGCTTCGCTCTGCCCTCAAGCCGAGGCTCCTCACACAGGAGGATCATGACCCTGTTGTCAGCATTCAGAACTGGGGCAGAGCTAGGCCGCTCACCAAAGTCGGTGAGCAAGAAGGTCACCCAGCGGAGCTCCTGTGCCGCCATGGCACCCGAACTAAGATCAAAGAAGAGTGGAAGTCATCAGGTACATGAGCCAACCCACCAGCTCTACGTAAAGGCCACTGGACTCTACTGACTCCTCAGGAACTAGAGCTGAGAGCCTGTGGTGTACTGGCAAGTGTGTGGGCTGTGCGGAGGAGAACTGAAGGCCGAACCTCTGAAGGACCTGGCGCACCAAGTGTGACTGTATGAGAGTGATGGTGCGCGCTGCTCTGTCCTTGGAGATCTGTAGGCCAAGGTAGCGGCGCAACTCTCCTAGGTCATTGCAGATGTGTCTCCTCAGCAGCTCGGCCTTAACGAAGGCCAGTGCGTCTATGTCTGCAGTAGCAAAGACCAGGTCGTCTACGTAGACAAGGATGTAGAACGGAGTCTGGGCGGCACGAACGAAGAGCGAGGGGTCTACAAAGGATGGAAAGAACTGCAGGTCAGCTAGCGTAGCACGCAGCGTGTCGTGCCACTCACGGGGTGCCTTTCGCAGACCGTAGAGCGGGCGCCGGAGGAGGCACTGGGTCCTAGAAAGAAAGGTTCCGACGAAGCTCTGTGGACGGCGCAGGTAGACCTGTTCGTGTAGGCTGCCCCGAAGAAACACAGTGGAGATGTCGAGGAAGTGCAGTTCGTAGTCACGCTGTGCTGCTACGTGTAGCAGCGCCCGAAGAGTTGTCATCTTCGGGGTCGGACCGAAGGTCTGAAATATGTCCACCCCCTCGCGCTGAATGAAGCCTCTAGCCACGTAGCGCGCCTTGAATACAGGCGGCTCTCCAGGGGGGCGCTTCATCTTGAAAAGCCACCGACCATCGTCTACGTTCACCCCAGGCAGGGGAACTGCGTCAATGTAGGTAATGGTGGATCTCCAAGATGCCATCTCCTGCTCCATGGCAGCTATCCATTGAGAGACCCGGGGTCCCGGGGTCGGCTCAGCGTAAGTGCGAGGGGTCGGGATGTCAAAGGCGTCTGGGTAACCCTCAGGGACTAGCAGCATGGAACAGAGATGGGGAACAGCCTCAGACATGAAAGCAAGCGAGTACTGTATTTCCTCTAGGATTTCACTGCCAAGGGTAGGAGCACCCCCGATAGACGGAGGACGGACAGAGTCAGAGACCAGAGCGGTGGCATAGTCAAGGCGGTGGGTAGAGGCGAAGTCACTAACAGCAGCGACAAGAGCGTCAAGAGGCGAGACAGGAACAGAGGGGTCGGTAACGAGAGAGGCAAGGACCCGAGGAACAAGGGGGCTGGCACGAAGGAAGTCAGACAAAGGAGGCGGAGCAACAAGAAGCGAGGACGGAGGAGGCGACGGGAGGAGGGGAGGATGAGACGCGTGGGAACGGAGCAAAATAGGATGGGAGCGGTGAACAGGGGAGACAGGACGAGCACGGGAGGGGCGACGAGACCAGATTACGCAGGGAATCCAGCATCAGTCTTAACAATCATAAGCCAGGGAAACCGCTCGGATCACCGCGTCTTAAACCTGTTGAAGGATTTGCCGTAGACATCCTCAGGCGATCGAGACTTGTCGGGTGCAGCGGTAGGGTCGTCGCTATCACTGGCGTAGTCGCTGTCTTCGCACATGGCTGTGGGGCGGGGTGTTGTCGGCTGACCGTCTGGGAAATTCCACTAGGTGGTTTGCCGGTATTGTCTGCCAGGCTTCACGGGGGTGGCGGAATATGGAGTATTGGTAAAAGCATCAGCCATTGATGGGCCCGGACTAGGCGCGGAAGTCAGCTCGACAACAACTTGAGAAGTTGAGGCGACCGATTGTGAGGCGCATATGGGTTCGGTTCCGTCGGAGGGTTACGAGGAGCCTTTGGGAAACTACCTAGCATCGAATGGAGCATGTCAAGCCCAGTGCGGGCTTCGGCACAGTGACTGGCGCTGTCATCGCCATCGTCATCCAATCCCACGTCGCCTGAGTGATGCATGAGGACGGGGCTCACTAGGGTCGTCGACGAGTAGAGACACATGCCGGAAGGGTTGTAAAACAACGATACTGCAAGGGGAAGGTCACGCTGGGAGAGGCTGAAGTAGTGGCTGTTTCTACCGTGGGAAGAAACATATGAAGAAGACGCAGGGGGGAAAGGGAACGATGGCGAGGCGCGAATAGTTTGCCAGCCACACACAGCTGGCTTCCTGGATTCCTGAATCCGGACCGAAACTAGCGCGGCGCATGCGCGTCGACGTCGAGCCGGAGTGTGGTCGTGGAAGCTGGGTCATCACCGCTGGTGCATACGTTTTCGTCAATGATTAGTTATTCAGGCAGCATTGACATGGGCAACCAATCCACGCATGCAGCCAAACTATAGTGGCGGAAAGTATTGTCCGCATGTTTTGCACTTTTTTGGATTTAGGCTGATTAAGGGCATGTGTACATTAAGCCTTAATTGGAGGCCTTACCCGTTGTATGCAGACCCGTCTAAGGATACAAGACAATGCACTACATTTGATGAAACTACTATTGTTAACAGAGAGAAGCATACATAACCAATCACGGTACATCCAGACAATTATGGCCAGGCACAGGCAGCAACTTTCTCAATCCCAAAACTAGTACCTGGTCCACCGCCCTTTCGCCTTTATCACCGCCTTCACCCTCCTGGGCATGCTCTCAATCAAATTGGTGCACACCTCTGATGGGATCTTCTCCCATTCATCCTGTACACGCTCCCACAGGTCCACCATACCTGTGGGAGGCTTCTCGTGCTTAGTAAGCTCCCTCTTGAGATGAGCCCAGAGATGCTCAATTGGGTTCAGATCGGGACTTGAAGAAGGCCACTCCAACACCCCAAACTCCTGCTCTTGAAGCCACTGCTGCACCACACGGGACTTGTGCTTGGGGTCGTTATCATGCTGGAAGATCACATCCGTAGGGGAAAGCTCGTAAAAGTCGATCGTGTTCTTCAGCTCGTCCTGCAAGATGCTCAGATACAGCGGCCCGTCCATCCTACCATTGATTTTGCAGATGAAACCCGCCCCCTCATACGTCATCCATCCCCAAATCATCAAGCAGCCGCCCCCGTGTTTGACGGTCTGCTTGATCTGGTGGTGTTGGAGGGCCGTACCTTCACGAACCCAGGCGTACGCGTGGCCATCAGAGCAGAACCTATTGATCTTCATCTCATCCGACCAAATCACCCGTTTCCAATCCTCAACCGTCCAATCAGCGTGGGCTCGTGCGAACTCCAGCCTATCGCGCATATTTTTCTTCGAGAGTCGCGGCTTCTTCGAATGCAGGATTGCGACAAGGCCGCTAGATTTGAGCACATTACGCACCGTCCTAGGATGCACCGTAATGCCGTGGTGGGATTCGATGATCTGGGCCGCGTGCGTCGAGGTTTTCGCCTCGCCGCTAGTAATCGCCCTAACGATCCCACGACGAATTCTATTCGTGATTATGCATGGACCATCAGCATTGGGCATGGAAGGATGCACATCCTCGCGACTAGACTCTAAAATAAGCTTGAGTCCAAGATCATGTACATGTCATATGCCCTGAGAGCCCGGGGGGCGACGCGAGAGATTTCGCTTTTAACGAATACGGGCCGTACGGTAGGGGCAACGTGGTCTATGGGGTTTTTCCAGGAAATGGGGCGGTGTTTTTTGTGTCCTGTGCATGGGCGGCTTGACTGGCGTATGCAGCGATTGAGTAAACGTCGCAGCGTCGCAAGTCTCTCCACCTGTGTATCAACTTCGCGTTTCAAGCAGGTCCCTCAATAACCTAGGGGTCACCCTGCATATTTCGAGTTTGCCCGGGGTCCAACTCTTCCAAGCAGGGTAGCTCTAAAACTTTTGACTGTATTTGCAGGCATGAGTTTCGCCCTGCGCGGAATGTGCCACTCCTGACAATGACAGGGGAGCCATTTTTTTTCTAAGGGTGCGAACTTCTACATTAAAAATTTCAGGGTGAGTCCATCCCCTACTCAAAAATCGGGCGTCGAATTTTCACCCTGTTTTCCTGGACAAAACCGTGTAATTACCGTGACTTCCAGAGGACAGGTTTCAAAAAAATGTCAGATTCCTTGACGCGCTCGAGGGCGCGTCAAGATTGGCTGTAGATAGACGGATTTTCCATGGGCGACGCCGACGGATTGCGTTGGCTTTGCATTCGTAATTTTACTGGACCGTCAGCGAGCTATTGGATTTCTTTTTCGACATTGGTTGGCGAGCCTGACACATCTGGATTTTTAAAGGCTCGCCGACCAATAGGCGTGGTCGCTCTGAAAACACAGGACAAAAATGATTGGACGGTCTTGGATCATCCGACTTGACTGTCATATTTACTGTTCAGTTGAGACGGGTACAATTTGCTTACAAGGAGAGGCCCTTAAGGATAAAATGCCTATGAGATTCTCCTGGGCGTAAAAGGAGGTTGTCTACAAGCATATGACCTGTACTGTGCTTTTCCCTACGCCAAGGTCCTCGCGATACGCCTTGTTCTATACCCCCTCCGCAACAGGGTTATGATCCGTGCGCGACGCGCCTCATCTATCGGTCTCATCTCAGCCTAGTCAAAGCCTCGGGTATAAGCTCTTTCCTGACTAATCAAAACTCGCGGGAGAAACAATGGAGATTTTGCTGCACTCGAAAACAGATCTAGTCCGCTGCTTGGCCGAAACTGTCCGGATGCACTCACGCGACTCAAATCTTGTCCACGCTATTAGTGCGACCCACTCAATTTGCAAAAGTGTTACCACTATGCAGGCAGCACTCGTAACTTACAACATAGCTTTGAAATTCAGCGATACCTCATTAAAAAGCATTCAACCCCGTGTTTGAACCTAAAAGTGGTTTTTATCCGGGCAATACTTTCCGCCACTGTATGTGCTGGCCGACCCTCAAACCAAACTTTGAGAAGGACCAATCCCCTGAGGCAGCGCGGCAACATGTGAGTCACCAAACGATGCCTGCAGGCGGGAACCTGGCAGTTAGGCTAGATTTATGGCGGAATATGCGCATATCACTGTAATTTTGGGGGGGACTCGCAAATCATGCCTTTGACAAAAGCAGAACCCATGCTCGATACAAGTCTGAAATTTCGAGATCCCTTACAAAAAAAAAAGAGCTGATAGATATCCCTTACAAAAAAATTCCCGAAATTTCAGGAAATGCCAAAAATAAAACCCTAGCAAATGAGGGTTGGTACCCCTCAGGGCTGCTCTTAAAACCACAGGCTAGAAAAGCACACCCTGGGCGCTCTTGAAAACTGAGCTTTTTGGGGGTCAGAATAAACGACCCAGACTCGAGCACTACACACCAAACGAAACGAAAAAAAACATGTTGCAACAGTTTGAAACGTAGCGAAAGGGCCACGACGCACCAAACTGATCAACGACTGCGGCGGAACACGGTGCGACAAGTGTGAAAGTCGCACAATTTGTCGAATGCGACTACCACCCTCAAACCTGTCGTTCAAGAGCTCCATGGGTGTGCTTCACGATTCGGAGGAGGAGATTATGTCGTAGTCAGTCAAGCTTAGGAAGCCATAGCTGCCACACCATAGGTCAAAAAAAGGAAACCGCCCGCCCATCGACGACCAACTCCCAGCACTACGAGGGGGAGGTTTTTTATCCTAAAGAAAATGACACCTTGGGCGTAATACCGACGTGCACATTGGGACGAGCTAAGATCGGCGTACAAGACATAGTGCCCGCCTAAGTTCGCGTACCAAAACCGTTGTAAAACCCGCCATTAGGCCCCACGACTCTAGCGGAGGTATATAGCCGGAGATTAAATGGCACGGGCCATGAAACACTCCCGCAAGGGGATTGGGCCTCGGATAGCGAGAAGATCGGGGGAACGCGTAGCGAGGAGAGGGGGAACGGATGGCGACGAGAGAAAGACACGTGGCGAGAAGAGGCGGGAGATGGCGACGAGAGGGGGAAACGGATGGCGAGGAGAGGGGGACGGATGGCGACGAGAGAGGGAAGAGAGAGAGGAGACGGGGGACGGATGGCGAGCAGAGAGGGAGGAGAGAGAGGAGACGGGGGACGGATGGCGAGGAGAGAGGAAACGGAAAGCACAGAGAAAACGGAACTTGTGCTTTGTGTATCCGTACGTGCTTTGTGCAACTTGTGCTCTTGTATTACCTGCTCACCATACCTTGGGAAAGTGGAACTACCATATTCCATGTATTCTGCTCTGCTTCTTTAATCCTTTAGTAGTGCCTCGGCAACAATTTAAAGAAATGCTTGAATGGTCTTGTTTTGTATATGGAATGTCACAAGGTTTTGAAAGTATTATAGTACGCACGACTTTGTTATGTTACTGTATTGCTGAACCTGTAACAGCTCTCAGCCGAGTTATGAATTATAACTCAGAGTATAGCGCAGAAATCAATAAGGGGAACGTGCCCACAGAATTATACAGAATGTCCTATCCAAATGAGACCTAGGGCTTATATAGTGCGAGTTGACTAGGTTGAATCTCGAGAGTTGGACCAGTCAAGTGCTCGATAGTTCCAAGAGCGATGGGGTCAAAATGGGTTCGAGGCGATTCGGGATGAGGCTGGGGCCAATGAGGTCGGCGGGGGCTGGTTTGGCGCGTGACTTGACGGCCGAGCTTGCGGACGCGAGAGGTTCGCATCTACTCGCTGCGGCGAGCCCCAGTAAGGAATGGTTATTCCTTACACTCTCCCACATTCTAAAGAAGGCACTCCCCTTTATCGAGGCCGAACAGTTTTTAAAAGTTATCCCCGATGTGACTGTAAGTCTTCACCCCTGTGACGAGCGTAATGATTACGCCGGCCTGACGAGGTCTTAAGGTCGAACTGAAATCGATGGTCAGAAAGCGTCGAAACGATCGCTTTAAATCTCATCTGTCGATGATGGTCTAATTCTTCAGCTGACCGAATGGGCAAGGGCTATTACTCCAACGAAAGCCTTGTGAACAGTAAAACTGTCGAGTGACTGAAGATGACGAGTCGTGATGACGCGTGGATGATAACAATCTTGCGTAATGATGAAACTGACTAATGACATGGCCGATGGTTTGTCGAGTGTCGAAGACCCATTCATCAACTCGCGAGGTCGTCCGTGACACGTACAAGAACACCTGTTGATGTATCGCGAAAGTCACTGAACTTCGCCAGCAGGCTGACGAACGATGGCGGAATTTTGTAACTTAAGTTGAAGTCGGTCGAAAATGGAAAATGGAACATGTCAGAAGGGTCTTGCAACGCAACTGCATGTCTCCCCCCCTCCAAGAAGAAACAGCTCCTAGTAGCTTGGGTAAAACAACAAGAAACCCAACGCTCCAGGGTACTTGAGATACCCATTCTGCAACTTAAAAATCCCATAACTAAGCTTCAAAGATGCCGCTGCAAAACCCCAACCGC
Source organism: Closterium sp. NIES-67 (assembly GCA_027943415.1). Lineage (NCBI taxonomy): Eukaryota > Viridiplantae > Streptophyta > Zygnematophyceae > Desmidiales > Closteriaceae > Closterium > Closterium sp. NIES-67. The sequence goes on along the minus strand of BQMB01001250.1, from coordinate 56,737 downwards.
GAGAGATCCCAAATATGCTCCAAATGTGAAATTCCTCTGCAGGGTAAAACCGCTACAAGGTCCTGTCTATTCAGCAGTTACGGCCATAGGCTAGCCATCCTGGCGCTGTCCCTTCAGCGAGCGGCGGAGGTCGGCGAGCCATGCCTCAAAGTTGATCGCCCGACCCTCCGCGTCCAGGCGGAGCACAGCGTCTGCCATCGCCACGGCTGCAGCAGCTGACGACGGCACAGCGGCACTGTGGCACGACGGTACGGCGGCACGGGGCGGCATGGTGGCACGACGCCACGACGACAGAGCGGTACGGCGACACAGCAACACGGCAGCATGGCGGCACCACGGCACGGCGTCATGGCGGCAAGCAGAGACCGTGGGGAGCTGGGGCCTGCAGGAACAGGGGCCGGCGCGAACTGGGGCCAGCTCGAACGGGGGTCGGCGCGAACTAGGGCTGGTGCGAACTGGGGCCAGCGAGCTAGGGGGCGGCGAGCGAGTGTGGGCCAACGAGCGTGGGCCGACGAGCGAGTGTCGGCAAGCTGGGGCTGGCGAGCTAGGGCCGGCGAGCTAGGGCCAGTGAGCGCGCGAGGGAGGCGAGCAAGCTAGGGTCGGCGAGCGAGCTAGGAGCCAGCGGGCTAGGGCTCACGTGGCGCGCGAAGGGCCAGCGACAAGCGAGGGGCCAACGGGCGAGGGTTCGCGCGGCGCGCGAAGGGCTAACGTCGGGCTAGGGGCCAGCAGGCGAGAGCTCGCGCGTCGCGCGAAGGGCCAGCGGCGAGCTAGGGGCCAGGGGGCGAGCTAGGGGCCAGCGGGCTCGCACGGGGCGCGACGGGCCAGCGGCGAGCTAGGGACTAGGGCGGGCGCTAGGAACTAGGGGCCGGTGCGGACTAGCGGGGCCGGCGCGGAGGGACGGGGCCGGCGCGGACTAGCGGGGCCGGCGCGATGTGGCGGGACCGGAGCAGACTAGCGGGGCCGGCACGGAGGGACGGGGCTGGCGCGGACTAGGGTGTGGGTGCGGGTGCGGCTTGGGCGCGGCTAATGCTAGGGCTACGGCGCGTTCGCGGCTCGGGTGCGGCACGGCGCGGCTAGGGCTAGGGCTCGGGCGCGGCTTGGGCTAGGTCACGGCTAGGAGACGGGCTAGGGCTAGGGCTAGGGCTAGTGGCGGAAGCGTAAGCGGGGAGGGGGACCTAACATAGCGTGATACCATATCAGAATAACGCAATAACTAGAATGAGGCATACATGCAGGTTTTGTGCTATGGTGCTGTACTCTCTATAAGCATGCACCTATCTAGCCTATAACAATATATAAATATGTTGACATGGAGCTACTACTTGGTACCCATGTCAATCGGCTAGGAAGTCATGCCACTCTCGCATTTGATGCACTTCTAATTGTCGTCCCTTCCTTTGTTGGAACAGAGTACCTTGCTGGGCTAAACTGAACATGCATGATAAATGGGTTTGAAGTTTATATAAAGGCATGAGTTTGCTAGATTATATTGCTGACATCATGTGGGCTACAGATTATTGCTAACAATCTTTCAAGCTTCCATTATTAGTTTGATAAAGAACTTACCTGTATAGGTCTTTTAGGTTTTCCGAAGTCGTTTTAAAACGTCCTCATGTTTCATTCAATATCGAGTTTGATTGCTGGGGGTGTCCTAAGAGTCCGTCCGAATGCGGTTGAGTGAGGTGAATTGCTTTCCAAAAAGATCAAATAGCTCCGTAACACGGTTCGGTAGGGTATTGGCAAAAAATTAACGCTTAGGACACGCCCTGACGGCTAGTACTGATTACCAGTTCACCTTCAGGCACATCCCCCGGCCATAGTTCTAGAAGTCAGTAGTATATGTTTTAGTTTCCTGTTTCAGCATAATAGTTCCTAGTTCCGCGGTAGCCAGTGCTGACGGTTACAAAATCCACACGTCGCCGACGCTAGTATCGTCGACGCTAGAATCACCTGACCGTTTCATATGGCTTCCACGTTCGAGCAGGTAGACTACGTGACCGTTTCGAGATATTTCGTGAGCCACAGGCCATGTTACGTTTCAGGACCACGCCTGCGTTTCTGTGCTAACCCGTTTGACGCGCGAGCTTCCCTTTAGGCAATATTACCTCCTTATTGTTTCACGGCCTGCCTTTTATTTTTTTTAACGTCTCAAGCTTCCGTAAGTCGTTATCATTTCGCGACCATGGTTTCGACTGACGAGGTGATATAGGTTTTGAAGCATTTTCAAAACAGCTTCTACGTAACATCACAATATAGCCAGCAGCATCATGGTTTCAAGGAACGAGCTTATCGAGTTCTTCTTTAAGCCAACGCAAGATGGCCTCTCGGATGGTCCCGAGTCACCTGAGGCTGATCGGCTCCAAGATAGGGCAGGATTTGACGGTTACAGGTTACCAGAAGACGAGCGGGAGAGAGGAGATCACATGCGGATCACAGAAAATGACAGGCGGAGTATTTTGTCAGATAGTCAGGATGCTGAGGAGAGTGCGAAGAGTCAGGAGAGGCAGGAGGATGGGCAGGAGACGCGTCCGTTACGCGACCGACCGTTTTCTGCGTGGCTTAGAGCTTGTGGCGGACAGAAGACGGATTCCGTCAGAAGGACGCCGTCAGATTCTCCGGGAGGAGGGAAATTGGAAGCCGACGGTGACGATGTTGTAGGGAGAGCGAAATCAACGGTCGCTACGGCGCCAGAAGCAGCGCATAGGGAAGGACCAGTTACAGTGTCAGCGGCAGCAGCAGCAGCAGCAGCAGCAGCAGCAGCAGCAGCAGCAGCAGCAGCAGCAGCAGCAGCAGCAGCAGCAGCAGCAGCAGCAGCAGCAGCAGCAGCAGCAGCAGCAGCAGCAGCAGCAGCAGCAGCAGCAGCAGCAGCAGCAGCAGCAGCAGCAGCAGCAGCAGCAGCAGCAGCAGCAGCAGCAGCAGCAGCAGCAGCAGCAGCAGCAGCAGCAGCAGCAGTGTGGGTGTCAGGGGGCTCGGCGTCAACGGCAGGTGCAGCCATAGAAAGAGCTCAGGCGTTGGTAGCAGTGGGTGCTCAGGCAGAGAGACGCAGAATGGGAGGAGAGGCGGTGGATGGAGCGGAGGGGAAAGCGGAAGGGGGGGCTGTAGGCGCAGGGGCAGGAGGGGACGCAGAGCGAGTAGGAGGGGACGCAGAGCGAGTAGGAGGGGACGCAGAGCGAGTAGGAGGGGACGCAGGGCGAGCTATTGGGGAGGCAGGGGTTGGTCCAGGAAACGAAGTTGGCTCGGCTCTGAGGAGTGCCAGGGCACTGGCTTGGGAGGAGTATATAGAGGAGGAGAGGAGGAGGGCGGAGGAGTGGGAGAGGAATGGGAGTGTGTGGGAAAGCACGGAGGGGGATGAGGGGCTGGTGGTGTGGCCAGAAGAGGCAGTAATGGATGGGAGCGAGGAGCAGCAGAAGGAAGGAGAGCAGATGGGGAGCGGAGGAGGGTCAATTGCCTTGAAGGAACATGAGAAGGAGGAGGAGGGGGTGAGGGCACCGGTGTGTATGAGCCGGCACCTGATGAGGCATGAGAAGGAGGGCGTGCGGATGGGGAATGGAGGAGAGTCAACCGCTGTGAAGGGACAGGAGAGAGGAGATGAGGTGGTGAGGGTACCGGCATCTATCAGCCGGCACCTGATGGAGCACCAGAAGGAGGGGGTGCGGTTCCTGTACCGGCTGTTCAGACAGAATACGGGCGGCATACTGGCAGACGACATGTACGTGACTGTAAGGGGGGGTTGACAGCACTAGCACTTCCTTTCTAGAAAGTTCTCAGCCAATCGGGAAGGTGGCCCATGTGTTGGGAGGGTTGTCATGGGTTGTCATGTGTGTGTGTGTGCAGGGGCCTGGGCAAGGCGATTCAGGCCATTGCGCTTTTTGTAGCAGCGCTGGGGAAGATAGGCACGGCTGAAGACACGGCTGCTCCTGGGGTGTAATCTGGAGCCCGATCACACACACCTGATTGCCGTGTGTGTGTGCGTGCGTGCGTGTGTGTGTGTGTGTGTGTGTGTGCGCGCGCGCGCAGGGGCTTGGGCAAGACGATCCAGGCCATTGCGCTGATGGCAGCAGCGCTGGGGAAGACAGGCACGGCTGAAGACATGGCTGCTCCTGGGGGTTCGGTATCAGTGGCAGCAGCAGCACAGGCAGCTGCTGCTGCATCAGTGGCAGCAGCATCAGAGGCGGCACAAGCAGCACTGGAGGAACCAGCGGCACCACAGCAAGCAGCATCAGCGGCAGTGGAGGCAGCTGGGAGCAGAGCAGGGGGAGCAGCACGGGGAGCAATACTAGTGGTGGTGCCGAGTTCAGTGCTGGGCAACTGGCAGGAGGAGCTGAGTCGGTGGGGGCACTTCCGCACTGCTGTCTTCCATGGGGCGCACAGGGAGGCTGCTCTCGTGCAGCTGATGTCCGGATGGGCGGAGGTGAGAGTGGCTTTTGGTGACGTCGGCTGAGGTGAGGTGGGCTGAGGTGACGTGGGCTGAGGTGACGTCGGCTGAGGTGACGTCGGCTGAGGTGAGGCCTTGGTCAAACTCTAGAGGGGGTTGAGGGTTTAGGGGCCACTCGGCCTGCTCCCAGCGGGGAAATGCTCGTGTGAAGCTCAGCTCCGTCTGGTCTGAGTGAGGACTGGACACGGTGAGGACTGAACAGTCCTACTCGATGTCTCTTCCAAAACCACTCATTTCCCGTCTGAAACCACTCATTTCCCGTCTGAAACCACTCATTTCCCGTCTGAAACCACTCATTTCCCGTCTGAAACCACTCATTTCCCGTCTGAAACCACTCATTTCCCGTCTGAAACCACTCATTTCCCGTCTGAAACCACTCACCCCCCTTCTCTGTTTGCCACTTGTGCCACCTTCTCCCTCCTGCCTGCCAATGCATGTGCTCCCTTCCCCCTCCTACTGCAGATTCTGCTGACCACGTTTGACACCTTCCGCTTTGCAGCCGACACCCTCTGCCCGCACCCATGGCTCATGGCCATAGTGGACGAGGTGCACCGACTGCGGAGCTACAATTCTGCTCTGTTTCAGGTAGGCGGTTGCTGTGGAAGGATTTTCACAAGCCAGGATTGACGAGGTGCGCGCACCCCGTCGCGGCCCCTGCTCTGCCCGCACCCATGGCTCATGGCCATAGTGGAAGAGGTGCACCGACTGCAGAGCTACAGCTCAGCTCTGTTCCTACCACCTAGTGTGGCCTTACAGCTCAGCTCTGTTCCTACCACCTAGTATGGCCTTACAGCTCAGCTCTGTTCCTACCACCTAGTATGGCCTTACAGCTCAGCTCTGTTCCTACCACCTAGTATGGCCTTACAGCTCAGCTCTGTTCCTACCACCTAGTATGGCCTTTCAGCTCAGCTCTGTTCCTACCACCTAGTATGGCCTTTCAGCTCAGCTCTGTTCCTACCACCTAGTATGGCCTTACAGCTCAGCTCTGTTCCTACCACCTAGTATGGCCTTACAGCTCAGCTCTGTTCCTACCACCTAGTATGGCCTTTCAGCTCAGCTCTGTTCCTACCACCTAGTGTGGCCTTACAGCTCAGCTCTGTTCCTACCACCTAGTGTGGCCTTTCAGCTCAGCTCTGCTCCGTCTCCTACCAGTGCGCAAAGGCCCGGTGCCTCGCGGCTCTGCCTGCACCCATGGCCCATGGCCATTGCGGACGAGGTCCAAGTCCACCGGCTGAAGAGCTACAGTTGGGCGCTCTTTCAGGTGTGTGCCGCACATGTATACATAGCTAAGGCATAAAAAAGGCTTTTGAGTCGACTCAAAAGTAATCTGTTTCAGGTGAACAAAGCGAGGCATGTGAACAAAGCGAGGCATGTGAACCAAGCGAGGCACGTGAAAAAAGCGAGGCATGTGAACAAAGCGAGGCATGTGAACAAAGCGAGGCATGTGAACAAAGCGAGGCATGTGAACAAAGCGAGGCATGTGAACAAAGCGAGGCATGTGAATGAACAAAGCGAGGCATATGAAGTGAACAAAGCGATGCATGTGAACAAAGCGAGGCATGTGAACAAAGCGAGGCATATGAAGTGAACAAAGCGAGGCATGTGAACAAAGCGAGGCATATGAAGTGAACAAAGTGAGGCATGTGAACAAAGCGAGGCACAAAGCGAGGCATGTGAACGATTCTGTGAATCCGTAGAATGTGCTTGAGTGTGCCCATCTCCCATCTCTCATCTCCCATCTCCCATCTCCCATCCCGCAACCCCCTCATCTACCCTTCCCGCCAGTGTGCTGCCCGCATCAACGCTAACCGGTGACAGGGCGATGGTTCGGCCTGTCAGGAACGGTCATGCAGAAGAGACCGACTTTAGAGAGTTCTGGAGCATATGCCCAGGTGTATTTTGAGTCGACTCAAAATACCCCTGCCCATCGCCCGTGCCCCCACGGTCCCAACCCACTCCCCCATCCGCCCTCCCGCCAACCGCCTCCCCCGTCTCTGTCTCTTCCCCCCCCCCCAGTGCGCTGCTCGCGTCAACACTAACCGTCGCTACGGGCTGTCAGGCACAGTCATGCAGAACGACTTTAGGGAGCTCTGGAGCGTGCTGCAGTGGGTGAAGCCGGGGTTCCTTGGGTCCCTGAAGGAGTTCAATGAGCGATACAGCGACCCGCTCAGACTGGTGAGTGTTACACTGACTGATGAAAGAAAAGGCCCTGGCTGGTGATATGTGGTGAGCTCTGAAGCGTGCTGCAGTGGGTGAAGCCGGGGTTCCTTGGGTCCCTGAAGGAGTTCAATGAGCGATACAGCGACCCGCTCAGACTGGTGAGTGTTACACTGACTGATGAAAGAAAAGGCCCTGGCTGGTGATATGTGGTGAGCTCTGAAGCGTGCTGCAGTGGGTGAAGCCGGGGTTCCTTGGGTTCCTGAAGGAGTTCAATGAGCGATACAGCGACCCGCTCAGACTGGTGAGTGTTACACTGACTGATGAAAGAAAAGGCCCTGGCTGGTGATATGTGGTGAGCTCTGGAGCGTGCTGCAGTGGGTGAAGCCGGGGTTCCTTGGGTCCCTGAAGGAGTTCAATGAGCGATACAGCGACCCCCTCAGACTGGTGTGAGTGCGGTGTGGTGGGGCTGTGTGGGGGCTGGTGGGTGGGGGGGATGGGGGGAAGAGCTCTGGAGGGTGCTGCAGTGGGTGAAGCTGAGGTTCCTCGGCTCTCTCAAGGAGTTCAGCGAGCGATACAGCAGCCCGCTCAGGCTGGTACGTGTTATACTGGCTGACAGGAGCATGCATTCTGGTTGGTGGGGATGGGGAGCTGTGGAGTGTGCTGCATGGGGTGAAACCGGGGTTCCTGAGGTCCCTCAAGGAGTTCAACGAGCGATACAGCGACCCCCTCAGGCTGGTGAGGGGGCGGGCTGGTGGGTGCGTAGTGACTGGTGGGGGAAGCTGGGGAAGGAAGAGCTGTTGTGTGGGGCGTGCTGCAGTGAGTGAGGCTGGGGTTTCTCGGCTCCTTGGGACCTTGGGGCCTTGCTTACGAAACCCTTTTTTATTTTTCTGCTCTGCCTTCGCATGGTCTCGCTTTCCTGTGATCTCTCACTCCCCCTTTACTCCCCCCACCCGCCCAAGCAGGGTTTATTCATTTTTTTGGCGCCTAGATTTTCTCTCACTCCCGTCCGCTCTCCCCACCAACACACTCAGGGTCAGCGCAAGGCGGCTCCCCAGCCCTTGGTGGCTAAAGCGCAGGCTCGGCAGGCGGAGCTGGTTCGGGCGCTGGCTCGGGTGCTGCTTCGGCGGCACAAGGACGAGCTTGGGGGCGTGTTGAAGCTTCCTGGAAAGCGTGACATGATAGTGGTGTGTCCGATGACGTCACTCCAGAGGAGGGTGTACCAGCGGTGCCTGCGACTACCCGACTTTCAGCTGCTCTCTAGAAAGGATGAGCCGTGCAGGTGTGTTGTTGGGGGGAGGGGGGTGAGGCGACTTTTGAGTCGACTCAAAAGTCACCGTGTTGTTGGGGGGAGGGGGGTGAGGTGACAGAGGGGGGTGAGGGAGGGTGTACCAGCGGCGGTGCTTGCGAATACTGGAATTTCAACTGCTCTCAAGGAAGGATGAGCCGTGCAGCTGAGAAGGGGATGAGGGTTGCTGCTTTTTTTTTTGTCACTTGTGGTGCGCTCATCCACTTGGTTACTTGGCCAAGTGCCATCACAGAGCCAGAGAAAGGCAAAGAAATGCTTCCCTCATGCCTCCAGCATCGCCTGCCTTCCTTTCGTGACCTCCTTTCGCCCTCTGCAGTGGGCTAAGGAAGTGCAGCGAGTGCCACCACAAGGGGGACGGCGGGGAGAGGGGGGGGAGGGGTGAGGAGAGGGGAGGAGACACAAGAGGACGAGCATTGTGAAATAACCCCATGGCGTGGCACTGTGCTCCCTCCCCTGTTATCGTTACTCCCTTCAGTTGCGGCGGGCCAAGGAAGCGCAGCGAGTGCCACCACAGGGGGGACGGGGGCGAGGAGAGGGGAGGGGGAGGGGTGCTCTGGTCGTCCCTTCACCCTGACGGGCTCTGCTGCCCGCGCTGCCCCTTCTGCGTGCTCTTCCCGTGCCTAACGAAATTGCAGCAGGTACGGTATTACATGTAAGCTACAACAGGTATGGTACTTCCCTGTCTTAACGAGGGGAGGGAGAGGAATTCTTCGGTCCTCCCTTCACCCCGATGGGCTCTGCTGCCCGCGCTGCCCATTCTGCGTGCTCTTCCCGTGCCTTACCAAGCTACAGCAGGTAAGACACAACCAGTATGTTCTTGACGCGTCTGTATGAGGGCACGGGGAGGGAGGGGTGCTCTGGCCTCTGCTGCCCGCGCTGCCCATTCTGCGTGCTCTTCCCATGCGTTACCATGCTGCAGCAGGTATGCGATATGAAGACATGGGACATGGATGGGTGGACATGGATGGGTGGATATGGATGGGTGGATATGGGCAGATGGTGTGGATATGGGCGGATGGTGCTAGTAATTTCTAGGATCCTTGAGTGACCAATCGCAAGAGCCCACAAGCTGCCTATTTCCTATCACATTTTCCCCTCGCTGCCTTCTCAATCTTCCCTCTTGGTGCCCCCCTTCCCCCTGTTCTCCCCTCCTCTTCGTCGTCCCCCTTCTCACATCAGCAACCGTTACACATCAGCAACCGTTACACATCAGCAACAGTTACACATCAGCAACAGTTACACATCAGCAACAGTTACACATCAGCAACCGTTACACATCAGCAACAGTTACACATCAGCAACAGTTACACATCAGCAACAGTTACACATCAGCAACAGTTACACATCAGCAACAGTTACACATCAGCAACAGTTACACATCAGCAACAGTTACACATCAGCAACAGTTACACATCAGCAACCGTTACACATCAGCAACAGTTACACATCAGCAACCGTTACACATCAGCAACAGTTACACATCAGCAACAGTTACTGAAGCCCAATTCCAGGGACCCTCCTGGCAAGCAGCCCAGGGGTCTCCTCTGCTGCTTATTGTGTCTCTGCCCCCCTTCTTTCCTCTCCTCTCTCTTGCCGTGTAGATCAGCAACCATTTGGAGCTTCTGAAACCGAATCCCAGGGACCCGCCAGACAAGCAAGTGCGGGATCTCGCATTTGCCAGGCTGGCGCTGGCCGGCGACGCTGACCTGGCTGGCGGCGTGCGGGCGGCGAGTAATCTGCTGACGCTTGGCAGCAGCGAGCACTGCGGGAAGCTGAGGGCACTGGAGCGGCTGCTGAGGCAGTGGTGTGGAAGAGGGGATAAGGTGCTGCTGTTCAGCCACTCGGTCAAGTGAGTCAAACCAAGTCAAACCGAGTCAAACCAGGTCAAACCGAGTCAAATGTTGTCAAGCTTACCCTGCAGGCACTTGGCAGCAGCGAGCACTGCAGGAAGGTGAGGGAGCTGGAGCAACTGCTAAGGCAGTGGTGTGGGAGAGGGGACAAAATGCTCTTGTTCACCCTCTCGGTCAAGTAGGAGTCAAACTGAGTCAAATGAACCAAGCCTAGTTTGGTCTGGCTGCTGAGCAGTGGTGTGGGCGGGGGGATAATGTTCTGCTGTTCAGCCACTTGGTCAAGTAAGATTCAATCCGAGTCAAACATGGTCAAACTAGAGGCCAGAGGGGTCCCCTTGGCTCCCATCTTTGTCCTTCACCCGTCATCATGATTCACGACTGCACCTCAGCTGTTTCCTCACTCATTTCTCTTCCGCCATTTTTGAGGCGCCTCAAAAGCCTCACCCATCATCACGACTGCACTGCACCTCAGCTGTTTCCATCGCTCCTTTCTCCTCCTCGCCCTGCCGTTGCCAGAATGCTGGATGTGCTACAACGCTTCTTGGAGGCCAGGGGGGTCTCTTTCTCTCGCCTCGACGGCTCTACTTCCACCACCACACGACAGGCGCTTGTGCATGGCTTCAACTCCAGCCCCTCCAAGCAGGTGAGTAGCGGTTAAGTAGTTAAGTTTTGAGACGTCTCAAACCTAAACTACTCAACCATGCCTTCAACTCGTGCCCCTCCAAGCAGGTGAGTAGGGCGACTTAATTGCCGCTTCTTTGAGTAGGTACCTTCACTCATTTTCTGTCTTCTCTTTTCTCCCTTTTCTCTCCCCCTCGCACCGTGTCGCATCCAAATTTATCAGACCAACAGCTATAGCCGCGGCTTGGTACCAATTTAGCTCGTCCCCTCCGTTCCTCAGGTGTGGAGTCTATTTGTGAGGCGCCTCAAAAATGGACTCCTCCGCTCGTCCCCGGCGTTCCTCAGGTGCTTCTCATCTCCACCAAGGCGGGCGGCATTGGCCTCAACCTAGTCAGCGCCAACCGAGTCATTATCTTCGATCCCACGTGGAACCCGGCTCACGACCTACAGGTGCGTGTGGGGGATTGAGCGGGGGAGGGGGAGCGGAGGGGAGGGCACGGGGTGGGCAGAGTAGGGTAAGTTATCGAGGGGGCTGAATCGACTCAACCTGGTGAGCGCCAACCGAGTCATCATCTTTGATCGGATGTGGTACCCGGCTCACGACCTGCAGGTGAGAGGATGCATCATGCATCGAGATGGTTTGTGTTTGTGCCTCGGTGTTCCCCCCTCGGTGTTTCCCCCTCGGTGTTCCCCCCTCGGTGTTCCCCCCTCTTTAGCCCTCATCTCATCTCGTCTCGTCTGCTCCACTTCCAGCCTTTCCCCTCCTCTCCCCTCCTCTCCCCTCCCGCCGCTTGACCACAAAAGCGTTTGGCATTTTGAACGCTCGCCTGGATTTGCGTTTTGTGGTCATGTAGTCCTCCCTCGCACATGCGTCTTCACTCCCGTCTCCCCTTCTTCGCACAACCTCTCTTCCGCGTGATAGAAGTCTAGTTTTGAGGCGCCTTAAAACGAGGCTTCTATCATGCTTCTTCCCCATCACCTCCAACCAATCCCCTCATCCCTTACCCACCCCTTCTTCCCCCACCCCCCAACACAGGCTCAGGACCGCTCGTTCAGATACAGCCAGAGGCAGCACGTGTCGGTGTATCCGCTGGTAGCGGGCGGCACAGTGGAGGAGGTGGTGCGCCTGATGCTTCTCCCCACTCTCTCCCCTTATCTCTCCCCACTCTTTCCCCTCATCTCTCCCCTTTTCTCTCCCCTTATCTCTCCCCTACACTCCCCTATCACAGGCTCAGGACCGGTCGTTCAGATTCGGCCAGACGCGACACGTGTCGGTGTACCGGCTGGTGGCGGGCGGCACAGTGGAGGAGGTGGTGTATCTGCGGCAGGTGTACAAGCAGCAGCAGACCAACATCGCGATCGAGGGGGCCACAGAGCACAGATACTTCAGTGGGGTACAGGTGAGGGGATTGGCATGGCCAGGCGGTGGGCGAAGAGGCTGGGCTAAGGGAGACATGTGGTGGAGTGCAAGTGAGTGACTGCGGATTCTCTTCAGGGAGAACAGAGTAAGGCTTATCAGGGCGAGCTGTTTGGAGTGGCAAACCTGTTTCAAGACCGCACCGAGAGCATTCTCTCTCTTCCCTTTCCCTTGTTCCCTCTCTTTGCCTCTTCTGCTGCTCCTTCTGCTGCCCCTCCCTCTCCCCCCTCTCAGGGCTCCAAGGCCCACCAAGGGGAGCTGTTTGGAGTGGCAAACCTGTTTCAAGACCACAGCGAGAGCATTCTGTCGGCTGAGATCATTGGCAGGGAGACGAGGCAGCAGCAGCAGCAGCAGCAGCAGCAGCAGCAGCAGCAGCAGCAGCAGCAGCAGGAGCAGGAGGAGGAGAGGAGAAAGCAGCAGCACGAAGCACTGCTTATTGTGCAGGTGCCTCGTGCCATGGCACCTGAAAGACCTGGCCAGTCACCTGAAGCACCTGAAGCCTCAGGTGGAGAGCACAGGCAGGATGGCACAGGAGGTGCAGGTGCAGGAGGAGGTAGAATAGCAGGGGCGGGTGAGAAGTACCCCTCTGGGAAGAAAAAGGCTGCGCAGGAGATGAATGTGACAAGCGGTAGAGGCAAGGGGAGGAGGCTGGACGATGAGGACAATGGAGTGGGTGTGCTGGCCCAGATAGTGTTAGCGAGGGAGGTGCCGGGAGCTCGGAAGCAGGAGATACCTGGACATGCCTTGGAATCTGGACATGCCTTGGGCTGTGGACATGCCTTGGGCCATGCACATGCCATGGGTTCAATACCTGATGAGCTTCTTGATGCTGGCGTGGCATACACCCATGTGAATGATGACGTTATCAGGGGTCACCATGGTGCGAGGACTAGCACTCCATTGGCCCCTTTGGCCCCACCACCGCTCGCCCGTCCAAGTACCCCCCCTCGTCCTCTTCCCCCCCGCCCTCCCCTTGTGAGTACAAGGGGAAAGGGGAAAAAGGATCAGACTACAGGGTCAATGGAGAGGACAGGTATGAGGGAGAGAGCTGGGGGGGAGAGTAGTAAGGTTGAGGAGAAAGGTGCAAGGAGAGGGAAGCGGAAGGCAAGTGTGCAACAGAAGGGGTCAAAACCCCTGAAAAGGACTAGTGAGAGTGGGGAAGAGGCTCGGACGGAGCAGCATTTGTTGCAGCAGCAGCAGCAAGGGGGGCTAGAGCAACGGAAGCAGCAACAAGCAGCGCCGACTTCCAAGGCGGAAGTGTTTGCACGCATGGCTGCTTGGGCTGGGGAACCAAGCGTAGAGGAATTCTCGAATAGAATATTCCAGATGGGTTGTCAAGAGCGATTAGCCAAGCTAGCTGAATTCAAGGCATGGGATGTTGCTACTAGTAAAAAATGTAAGTGATTTGTATACAAGTTGCATTGGGGCTAGTGTAAGAGAGAATTGCCAAGTTGTTGTACATGGCGAAATTAAGGCAGCTTATAGCGAAGCGAAGTGAGCTATCTTCAACCAGAGAAACTAGGGCAATCTGAATGTATCAGAAGAGGGGAGACCTGATTGGTTCGTCAGCCTTTTCTCCACGTAGCTTGGAGCCTCCAACCGCTCTCGTGGCTGTCGCTGGTTCGATCTCGAATTCCCGTCAACCTTCGGGAATCGCGAAGGCACCTTCGGCACGCGTAACAAAGTTTCACGAATAAGATCACTTGTCGCAATCAGCAAGTCGCGAATGTCGCCACCGTTGCCAGAAGTCGTTCCCCGTCAACTTCTAGGCTCGAATGGCTATTCTTCCTCTCCTCCCTCAGCCAACTTCAGTCATCTTGAGATTATCAGGTTTCACACTTGACTTAGGCTAGAGGTTATCGCCAGCTTTCCGAATCCATGGCGTCCAATGCCATGGGTTCGCTAAGGTTATCGCTCCTCTCGGCTCCGGCCCACGCTCCTCTGGAATTCACCCAGAGCGAGTTTCTCCAGTCAGGAAGAGCCTCTCAACGCCAGCTGGTTCGGTTGGCGAAAGGTAACGAGAGGTCCGCGAAATGCCGGTCTGTTCGTGAAGGTCGTAGCGCTACTGTCGACCCCTTGGCTGTAGCTATCAATGACCGCATTTCAGTTAATTCTCCGCCTTCGTCTAGCAGATTCTCCGGCGAAACAAATTCTCTGCGCGAGAACGTTTCGTCAGACGCACCTGGTGAATCTCCTGGTAACTCCAGAACGCATATTTCGCCAACCTCGCTCGAATGGCGTCCCGTGGAAAACCAGGACCCCGATTCCTCCGAGATTTCCACTTTCGTACTGTCGTCAAGAGGAGACGGCGCGACCGCTAACGGAACGACGGTAAACGGAACGAAGACGGAAAACGACAAGGACAAATCCGGATGGAGAACTCTGGCAGCAGGCCTGGATGAATCTCCGGGAATCTTCGCTTCAGAAGCAGAGGCAGCCATGGCTGCAGGCCAATCAGGTCGGCGTCGCCGGAGGAGCAAGATGTGGTCCTTAACGGAAAAGGGGTGGGTGCTGAAGAAAACCCTTCCTAAGGCTACTGCACGGGCTTCGCAGGCTGGTCTAAGCGCTGATAATGCCGCTGCTGCTGCTGCTGCCGCAGCTTCGCTAGGGGATGCAGTAGATGGGGTCGCCGTGGAGCAGAGCGGGAGCACAGGAACGGCGCAGCTCGGTGCTGAGGCGACTGAGTTCGGTTCCACCCGGTTCGAAGCGGTTGAGAAGCTAGAGGGGGAGGAGACGGCGGAGAGCAGTGCGGAGGACGTGGAGGTGCCGATCGGCAGTGACGGGGGGATCGAGGAGCGGAGCGGCATGGCGGCGCAGGAGATGAACGACATCGTGAGCGACTTCCTCCTGGAGTCCCGAATGAGCCGCGGAATCGGCAACGACGGTAAGTCGCAGCCTACATCATTGCAGGAGATAACGGCATCGTGAGTGATTTCCTGATGGGCTCTGCGTTTGAGTCGACTCATAAGTCATCTGGGGGGGATCGAGGAGCGGAGCGGCATGGCGGCGCAGGAGATGAACGACGTCGTGAGCGACTTCCTCCTGGAGTCAAGGTTGAGGCGAGGCATTGGAAACGACGGTAGGTGTCAGCCTTTGTCACAGCAGGAGCTGAGGCATCAGCAACGATGGTAGGTCACAGCGTTGGTGGCTTTTAATTTGGCTCAAACACGCCACAGCAGGAGATGAACGACGTCGTGAGCCATTTCCTGCTAGAGCCGCGGCATCAGCAACAGCGGTGAATCACAGCGTTTTTTTCTGTTCGTTCTCGCTTACTTTCAATTCCCGAAGGTGCCTCACCTGCGTTCGGAGGGGCCTGATGTGAAACGCTTCAGAACCTTTCTCCGACTGTTCTTCTCTGCGCCTCTCTGCGCCTCCCTCTGCGCCTCTCTGCGTCTCCCTCTGCGCCTCTCTGCGCCTCCCTCTGCGCCTCTCTGCTCCTCCCTCTGCGCCTCTCTGCTCCTCCCTCTGCGCCTCTCTCTGCACCTCTCGCCTCCACCTCACCTCCCCCTTTCCCCTCCAGCCCGCCTGATCCAGCTGCCCCCCCGAGCGGCCGCTGCACTGCGCGCGGTGCTGCAATGGACTCCCCCTGTCCCAACGGACGACATTTCCCGTCCATCATTCCCCGTCCCCCCCCTCCTCCCCCCACCCACCCGTCCCTCTTCCCCCCCCCCTCCCTCCCCACCCTGCCCAGGCGGTCTGAGCCAGCTTCCCCCCGGAGCGGCCGCTGCGCTGCGCGGAGCGCTGCGGTGGGCTCCGCGTGCGCGGAAGAATGAGGACCCCAAGCGGCTGAAGATCAACCTGGATCTGGACATCTACCGCGCGCGCAACTTCTTCCGCATCGGGAAGGCGCAAGAGGCGGAAGCGCTGATGCGCAAGGTAGGCGGAACGGGGGAATACGTGGGGAGGGAGCGAAGAGGGGGGGGCGAGGGGGGAGAAGTCGGGGAAGGGGGGGGAAGAGGAAGGGAAGGGGCACAGTTCGGGCGGTAGAAGAGACGTATGCATCGAGTGAAAAGCCGTTCTCCCACCACCTTTCCCTATTTTTCTGCTTCCCTCGCCCCTACCACACCCCCCCCCACCCTCTCCCCCCTCCCCTTCACTCCTCCCCAACCCCACTCTTCCAGGCTGTGCGCGACTGACCGGACGACGGGCTGCCATACGTAGCGCTGGGGCGCATGCTGCGGCGGAAGGGGTGACTCAGATTCCCCCTTGCTTCCGCTTCGCACCCACTCTAACACTTCCCCGTTCCCCAGGCTGTGCGCGACTGGCCGGACGACGGGCGGCCGTACGTGGTGCTGGGGCGCATGCTGCAGCGGAAGGGTCGACTGGGTGAAGCGCGCCGAGTGTTCGAGGACGGGTGCCAGGCGCTGGGCGGAGATAACGCGTTCATCTGGCAGGTGCGGAACTCGGTTGGTGGGGAGTGGGAGGGGGAAGGGAGGTGAGGGGGCTGTGTTTGGGACGAGGTAGTGAGGAGGGGGTTGTTGGTGGGAGAAGGAAGGGAGGAGGGGGTTGTTGGTGGGAGAAGGTAGGGAGGAGGGGGTTGTTGGTGGGTGGAGGGAGGTGGAGAGGGCAAGGACGAGGGGATGGGAGGGTGTGGGTCCCACACTTTGTACCCGTCTCAAACCGTGCTCCCCTGACCCCTCTCGCCTGACCCTTGTCGTGAACGCCTCTGGGCACCCTCTCGTCCCTCGTCTTCCCTCCCGTTCTCACTCCCTCTCCTTCTCGTTTTGCCGTCTCACTCCCTCCCCCCTTCCCCCCCTCTCCTCTCCCCTCTTCTCCCTCCCCATCAGACCTGGGCAGTGCTGGAGGCACAGGCGGGCAATGTAGAGAAAGCGCGCAAGCTGTTTGATGCTGCCACGGTGGCGGATGAGAGACACGTGGCAGCATGGCACGGGTGGGCGGTGCTGGAGCTGAAGCAGGGGAATGTGCGCCGGGCGAGGGAGCTGCTGCAGAAGGGGCTGAAGCTGTGCGGCGGGAACGAGTACATATACCAGGTACAGTGCCTCGGCCTTATAACGAGTTCATGTGCCTACAAACGAGTATGTCTGTAGGGGGGGGGGGGGTTGAAGCAGGGGAATGTGCGCCGGGCGAGGGAGCTCCTGTCGAAGGGGCTGAAGCTGTGCAGCGGGAATGAGTACATCTACCAGGTACGGTGTGTGTTCCTTGTAACGAGTCTGTCTTCAAACGAGTATGTCTGTTAGGGGGAGCTGGAGCAAGGTAATGGGCGGGTTGCAGACGCAAGGGCGCTCTTCCTCCACGTCACGAGGATGAATGGCAGGAGCGCTGCTAGAGGGGTTTCACGCACCTCCACTCCAACCCAACTTCCATGTAACCTCACCGTACACCCCCCAACTCCTCCCCCCCCCCTCCCCCCCCCGTCCCCTTCCCCCTTCAGTCCCTGGCGGTGATGGAGGTGCAGAATGGGCGCGTGGCGGAAGCAAGGGTGCCTCCAGGCCACAAGGATGAACGTCACGAGCGCTGATAGAGGTGGCTTGACGCACCTCCACCCCCCTCCCCCCCCCTTCCCCCACACAGACACTGGCGGTGATGGAGGTGCAGAATGGGCGCTTGGCGGAGGCGAGGGCGCTCTTCCTCCAGGCCACAAGGATGAACGGAAAGAGCGCTGCCAGCTGGCTGGCTTGGGCGCTCCTGGAGGCACAGCAGGGAGACGCCGCCTCCACTCGCCTGCTCTTCCAGGTACGACCTCCCCGTGGTGCTGCTGTTCCAGTTAGTACCTTGCTGCCAGCTGGCTGGCTTGGGCGCTGCTGGAAGCGCAGCAGGGTGACGCCGCCTCCACTCGCCTGCTCTTCCAGGTACGACCTCCCTCAAATGCTCTAAGAGCTCTCCAGCGTGCCCTAGGGGCCAGTCCCAAGAACCCCTTACACGTGGCATGCATGGGGGCTGTTAGAGCCAACTCACACCGTCCCTTTTCCTTCGCTCGCCTTTCTGACATCCCATGCCCCCATTCCCCCAGTTCCCTGTATTCCAGCGCGCCCTGTGCGCCAGTCCCAAGAACCCCAACACGTGGCACGCGTGGGGACTGCTTGAGGCGGCTCAAACCCCGCATTCTCTTTTCCTTCCTCGCCCTCCCACTCTCCATCCGACTCTCCTGTCTTTCTCCCTCCAGCGCGCCCTGGGCGCCAGTCCCAAGAACCCGTACACATGGCAGGCGTGGGGGCGGTTTGAACCCATGCAGAGCCCACGACCGCAATCTTATTTCCCTCCTCGCCCTCTGCTCTCCACCGCACTCGTCTCTCTCTCCCTTTTATCCCCCCAGCGCGCCCTGGGCGCCAGTCCCAAGAACCCCTACACGTGGCAGGCGTGGGGGCTTTTTGAAGCGGCCCAGGGGAGGTACGACCGGGGGAGGCTGCTGCTGCAGAGAGGGGCGCAGCTCAACCCTAAAGACGCTGCGCTGCTGCAGGCGCTGGCTCTGCTGGAGTATGAGTGCGGCTTCACAGGAACGGCCAGGGAGCTGTTCAGCCAGGCGTCTCTTGTCGACCCCAACCACCAGCCTGTGTGGACGGTGAGTGGAGTGAGTTAGGTAGTCAGGCCAGGTGTGCCAGTGCTTGAGATCCTAAAGACGCTGCGCTGCTGCAGGCGCTGGCTCGGCTGGAGTATGAGTGCGGCTTCACAGGGAAAACGAGGGAGCTGTTCAGCCAGGCGTTGATCGTGGATCCCAACCACCAGCCAGTGTGGACGGTGAGTGGACTGTAGTAGATAGGAGTTAGGCGTGCGCACCTCAACCCCAGGGACGCCGCTCTGCTGCAAGTGCTGGCTCTGCTGGAGTATGAATGCGGCTCCACAGGGACGGCCAGAGAGCTGTTCAGCCAGGCGTCTCTTGTTGACCCCAACCACCAGCCAGTGTGGACGGTGAGTCTTCCAAGCTATAAGTGTGCTGTTGAAACCAACAACTATGTTGATCCTCCCTCTCCTCCCCTCCCTCTCTCCTCCCATTCCTCTCTTTTCTCCCTCTCTTACTCTCCTTCCAATCATCGACATTCGCCATTCCAAAACCCCCATCACCCTTCCCACATACCAGGCGTGGAGGTGGATGGAGGGGAAGGAAGGCCGGGTGCAGCGAGCCAGGGAGCTCTACCAGAAGGCAGTGGAGTGGAGGCCAATGATGCATGTCTACCAAGCATCCCTCGTCTCTCTCCACTCACCTCCCATCCCTCTGTCTCCTCGCTCTTCTCACTCTCCTCCACTCTCGCCTTGCAGGCGTGGGGGTGGATGGAGTGGAAGGAGGGCCGGGTGCAGCGAGCCAGGGAGCTCTACCAGAGGGCCGTTGAGGCCAACGACTCGTCGCCCAACGCGGCCAGAGTGTTCCAGGTGAGCCGCATGAGTCAACCAAGCCAAAGGGTGCCAGAGTCTTTCACATATGCACCATAGGTTGTTGCAAGATTGTTGCTGTTAAGCCTGGCATGGGCGCTGTTCAAGCGGGCACTGGCAGCAGGCTGTGGGTTGATCTTTCAATCCGATTAGATTCTTTCTCTCCCGCTCCCTCTTCCCTTTCAGGCATGGGCGGTGCTGGAAGAACGGGAGAACAACAGAGGGCTGGCGCGAGCGCTGTTCAAGAGGGCACTGGCAGCAGGCTATGGGTTGCATATCACTTGCATTACATTTCACCCCTCCTCCTACTCCCCCACCTCTCTTAGGCATGGGCGGTGCTGGAAGAACGAGAGGGCAACATAGGGCTGGCGCGGGCGCTGTTCAAGAGGGCACTGGCAGCAGACTCAGGCAACTCTGTGGTGTGGCGGTCATGGGCGGCCATGGAGGAAAGGCAGGGCAACGCCGTCAGGGCAGAAGAGCTGCGTCTGCTGCGCCTGCAGCAGGTGAGGGTTTTGAACGTATCTCAGGAGTCACGCATTGTTTATTCAGAGGGCAGTATGGGTTGACTCAGAGGTCTCATGGGCTGAGGTCTCATGGGCTGCCATGGGCAACACGGTCAGGGCAGAGGAGCTCTGGCTGCTGCGCCTGCAGGAGGTGAGGAGGGGTCAGCGTCAGGTGATGTGGGGGATGCAGGCAGGGGATTTGACTCTAGTGTCTCATACAGCTGATTCAGAGGCCTCATGGACCTTCATGTAGGAGAGGCAGGGCAATGCAGCAGCAGCAGCAGGTGAGTCTGGGTGTGAGGGCCAACTATCGTCTGCATAAAGGCTCACTTCAGCCCCACACGGGCCCTCAATTCCCCTCGCTCTCCTCTTTCCCTGTCCTTGTCTCACCCAACAGCGCACTGAAGTGGTGGAGTCGACCTCATGGGACCTGGGGGGCATCATAGGGCCGGCCATCGACCGCATGAAAGCCCTCTTCAGCCCCACGCGGCCCATGCCATTCTCCCCGCCTTACGCTGACAACTCCAGTAGCAGCAGCAGCAGCAGCAGCAGCAGCAGCAGCAGCAGCAGCAGCAGCAGCAGCAGTGCCACCACCACTACCGAGGCCCTCAACAGCAGCAGTAACGGTGATAACAGTGGTAGCAGTAACAGCAGCAAGGGTGCCAACAGTGGTGGTGCTGTGGGGGGTGAGGCAGAGGGGGGTTCTGCGCCTCTCCTGGACGAGTACGGGGATGAGGTGGAAGAATTTGACGTGGACAAATTTTTAGCTGCCCGGCTGCCGAAACAATTTGCGAAGCTGCTGGATAATGTGGATGGAGTGGGGAAGAGCATCTGGAGGAAGCCCCTTACTGTAGAGGGCATGAGACAGAGAAGGGTTGTTGGGGAATTGGAGAGGGAGATCTTTTGAGGTGGGAAGGAGGTGTCTGGATGCTGGGTTGGGAAGTTGGCAAGGATGTGTGCTCTGCCTCATGCTTGGGTTGGTGTCTTCTACAAGCCTTGTGTGGTATTAGGGAGAATTGGCAGTGGCCAACACTACTGGCTGCTGTTTCTGTACGTTTCATTCAAGCATGACTGGTTGTACAATGTACTCACTCTACAAGGAACGATGCAACTTATACGAGTTTGTCCAGGCTGTGTTTGTTGTAGTGTAAGATTAGTATGAATTCCATGAGGAATTCATGTGCACGTCTTCGGTATGCTTATATTGGCCGAATCTGACCTAGGGGTGTTATTCAAAGCGAGGTGACAGTATATGCGGCGCCTGTTTTAACGGAAGTCCGCATTACACAGAAACCCGAAGTTCAATACAAGCCACAACTTGCTAACAAAGGCAACAACCATAAATCACACATTAACCTGCTAAAACCCCAGCAGCGAAGTAATCTACAGCGCAACTTCTGGGTCTGCGGCTTACCGCGTCCATTGTTCCAGCTTAGGGTTTCAGCTCAGCGTGAGCACCTAACTCCTCCCAGTCGTTAGCAGCGAAGTCTTCGAATAGGGACCCGTCGATCTCGCTGATCGAGTGATACCTCCTGTGTCCCTTCACCGGCGTCAGCTGCGCAACCGGCGATTTCGCCGGGCTAGACCAGTACTTGCTGTGGTGGCCGGCAATCGCGGCGGTTTGCGAAACAGAATAGCTCCCGCGCGGCGAAGGCGACTGCAGATACTCCAGGGATCTACTAGCCGTGATCCCGTGGCTAGCATCACTTTCAGTGATACTAATAGTAAGCTCCGAGCCGCGGATGCCTCCGGCCTTCGCAGACCACGGGCCGCTGCTGCTCCAGAGTGAAGTCACCTCGCATGACATGCTCTGGGATCTGCGGTGATGCGGGCGCCGCGCGGCAGGGGCGGACTGGGCCACATCCGAAGAGCCGAAGTCAGAGCGAGCGGGAGTTGTAATACTTCCCCCAGTGGAAGAATTAATTCCCCACCTACTTCTCCCGATGATGGGGGATGTGCTTGCGCTCCTGTTTTCGCCTCTCGGAGATGCGTCGCCGCCGGGGGTTGCCGCTTCCGAAGCGTCGAAGGCACTGCCAGTGGCAGGAGTTGTTGCGAAGGCGATTGGCTCCATGACGAGCGGCGAAGAAGGCTGGCGTGCGAAGGCCGACTGCGCCATGAAGAACTTCGTCAGAGCCGCGAGTGCGAATTCGCGAGTGATCGCGAGCGTTCGCGAGCACCTCTTCGCGCCGCTTCGTGCCGCCGCAAGCAAGCACTGAACTTGATTCCGAGAAACGGGAACGAGATTTAGCAGTTGCTGAGGATTCGACTGGCAGTACTAGTGCTTCTAACGTCAATTTCGCGTGGAGGTAATAGAGATGAGCGTCGGAATTGGACTGAGAGGACGAGACCATGGCTGCTTTGATGTACTACAAGCAGCCTGCTTGATGTAAGGGGAGGCGAACGCGACGACGATCTGAGCATTGCGCGTTCCACAGTGTCGCAGAGTCGCAGCGGAGAGCGACACTCCGTAATGGAGGAGCGCCGATCTGCTTGCCGCGGCGTTGTGTTCAGACTGTGTGGCACACAGGCTATGTGAAGGCGGGGGAAACATGCAGGCGAGCAGCCAGCGAGGCTCACAGGCGGGTAGCCAGTGAGACACACAGGCAGACTTCAGGCAGGATCGTTATCAATGCTGCTGCTGAGTGGCAGCAGCATCGGAAACTGTGTGAGGAGCCATAGGCTCGTATACTGACGTACGAAGTGAACCCCCCTTGCCGCGATTTCTGGGATTTTCACCTCTCGTAACGAGGGATATGAGAAATGAAGCTCCTCGCAGGCTCGCTCGCACCCACCTTGTCACGAATTTTGCGAATTTCACACGAGTGTTGGGATTCTCCGCGTGGGAATTTCTTCTGGAGTCCGACGCGGAGACATGGAGACATGGACTCGCTCGCACAGCAGAGCTCCGATCGGAACGCGGAGAGTCGGAGCTCGCACGGCAGCGCGCATGGTTTGTGCCTTTGCCTGCATCCGCACGAGCGAAGGACCAAGTCACAGCTGGTGGGAGGAGGAAAGGGAAGAATCCGCCATGGCTGCATTCGCCAGCTGTGGGGGAAGCGGGAGGGGCTGGTTGTGTCTTCATGCTGCAAACCAGACTTGCCCTGCGAGCCGCGGCCTAAGGTTACTGTTCGGTTCTGACAGACAGTCTCGGAGTGAGCCTCAGTGTGAATATGTTGCCCTCAAATCCCTCGAATCCTGCAAATTCTGTCGGTGCCTTTTCCTTCGTCTGTTTCTGTTCCTTCGTCAAGCTTCGACTGTGGTGTTCGTTCTCCATTTCTCTACATTTTGAGTTTCGACTGTGGGTGCGAATCTCAGCACCCACACATAAATGGTAACTCTGTCGTATTATAAATGGTAACTCTTTAGAGTAAACCGTCGCATAAATGGTAACTCTGCCGTGTCATTCCTTCCCATCCCATCCCGGGAGATTCGTAGAGATCCAGATGTAAGGGCGCGGGACATCGGTTAAGTTACACAAATTCCGAACCATTATGTAAGGAATGAGTAATTCCTTACTGATGCTTACTACAGGGCGTACGACTCGAACAGTCCCGAACCAGCGATAGGGTTCCAGACCTTTCAGTTCGAGCCTCCTGGGCCTTTCCGCACCTCGCTACGACACATCGAGGCCCTTCGACACTTTTCCCGAACCTTCCGATCCTACGTCTAGGATCACCCTAGGCTTTCTATGTCAAATGTAACTTAGGCTGTTACTGTAGACTATACTGGATTGTGCCTTAGAGGGTACAACACCCTAGTCTATATATCCTTGTACACACACATTCTAGTTCAATCATTTTCTTTCTGATATGGTATCATAGTAGGTAAGATCCCCCCCTAGCCCGCTCACGCTTCCGCCCCTACGTTCCTAGCCGCCCCCCTGGCCGTCGCGCTCGTCCCTAGCCAGCCCCCTGGCCGTTCGCGCCCGTCCCTAGCCGCCCCCCTGGCCGTTCGCGCCCATCCCTAGCCGGCCCCCTGGCCGTTCGCGCTCGTTCCTAGCCGCCCCCCTGGTCGTTCGCGCCTGTCCCTAGCCGGCCCCTGGCCGTCGCGCTCGTCCCTAGCCGGCCCCCTGGCTGTCGCGCTCGCCCTTTGCCGGCCCCCTAGCCGTCGCGCCCGTCTCTAGCTGGCCCCCTGGTCATCGCACCCGCTCCTAGCCGGCCCCCTGCCCGTCGCGATTGCTCCTAGCCGGCCCCTGACTGTCGCGCTCGCCCCTAGCCGGCCCCCTGGCCGTCGCGATCGCTCCTAGCCGGCTCCTGACCGTCGCGCTCGCCCCTAGCCGGCCCCCTGGCCGTCGCGATCGCTCCTAGCCGGCCCCCCCTGACCGTCGCGCATGCCCCTAGCTGGCTCCCTAGCCGTTCGCGCCCGTCCCTAGCCGGCCCCCTGGCCGTTCGCGCCCGTCCCTAGCCGCCCCCCTGGCCGTTGAGCCCCTCCTAGCCGGCGCCCTGGCCGTTTCGCGCCCGCTCCTCGCAGGCCCACTGGCCGTTTGAGCCCGCCCCTAGCCGTCGCGGCTGCTTCTAACCGCCGTCGCGGCCGCTTCCTGCCGTCCCTCGGCCGCTCCTAGTCGTCCCGGCCGCCCCTCGCCGTCGTGGCTGCCCCTAGCCGCCGCCGCTGCCGTCTCCAGCCGCCTCACGGTCGCTCCTGCCGTCGCGGCCGCCCCTCGCCGCCGTCGCGGCTGTCCCTGGCCGCCGTCGTGGCTGCCCCTGGCTGTCGTCGCGGCTGTCCCTGGCCGCCGTTGCGGCTGTCCCTGGCCGCCATCGCGGCCGTGTCTACTTGCCGCCCGCCGGCCGGCCCCTGCATTTGCGCCGTCGCCGGCCCGCCGCTGCCTCGGGTTCGGCCCGTTCTTCCCGATCAGCACCGCCCTCCGAACCCCCCCCGGTACCGTACTGCATTGCTTTGCACCGCACTGCACCGCTTTGTACCGCACTGCACCGCACTGTACCGCACTGCACCGCTTTGTACCGCACTGCATTGCACTGTACCGCACTATACCGCACTGTACCGCACTGCACTGCACCGCACTACACCGCACTGCACAGCACTGCACCGCACTGTCCTACTCTACACTGCCCTCTATTGTCACTCATGGCGGCGGTGCTTTGCTTTGACGCTGAGGGCCAGCCGATTGAGTTTGATGCGTGGCTTGCTGACCTCCGTCACCATCTCATTGGTCAGCGGCAGGATGGCCACTCGCTGTCTGTCCATCTTGATGGTACCCCTCCCGTGCCCTGACCCCCCCGCTGACCTGTCTCCTGACCCCTCGTCCGCTGAGCATGAGTCCGCTGCAGCCGCTGCCCTTGCTCGCTCTGTCTGGCTCTCCCGTGACGCTCTTGCACAGCTTGCTATTAGCAATGCCCTCCCCCCGTCCGAGCGACCTCGCTTCAGGTCTATCACCACTGCCCAGGCTTTCCTAGATGCTGTTGTCCAGCGCTATTCCACCCCGCCTGCTGCCTCGGTTGGTCGTCTGATCCTCCCCATGCTCTTTCCTGACCTTGCGTCGTTCCCCAATGTCGCCGTCCTGGCCGCTTACCTGCGCACCATAGACGAGACCTGGCGTGCTGCCTGCACCCCCACACAGCTTCTAGCCCACCAGCCGCCCCTCACCTCTACTCTCTACCTGCTAGCCACCCGCCTTCCTGACCGTCTTGCCACTGCTCGTGACCGCTTTCTTAGCGTCCACCCAGCAGACCTTACCCTCACTGACTTTGTTGACACCCTGTCCGCTATAGAGGCCCGCCACCGCTCTATCGCTCAGACCAGCGGTACTGTGCCGGTCCCTATCTTTCAGGGTTGTGCCCTGCTCAGTGCACCTTCTCCGACGGTTCTGCTGCTGTGGCTGAGACTGCCGCTGCCGCACAGGTTCGTCCGGGGAAGGGTCGCCACCCCAAGGCTGGACGTGGCGACGGGGGTGGGGGTGCGGGTGTAGGTGGTGCTGGAGTTGGGTCACCTAGTGGTGGTGCTGACGCAGGGACCCTGACAGGTGCAGCCGAGCAGCAGTCTCAGCAGTCGCCGGTGTTGCCGCAGCCACCGCAGCTGCAGCCGTCGCCGCAGCCGCAGCAGCAGCAGAGGCAGACGAGTCGTCTTCCGCCTGGGTGGCCCGGCGCTGGTGGTAGCGCTGGACGTGGTGGTGGTGCGCGTGGTGGGCTGCCGAGTGGTGGTTCGGGTGCCGCGCGCTGTCAGTACCTGCTTCAGACCGGTCCTCGACGTGACTTCGTTTGCGGTAAGATCGGTCATACCTCCGTCCGCTGTTTCCGTCGCCTGGACGACCTGTTTTGTCAGCGTTTCGGCCAAGTTGCCCGAGCTCCCAGACTGGCACAGCTTGCTTAGTCGTAGGGTTCAGATTTTTTATCTGGACATGGATGAGATTGTTGCTGCTCTACATGTGATGTATGCTAATGACTCTAGTGTGCTTCCGTCTTCTTACCCCATGTTGCCTAGTATAGGTGTGCCTTTGTTAGACTCCCCTGCCGCGTCAGGCATAGGATCCCCTGCTTTGTTTAGCCTTGGTGTTTCCGTCGCTACTTCGCCTCCGGCCGCCACTGCCGCGCTCTCCTTCACCCTCGACTCTGGCACTTCCCGGTGCTTCTTCCGCGACTCCACCACGTTGACACCGCTTCCTGTCCCTGCCGCCGTCTCCCTGGCTAACCCCTCCTCTGACCCTGTAGTCGCCCGCAGTTCCACCACCCTCCCCTGCCTGGTGGTTCCTTCGGGCTCTCTTACAGGCCTGCACATCCTCTCGTTCTCCAGGAACCTAGTTGGTGTCGGCTGCCTCCAGGACCTTGGCGTCACCACTACGTTCCCTGGTCACGCGCGGTACGCTGTCTGTACCGAGGCCGCCACTAGTGCCCCCCTTACCACGTTCCCCCGGGACCCGGTGTCCGGACTGTTCACACTTGACACTGTGAACCCCCCGGCTGGGACCCCCCCTCAGGTGGCTGCGTCTACCCAGGTTGCTGCTGCCTGCTCCTGTCGGTCACTCACCCACCCGACTCTCCTGTGGCACCACCGTCTAGGTCACCCTGCACTCCCGCGTCTGCGTCACATGTCACAGTACAGTCTCGTCCTAGGCCTCCCTGGGTCGTTCTCTTAGTTTCCCTCCTCCCTTGCCCCACCTTGCACGCCTTGTGTCGAGGGCCGGCTTCGTCATGCTCCTCACTCCTCCTCGTTTCCCCCTACCGCCGCACCGCTACAGACTCTGCACATGGACGTCTGGGGCCCCGCCCCCGTCCATGGGTCGCGTCGAGTGCGCTACTTCCTAGTGCTTGTCGACGACTACACGCGCTACACCACTGTGTTCCCCCTGGAGCGGAAGGCCGACGTGCCTGACGTTCTTATCCCGTGGCTTGTCGCTGTGCGTGTCCGTCGCGGTCTCCCTGTCTTGCGCCTCCACTCTGACCGTGGTGGCGAGTTTGCCTCTGGTGTCCTTGGTCGTTTCTGTCGTGCGGAGGGCATCACCCAGTCGTTCACCTTGCCGGACTCCCCGCAGCAGAATGGGGTCGCTGAGCGACGCATCGGTTTGGTCATGGAGGTGGCTCGTACCTCCATGATCCATGCCTGTGCACCCCATTTTCAGTGGCCGTTCGCTGTTCACTACGCCGCTCACCAGCTTAACCGGTGGCCGCACCCCCTGCAGCCTCAGGTTTCGCCGACCCTCCTTTGGTCTGGGTCACCTGGTGACGCGTCTGCGTTCCACTTCTGGGGCTGTCTTGCTCACGTTCGTGCCTCTGGCACGGACAAGCTCACTGCCCGCACCCTTCCCTGTGTCTTCCTCAGCTTCCCCCTTGACGCGTCTGACTGGCACTTCTACCACCCGCTGTCTCACTGGTTCTTTCATTCCCGTGACGTCACCTTTGACGAGTCAGTCTCCTTCTTCCGCCGCTTCCCTCACCGAGGTCCCCCGGTTACCCCCCCCCTTATTCCTGGTCACCCCTTCCCCAGTCGTCGCCGCCCCTCCTCCTCCCCCTCCCCGTCCTGCCCCCTCTGGTGTGTCCCACGTCACCCCACTTACGTCGGTTGTACCGGTTGAGGAGTCTACTGACTCTGGTAGTCCTGCGGCGCAGTCCTCGCCGCCTGCCCCTTCTCCTCCCCCTCCTCCGCTGCCTCCGCAGCCGCAGTCGCCACCGCTGTCACAGCCGTCGTCACCGCCGCCACCGTCGCCGCAGCCGTCGTTGCGATCGCCGCCGCCGCAGCAGTCACCGCATCAGTTGGTTGCCTCTGGGGGTGCCGGAGTTGGGGTGGGTACTAATCCTGGGACTCCTGTCGTGTCTTTTCCCGGCGGGCCTGGGGGTGGTACCAGTGCTCGAGGGGTTCTGAGCTCTTGGGGTGTTTCTTCAAGGGGTGCTGGTGTGGAGTGTTCTGGAGGTAGCCACCCGGCAGCTTGTGGTCCCGGTGTCGGCGTCACACCGCCGTCACAGCAGTCCCCGCCGGTGTCCGCTCTTCGCCTGCTCGGCCTTCCGTCCCCTGACCCCGTGCCTGTGCCTCCTCCTCCTCCTGTCTCCGGCCCTGTGTTCCCTCCTCCGGACGCGTCTCCGGCCCGTTGCCCCCCTCGTTCCCCTCTTGTGTCCCCTCCTCTGTCTCCTGACCCGACTCCCCCGTCTCACGTCTGGTCTCGCCGTCCCTCCCGTGCTCGACCTGTCTCCCCTGTCTCGCACTCTCACCCTATGTTGCTTCGTTCCCACGCGTCCTATCCTCCCCTTCTCCCGTCGCCCCCTCCGTCGTCCCTTGTCGTTGCTCCCCCCCCTCTGTCTGACTACCTGCGTGCCGCTCGTCCTCTTGTTCCTCGAGTCCCTGCCTCTCTCGTTACCGACCCGTCTTTTCCGGTTTCGAGCCTTGACGCCCTAGTCGCTACGGTCGCTGACTTCGCCTCTACCCGCCGCCTTGACTACGCCACCGCTCTGGTCTCTGACCCTTCCTATCCTCCGTTTGTCGGGGGTGCTCCTGCCCTTGGCAGTGACGTCCTGGAGGACCGCCAGTACGAGCTTTCTTTCTTGTCCGAGGCTGCTCCCCATCTCTGTTCCATGCTTCTAGTCCCTGAGGGTGACCCCGACGCTTTCAACATCCCGACCCCTCGCACTTACGCTGAGGCGGTCTCGGGACCCTGGGCCTCTCAGTGGATAGCTGCCATGGAGCAGGAGATGGCATCTTGGAGATCCACCGGCACCTACGTCGACGCAGTTCCCCCACCTGGGGTGAACGTAGTTGATGGCCGCTGGCTCTTCAAGGTGAAGCACCCCCCTGGAGAGCCGCCTGTGTTCAAGGCGCGCTACGTGGCTAGAGGTTTCAGTCAGCGTGAGGGGGTGGACTTCTTCCAGACCTTTGCTCCGACCCCGAAGATGACTACTCTTCGGGTGCTGCTACACGTAGCTGCTCAGCGTGACTACGAGCTTCACTCCCTCGACTTCTCCACTGCATTTCTTCACGGCAGCCTACACGAGCAGGTCTACCTGCGTCGCCCTCAAGGATTCACTGGCACCTTCCCTCTTGGGACCTAGTGACTCCTACGGCGTCCTGTCTAAGGCCTACGGCAGGCTCCCCGTGAGTGGCACGATACGCTATGTGCTACCCTTGCTGACCTGCAGTTCTTTCCGTCCTCTGCTGACCCCTCACTCTTCGTTCGTGCTGGCCAGACTCCGTTCTACATCCTCGTTTACGTGGATGATCTGGTCTTTGCCACAGTAGACAGGGACGCACTGGCCTCGGTGAAGGCAGAGCTTCTGAAGAGACACACGTGCACTGACCTTGGAGAACTGCGCCATTACCTTAGTTTGCAGATCTCCAGGGACAGAGCAAAGTGCACCATCACTTTGACTCAGTCACACTTGGTGCGCCAGGTCCTTCAGAGGTTCGGCCTTCAGTTCTTCTCTGCACAGCCCACCCCTCTGCTTGTAGACCACAGACTCTCTGCTTCAGTTCGTGAGGAGTCAGTAGAGCCTAGTGGTCCTTACGTAGAACTGGTGGGTTGCCTCATGTACCTGATGACTTGCACCCGCCCAGATCTCGCATACCCTCTCAGCATCCTGGTTCGCTTTGTGGCGACACGCAGACACCGACCGCAGCACTGGTCTGCCGTTAAGAGGGTTTTGCGTTATCTCACAAGTACATCGGGCATGGGGTTAGTGCTAGGAGGACGCAGGCCAGTGGTCCTTACTGGACACTCAGACGCTTCTTGGGCAGACGACCCCGAGACCCTTAGGTCCTCACAGGGCTACTGCTTCAGCCTTGGTTCAGGTGCCGTCTCGTGGAGAGCTACCCGCTCCTCGTCTGTTGCCCAGTCCAGCTGTGAGGCCGAGATCTACGCCGGTGCCATGGCGGCACAGGAGCTCCGCTGGCTGACCTTCTTGCTCACTGACTTAGGTGAGCGGCCTAGCTCTGCCTCGGTCCTGTACGCTGACAACAGGGCCATGATCCTCCTGTGTCAGGAGCCTCGACTCGAGGGCAGAGCGAAGCACATTCAGCTACGGTACGTCCTCCTGCGTGAGCTGCAGCAGCGTCGCCAGGCACGCATAGTACACTTGGCCTCCGGTGCCAACACATATGATATCTTTACGAAGGCGCTTGCGCCTAAAGATCATCAGCGGCACTGTGTACAGGTGGGTCTCGTTCCTGTAGCCTCTCACTTGCTAGGGCCTTGACTTTGTACTGTCCTTTATATATATATTTTACCTAGACTGGCCTTGTGGCCTCTCCCAGTGGTTGGACTAGTAGTGCCGCCCTGGGCTTGCTCTTGCCTTGTCTGTACTCCTTTTGACTGGTGTTTAGACCCTTGTCTCAGAGGCCGGACTAGTAGTGCCGCCCTGAGCTGCTTCTTCCCTTGTTAGGCACTGCCCCGATATAGTCTAGGGGGTGTGTCAAATGTAACGTAGGTTGTTACTGTAGACTAAACTGGATTGTGCCTTAGAGGGTACAACACCCTAGTCTATATATCCTTGTACACACACATTCTAGTTCAGTTATTTCCTTCTGATATTCTATATATTGTATTGTCTTTTATTTTATTGTCATTCACTCGTTCACAGTTTCGCCATTGCCCTCCGCGCTACTCCGCAGTCCCATTCATAACACTTGGTATTCAGAGCCACTTTCCTCACCTGCTGGGCTTCCGAGGGCATAACGCTTTTTTTTTTTTTTTTTTTTTTTTTTTTGGAGAGCCTTCCCCTCGAGGGCGGTTGTGTCCGTCCTGACATGGCGAAGATTTTGAAGAGTGTTTCCGGTATGTTGTTTATTTCGCATATCGTCAAAGGGGCTTCGGTTGCAATTTCGGAAAATTCGGCAAGCAGCAATTACGATTCGGATTGGTGTCCGAATGGAGCGATGAGCTCGTCACGAGACGACAAGCTCGCGGATATCCCCAGGTGAAATGGATTTCGTCAGGAGCGCGTGTAGTAGACGTGGCTGCATGTTGAAGTGTAGCTGATGTCAATGGGCTCGGCGTTTCCGACAGGCGACATGCAGGTGAAAACGGGACTTCGGATACTGTTCAGCAAACACGGCGTTGGAGTTTTTGGCATGACCAAGGATCGCACGGCAGCACACGTGGGGCTCAGGCACGGAAATTTTCGAGGAGTACTGACCTCGAAATTGTTTCGCGTGACCTGCCCGCCTGGAGGTGTAATTCGTCTGCCCTGGAGTTTTCGAGCTCGGCGAGTCTGGATTCCCGCAGAGGAAGCCATTTTCGTGGTCAGAAATTATACCCCACGATCCACAGAGGACGACCAGCAACTACCCTCGGGTCGAGTTTACGTGTCATCCGGCGGGTCGCCGCTAAAAGTCAACGACGAAGAGCTGAAGCAGAGAAGGAGAACGCCTGGGAACAGCCGGGAAATTTGAAGGAGTCAGCGGCAAACGGATCCTCCCGACTGACTTGGCTGGGTCGCCTGATTTTCAGCATCTCCACCGGGTGGTAGTACGATACATGCTATCGACTGCCCCCGGACGAATAAAGGAGGATGAGCTTGCGGATGACCCTGTGTTGGTGGATAGAAGAAAAATTTTCGGCGCTACACGACAGGTGCACGATCTGTGAAAATTGTACGCTCTACAGTGGGAGGCGCGAGAAACAAGTTAACGAAAATAACGAAGGATTTTTGCGACAACGATCGGATGGTACGCGGAGCTCGAGTCCGATACGAACGGGGAGGACGTGTCGTCGAAAATGACGGAGCCGCGAGTTTTTTTAAAGAACGTGCGCGATACTGTTTTGGAGAACGACAAACGTGGGCGCTGGGTGAACAGTGGCCTACGAGGGGTTTTACTCTGGAAGCAGCAGTTGAAAAAATTGCAGCAGTTTGGAGCTGATTGTTGCAGAAGCGTAATTTTTCAGGGAGGGGAAGGAGAATCCCTCACGTAAGCTGCAAATCGGTTGCCCGCGAATTAGACTGATTAATTCGCCCAACTACGATAGCGTTTGCGCTTACGTGAGTACGGGCACACGATGGATTCACCCCTGCTCTGGAGTGTATTCAAATGGAGCTTTGGGTTACTGTTGCAGTGGGAAAAACGTGTTGCCGTCACTGAAATTTTGGAGTCACGCAGGAGTCTTCAAGGATTATCCCAGAGTTGCGGGGCTATGATCGAAGACTCGGCTGCGAGGACTTATTCGGGGATTTACCTGGACAGGCGCAATGATGGGTGAACGTCGGCGCGTCGCTAAACGTTGGGTATTTTCCGGGTGGGAATTCTTCAAGTTTTTGACTGGAGCGGTAGCTGGGGTCCCAGGTACCTACTGAGCTATGCAATGGTTTAAATACCAGCATAGTTAGTCGGTGAAACTGCAGCTGAGAACTGTACCCGAGCTTTTCTGGGGTACATGTCGTAGCCGCGCGATGGGTGAACGTCTGCACGGCGAACCAGTTAGGAGGAGTTTCAGAATTTACAACACGAAGTAGATCGACGGCATTCTGCGGAGCAGAAATATTATCTATGGCGTCGGACTGAGCTAGAGTCTACGTGGCGCAGCTGCCCTGCATTATAGGGTCGCGTTAAGACTGGGCCCGACGAATAGAGTTTGAAGATACTTCAATTTTCGGGTTTGAAGCAGAGTATTTCGGCATCGACGACAGAAGATTTTCTTTTCATGGAGGGGGGAGAGAGCAGCTGCGCAGCTGTTGTTTTTTCGATTTTCCCTCGACAAGTTTTGCATCCGCTGCATGAGCATCGACGGACAGATGATGTTTGACCGATTGAATCGACGGACAGATTCAAGTGGGACTTTCGGGAATTTCGCAGGTGTTTGCGAAATTTGCAGGTGTGTTTACATTAACCGCCGGAGGTGACATCGAATACGGTTACATGACTGATTGAGCTTTCGTCCATGTGCTGATGGAATTCGCTGACTTTTGTGAGACACGGACGCGTGTTCTCGCATGTGTCGCACATGACCTCGCAATTGACGAATAGCAGGAGTTCGTTGACTTTGCGAAATACGGACGCGTGTTTCTGCTAGTGTCACGACTCAGGGGGGATTAAACGAGGAGCGTTCTACAGTGGTGGAACTACGGACAAGTTTGGTGCATGCTGAAGATTCGGCTGGCCAACTTGCAGCAGCGTAATTATCGTTGTGTTACTGTGCGGATACAGTACACGACGACGGAGTTGTAATTCTCGGCGAAGGATTCGTTGGAGACAAGGAAACTGTGGTGCGGTAGTTTCCCTATTGCTCGTTTGGTTATTTGGGTAATTCGATCAAGATTCGACGGCTAAGATCAATGGCAATTGTTTCGACGTGTTTCGACCGTTGGATGGAGTTTCATGAAGTTGCTCGAGATTCTCAACAGTGGTGCCTTCACTACTACGAGATTCAGTTAGAGTGTGTGTAGTTTTATTTATTTGTGTGCTTATCTAGAAGGGGGAAGAGTGAGTAATTCCTTACTGAGGCTTGCTACAGGGCGTACGACTCGAATAGTCCCGAACCAGCAATAGGGTTCCAGACCTTTCAATTCGAGCCTCCTGGGCCTTTCCGGACCTCGCTACGACACATCGAGGCCCTTCGACACTTTTCCCGGACCTTCCGATCCTACGTCCAGGATCACCCTAGGCTTTCTATATATTGTATTGTCTTTCATTTTATTGTCATTCACTCGTTCACAGTTTCGCCATTGCCCTCCGCACTACTCGGCAGTCCCATTCATAACACATTACGTATTTTTGGGCTCTACAGTATGAACAATTGCAGCGATGGTTCGAACCACCTGCCAAACCATGCAAGTTGGTAGGTACCAACCAACCTGTGACGATTCAAGTTATGAAATTCTAACTCTCTACTACGAGTCTGCGCGAAATCCGGAGACCTTTCGCCAGCATACAATTAATTTCGCCCCAGGTTTTCGTGAGTTCGCCAAACGCCAACAGGTTAGGCAGTTCGTACGTGGCGAAGCGGCCGTTCGGATGGGAGAATTTGTGACACGTGTTCCATCGCCGTTGTAAATTTGATGATGTTTACTCGACACAGTTACCATTTATGCATTCCTGATATAATACTTAGACTGTACTCGTAGCGCGATACCTCATATGGAAGAACACGCGTTATGACGTCAGCAGTAGCGAGTCAACGCGTGAACAGTAGCTTAGTGCGTATAATCACCCGAAGGGTCATGCCACTCTCAGTCACACGAACAGTCACTAGTCATGTCACGCGAATAGTCGCGACACACTACGACTAAGTACAGTGCGAATAGGTACTTCCTAGACTATATATATGCTTGTTGTTGGAAATATCTCAAGGACTTAAGCGTTTCTGAAGTGTAACACTGTACTCGAGGAAGATTACAGGGGAGCACGCGAGTCAACGGAGGTTACACGAGGGGACGGACAAAGAATGCGAAAGGACTCGAAAGGTCGCAACTGGAGGTTGCGACTGACCGTTACAACATCACGGATGGTAACCGAAGCGGCAATCGAGTCGCTGTGCGACTCGATAAACCGTTCCTGTAACTGTATTCTACAACTGCTTTCTTATCTTCTATATATTGCTGTATGCTTGTTTCTTTAATCAATCACTTGTTCTCACATACTAGTACAAGGGTTCAACTGCCTCAACTTCCGCTGCACTACTCCAAGTCTCAAGTCTCTACAAGCTGGGACTTAGTCTCTGCAAAAGATCCTAAGGGCTTTTTCTCAGCCCAACATGGTATGAGAGCTGGTCAGAGATCAAACTCCCAGTAACTACGCTCCATCAACAAACTGCAACTCAACTCAATTCAACGACTTCAATGATTACAAGACATGGACAGCAAGGGCAAGAAAGCCTCTACGGGCTCACCCAGCGGCCAAGAAACTCAACACGGCAACTCTGGTCTGCACACCTCAGGATTGCAGACAGAGACCGGGACTGCTCAAGAAACAACAGGAAGAGTACCAGAGATGGTGACTCCGTCTCCCTCTTCAAGTGTGGACCCGAATCTCATGGAGAGATTCTTCAGCTTCATGTCACACTTCGACCAGCAACAGCAGACAAGGACACCTGCGCATTCAACACAGAGCAATGGAGGAAACATGGGATTAGCGCCGATGAGCCTCGACAACTCATCCTTCGGGCGACACAACCAAGCACCTACCTTTGCGCCTTATCATTCTTCACCGGGGACGTTGGAGTTCATGCCGCCCCGCGCCCAACCAACAGCAGCTGCATCACAACAAACACCAAACGAGATTCTCAGTCTTCAGGCTCAATTCTCACACGTCATCAAGTTACAAACATCCTCACCGTTCAACGGACACGACTTCTTTACCTGGAGCTTCGAGTTCGAGCTGCTGATGGAGGCCGCGCATCTTCTGGGATACTTCAACGGGTCCCTGCCATTCCCAAGCAACGGCACTGGAAAGGAACAAGAGATCTTCACGTATCAGTCGCTACTGGCGTATACAGTCCTCCTGCGGAACCTGTCACCACAAGAGCAGCAGAGCATCAGAACGTATCGGAGTTATGGAAACTCCGCGGAACTCGCATGGCATCATCTCAAATGCCTCTACCAAGCAAACGACAGCGTGACACAAAGCAGACTCATGCAACAGCTGACAACAATACAGATGAAGACCGGGGAAAAGGCGATGCAGTATATGAGTCGCTGCCAGACCCTGCGCGACCGCCTGCTTCGGTGCGGAGGAACGATCACTGAAGAAATCTTCGTCACACTTGTCCTCGCCGGGCTCGGACCAGAATGGAGAACCACACGATCGCTTCTTCGCGCCCACGGAAGGATCTCGGAGATGCACCTCTGCGCCGAGCTTCACGCTGAACAACAGGAGATGGATCTGTTCGAGGAAAGACAACCAAGGAAGCAACAGCAGTTAGTCTTCTACACTCAAAGAAGAAATGACATAAACTACAACCGACGCAGCAAGCAAGATCAACGCGACAACCGAGGACTCACCATCGTGCCGCCGTTCTGCCACAACTGCCAGACTTCCGGACACTCCAAAGTCAACTGCAACCGCCCTCGCGTTTACCGAGCAGCAGACCCACAAGTTACTTCCACTCAAGCAAGTTCCCCAAGGCGCTCTTCAACATCTGCACAAGGGACACCAAATATCATCAACTGCATGGTACACATCGACAACTGCGCACCCAGATCACCACCCACTTACGCACCAGACGAAGAGGAATTCCCGCCGCCGCGCTCACAAGGACTTCAGGTCAACCCGACATACGCTGCGGTCGCCAACGCCGAACCCACCGGGCGAAACACCTGGTTCTTGGACAGCTGCTGCGGTCAACACATGTGCTCCTCGGGACGCTTCGTGCAACAGGAGAAACGACTCAACCGCGACGTCGTCATCACCGTCGCCAACAACGAAAACCTGAAGACAAACAGACAGGGCGTGGTTCAGTTACAATCAATGGAGACGAATGTCATACTTCAACTCAACAAGGTGCTCATTGTCGACAATCTGGGATACAACCTACTAAGCGTAAGCCAACTAATGGCCAAGGGGATTCACCTGGAGTGCGACTCTTACTCCAACGAGTTCCGGCTTTACCACGGGAAGGGCGGCCTCTTCATCGGTCGTGCCCTCCTGAAGTCCGGTGTCTTCGTGTTGGACTTCGTCCCCGACCGCGGAACTGCCGACAGCGATGGCATCGTATCGTTCGCCGCCTGGACTCACCCGCCGGATCTTGACCCCGACTTCGACAGTGACGGCTTCTGGCACTCCAACACCATACCTGCAGCAGAGAGAACACGAGCATTAGCAGTTATCAGACAAGAAAGACAAGTACCCGCAAGTGTCCCAACAAAACCATCACCTGCAGTATCGGCAGCAAGACCCAGCCGAGTACCACCACCATCAACACGAGGACCGCCAACGGAAGCAGACCAACTTATGCCCGCCACACGAGAAGCTTGTCGAAGTCCCGCCTCAGTCGTCGCGTTCTTCTCCAACGCCGACATCTACCACCGCTCGCCCGGCCACCGCGCTCCCGACGACATCTGGCACCAACGTCTCGGACATCCTGCAAACAGCACGATACTTCAAACAATCCAAGCAGAGGTGTTAGAACGCAACGCCCTTCTGACGACGAACGGCCAGGAACTCCGACGACCACGCGCACGGTGTTTCACATGCCCCGAAGCAGATCTTCCTCATCAACCTTTCCAAGCCCATCACAATCCAAGCGCACCCACTTACGCTCCGATGGAAAAGGTCTACAGCGATATTCTAAACATGCCTCGAGACGACACCGAAGCTGACTTCAACTACGTCATCACGTTCATCGACGCCGCAACCAGATACGTCTGGCACTTCAATCTCAAAACGCGCGATCAAGCCTTCGAGGCCTTCACCACATGGCTTCCAATCGCCGAACGAGAGTCAGGAACCAAACTCAAGAGTTTCCAGTCCGACGGTGCACTGGAATACCAGTCACAACGCTTCAGGACCTATCTCGCGGAAAGGGGAATCCGACGCCTGGTGTCTCTGCCCTATGCTCACCAGCAGCAGGGGGTAGCAGAACGCATGAACCGGACCTTGCAGACGACGATGCGAAAACTGCTTCTGGGGATGAGGCTGCCCAACGCACTGTGGCCAGACGCGATGACACATGCTGTCCACCTGCACAACCTGCTGTCCTCGTCATCACTTCCCAACAACGCATCACCGCACCTGTTGTGGACAAGAAAAAGGGGCAGCACAAAATTACTCCGCGTTTTCGGCTGCATGGTACAGTACAGACCCCACACAGCCCGAGCAGGACGCTTCTCACAAAGAGCTCGATGGGGACTACACCTCGGCATCGCAAAACATTTTCACGCGTGGAAAATTCTCGACATACAAGACAAAAACACGGTGGCATCACGAGATGTTATCTTCTACGAACGACTGACGCTGCAGCATTACCTGGACAACCTTGCCAACACACAAGACCCCACCGACGGCTTCGCGGGCCTTCGCTCCTTCGCTGACCATACTGCCGAGGCTGACGCAGCAGAAGAAGACGTACCTGGAGCCTCGGAAGCTGCCGGACCACTCCCATTCTGTTCCGTACCTGTTCCACTCGATGAAGATAATCCCCTCGATAGCAACAACCTCGACACCTTTTACCACTTCGCCGACCAAGGTTACGCTACACCTCACCCCGTCGACACGAATATTTCGGAACGCATCGGCCCCAATTTCTTACCTGACCCCGAAGACGGTGACGAAGCAGCTTATTCCGGGAATGAAAAATTCCCCTCGACACACGCCCACGGGACTCCAGATTCTAGGCCTCTGGGTCTCCGTCCAGAATCCGCCGCCGCCTTCTCCGCGAGAGCCTTCAACGTTGTCGCAGGCTCTGGGGGGGGAACATAAGGCAAGATGGAAGGAAGCAATGGAAAAGGAGTTAAAAGCTCTGCAAGACCGAGAAACATGGAAACTGGTACCTGCAACGAGCATCAACGGAAAAAACGTTCTCTCGGGAAATGGGTGTACCGCATCAAGACCAACTCAGACGGTTCCATCGAACGATTCAAAGCTCGATGGGTCGTACGAGGCTTCGATCAACGATACGGAGCCGACTACACAGAAACCTTCGCTCCAGTCTCCCGTCACACCTCATTACGCATCCTACTCGCCGTCGCGGCCACGAAAAAACTGCCACTACGCCAAATCGATGTCGCGAATGCATTCCTATACGCACCTGTGGACGCTGAGATCTTCGTCGAACAACCCCACGGATTCATCAACGATCCCACGAAAATATGCCGACTGACAAAATCCCTATACGGGATCAAGCAAGCCCCGCGGCTCTGGCAGCAGCATCTCCACGGCCGTCTCGCAAAGATCGGCTTCCTACAAATACCGCATGACCAAGGGATGTACCGACTGCAGAAGGGAAGAGATTATGTTCTGCTCATCGTCTACGTCGACGACCTGCTCTACATCGGCTCCACTATCGACATCGCCACCTGGTTCGAAGGGGAGCTGAAAGAAGATTTAACTCTCACGGTGTCCGACGAAGTTACTCAGTACCTAGGACTGAACATCGTCGAAGACGACACGGCGTTCTACCTACACGCTGGAAAGTACTCAAGCACCGTCGCGAAGAAATTCGGTCTAGCACCGACTGCGGTCCCAACTCCCTACCGCTACGGGAACAACAGTAGCGCCTCCACAAAACTCCCCGCGAAACAAATCCAGGAGTATCAACAGAAGCTCGGCTGCCTACTATTCGCAGCAGTAACCTGCCGACCCGACCTATCCTATAGTGCGAGTCAGCTGGCGACACATCTGAAGCAGCCGCAACAGGAAGATCTCGAAGAACTCAATCGAGCGCTACTCTACTTCGTCTCCACGCCGACGATCGGGCTCACCTACAGCAAGGCAACAACACCGTCCGTACGACTACTCGGATACGTCGACGCCGACCACGCGGGAGACAGCGAAAATCGACGGTCTAGGACGGGCTACATCTACCGACTAGAACCTATCGGAACTATCTCCTGGCAGTCGAGCAAACATGGAGTTAATCGCACTATCCTCAGCCGAAGCAGAGTATGTCGCCCTTTGTACTGCAACCAAGGAAGGACTCTACCTGCGGGAGTTACTCGAGGAAGCGAAGATCGCGACCCTACCCGCCTTCTCACTCCTCTGCGACAACCAATCTGCGATCAAAATCGCGAACAAGGATGGCTTCGCCAACCGAACCAAGCACATCGCCCTACGGTACTTCTTCGTCAAGGATGAAATCGCGAAGGGGAGACTTCAACTCAGTTACTGCCCGACGACAGAAATGGCCGCAGACTATTTGACGAAGAAATTGGCGAAGACAAAATTCGACCACTGCATGCTGTTGACCGGGCAGACAAACGTCACCGGATCTGAACAAGTCAGCACTCCAGAAACGAAGGGGAGTGTTGAAAGTACTCAAAAGACTTGAGCGTTTCTGAAGTGTAACACTACACTCGAGGAAGACTACAGGGGTACGCGAGTCAACGGAGGTTACACGAGGGGGCGGACAAAGAACACGAAGGGTCTGGACTCAAAGGGTCGCAACTGGAGGTTGCGACTGACCGTTACAACAGCGCGGATGGTAACCGAAGCGACAATCGAGTCGCTGTGCGACTCGATAAACCGCTACTGCAACTGTACTCTACAACTGTTTTCTTATCTTCTATATATTGCTGTATGCTTGTCTCTTTAATCAATCACTTGTTCTCACATACTAGTACAAGGGTTCAACTGCCTCAACTTCCGCTGCACTACTCAAGTCTCAAAGTCTCTACAGCTGGGACTTAGTCTCTGCAAAAGATCCTAAGGGCTTTTCTCAGCCCAACAGGACTCTTATGGCCTCCTTTAGTCACCTGTGACGAATTACATCCTAGGTGAACTGTGAAATTTCAAAGGCCAGCGAACTTCACAGAGATGAAGTAATCTGAAGTAATGATCTCATCAGCACCCAAGTCCATCATTAGCATGAAAAAGGTCCAAAACAAAACATATTCACACACCATCATGCACGTCCCCATAAAACTTCAGTCTAGTCCTCCTTGGGCACAGTCTTCAGGCTGCCAGCACCACCACTCCCAGCACTCAGTGGCATGTCCCCACCTTCCTCTGTTGTCTTCCCCTCCACGCCTTCACTCGCTATGGCTGCTGCGCCCCTTGACAGCTCTGGACCTGTCTTCGCCTGTGCCCCTCTTCCAGGGCCCTTCACTGTGCTCTCATGTGTCTTCCTTGTTCCCGCACTCCTCTCCTCGCTGCTGATGCTCAGCGGTACTCCCATCTGCACGTTCTTGTCTGCTGCCGACTGCAGCGTAGCAGCTGGCCCGCCTGGGAGCGTCTGAAAGGGACAATGAATGAGGGGAAAATGCCGCATATAATCTGCAACATATGGGCATGCTGAGCATCTCAACTGTCTCCAGAGGCCAGTCATGAAACTTCCAAGCTGAACATGCAGCTTGTGGAAGGGTCAGTGGGTGCTGAATTCTGATACACACAGAAGAAACAGTGAAATGACACAGGTACAAATCCACACCACGGAAGCACACGCGACTGATGAGGAAATCACCATGTACGGAACACACACAAAACCAGAATATTCTGGGCGTGGCTGCTATCACCCACCTTGCCGTGCTTGGCGGTCTCTGCCATCTGCTGGTACGCCGCATCCTTCTTTGTCACGGGCCGATCCTCCGCTGCAAGCTGCTCTCGCTTCGCCGCTTTAGAAGCCACGTCGGCCATCGTGATCGGGGAAGGCGTCTCTCCTTCCGCCTTGAGCTCACGCGCCTGCTGCTGCGCCATGGCAGTCGGTCTCGAATCAGTCTAGTCTGGAATCACAGGAATGTGGGAAAGTGGAGATTACTAGTCGCCGAGATTCACTTCGGTGGGACCAGAACAGGATGCGTTCTACGAGTTGTGGGCTGCTTCGGTTGGACGGAGCAAGAAATCGAAAGAACTTGGATAAAGCCAAACGACTGCTCAGGGAGAAGTGCTACGGAAGCAGCGTGCCGTTGAGAATGAGAGTGTGGCAAACAGCTCTCGAGTGAGGGAGAGCGCGCAGGGTCGGATTTCTCTCATCCCCCATGGTGCCGTGAAATGGGGCCGCAATGATCTTCCATGTTCCAGCTTAGTGCAATTGACAGCTCATGCACAGGCGCCACGTGGCGGCCCATGAACGCCATGTGAATGGCGTTGATCGAGCGAGTTCATGGCACAGTCGCCGGATTACAGCGTCGTATATCGGCTTCCTGCTTGCTACTGGGATAGGAGCCTCGTCCGCTCTCGCACATGGACAGGAAGGTGTTTGTCTGGGGTAAAAGTCGTCGCTCCCTCGCATGATGGAAGGTGCGAGACTGTCCCACGCACCTGTCCGCTTGGGGCTGGCATGCAAGCACGACTCTCCTTTATGGAAGCCTGGTCAGGCCGACACATGGATTGTCTCCGTACTCGAAGCATAATGATTCAGTTTTGATATCGAACAGTGCCTTCTTTATGGATTCACAAAATGGCATAAAATGAAGCACGCGGCACATTGCGTCCGTCTCAGAGGATCGCGGCAGAAATATCGGGGTATTTTTTCTGCGATATTGTTTCTGACGCATTAGAAACGGTCATCAATAACGGACTTGGACGCGATATGAGGGCACGGCACATTGCGTCCGTTTCGGAGGATCATTGTTGAAATATCGCAATTATAGTTATTTGCAATATCATTTCAGACATATTGAAACCGATCCTGATATCGGAATTGTATGCAACAGAGGGAAGTTCCAGATTTGCAACTTTCAGCACGGAGGAATCGCTTAACAGTGTGACCAGGCCCCATAATTATCAGGCTATTTATACAGATTATCTTAGAGTAGCAGTATTAGTACAAATATGTTTGATACACCCCCTAGACTGGACAAGGGGCAGTGCCAGGCAAGAGACAAGCAACTCAGGGTGGCACTACTAGTTCAACTTATGAGACAAGGGCCCGAAGACCAGTCAACAAGAGTACAAACTCGACAAGAGCAAACCAGGGCGGCACTACTAGTCCAACCACTGGAAGAGAAGCCACAAGGCCAGTAAACAATGTAAATATAAAGAGGAGTACACACTCAAGGTCATAGCAAGTGAGGAGCTCCATGAACTAGACCAACCTGTACACAGTGCCGCTGATGATTTTTAGGCACAAGCACCTTAGTAAAGATATCAGCTGTGTTGGCACCGGAGGCCAAGAGTACTACGCAGGCCTGGCGGCGCTGCTGTACCTCGCGCAGGAGGAAGTACAGCAGCTGGATGTTCTTTGCTCCTGCCCTCGAGTTGAGGCTCCTGACACAAGAGGATCATGGCCCTGTTGTCAGCGTACAGGACGGACAGAGCTAGGCCGCCCACCTAAGTCGATGAGCAAGATGGTCAGTCAGCGGAGCTACTGTGCCGCCATGGCACCGGCGTAGATCTCAGCCTCTCAGCTAGACTGGGCAACAGACGACAAACAGATGGACCTCCACGAGAT
The DNA here is from genome assembly GCA_027943415.1 of Closterium sp. NIES-67. NCBI lineage: Eukaryota > Viridiplantae > Streptophyta > Zygnematophyceae > Desmidiales > Closteriaceae > Closterium > Closterium sp. NIES-67. Next base: position 13,712 of record BQMB01001250.1, on the reverse strand, counting down.
GGCACCTGAACCAAGGTTAAAGAAATAGCTCTCGGAGGACCTGAATGTCTCAGCGTCGTCTGCCCACAAAGCGTCTGTGTGCCTAGTAAGGACCACCGGCCTGCGTCCTCCTAGCACAAGTCCCATGCCCAATGTACTTGCTAGATAACACAAAACCCTCTTAGCTACCGACCAGTGCTATGGTCGGTGTCTCCCTGTGGCCACAAAGCGAGCTAGGATGCTGAGAGGGTATGCGAGATCTGGACGAGTGCAGTTCATCAGGTACATGAGGCAACCCACCAGCTCTGTATAAGGACCACTAGGCTCAAGAACTAGAGCAAAGAGTCTGTGATCTACACGCAGAGGTGTGGGCTGTGCAGAGGAGAACTGAAGACCGAACCTCTGAAGGACCTGGCACACCAAGTGAGATTGTGAGAGAGTGATGGTGCACGCTGCTCTATCCTTGGAGATCTGTAAGCCAAGGTAGCGGTGCAGCTCTCCTATATTAGTGCAGGTGTGTTTTCTCAGTAGCTCAGCCATCACAGAATCAAGTGCATCTCTGTCTGTATTAGCAAAGACCAGGTCATCTATGTCGACAAGGATATAGAACGGGGTATGGCCAGAACGAACGAAGAGCGAGGGGTCTGCAGACGACAAGAAGAACTATAGGTCAGCTAGCATAGCACGCAGCGTATCGTGCCACTAACGGGGCACCTGCCGCAGGCTGTAGACCGGGCGCCAGAGGAGCCATTCGGTCCTAGAAGGGAAGGTACTAGTGAAGCCGTGTGGACGGCGCAGGTAGACCTGCTCATGTAGACTGCCCTGAAGAAACGCACTGGAGAAGTTAAGAGAATGTAGCTTGTAGTCACACTGTGCTGCTACGTGTAGCAGCGCCCGAAGAGTAGTCATCCTTGGGGTCGGGGCGAAGGTCTGAAAGAAGTCCACACCCTCGCGCTGTCTGAAGCCTCTAGCCACGTAGCGCCCCTTGAACACATGCGGCTCTCCAGGGGGGTGCTTCACCTTGATAAGCCACCAGCCATCGACTACGTTCACCCCAGGTGGGGGAACTGTGTTGACGAAGGTGCCGGTGGATCTCCAATATGCCATCTCCTGTTCCATGGCAGCTATCAACAGAGAAGCCCAGTGTCCCGAGGATGCCTCAGCGTAAGTGCGAGGGGTTGGGATGTCAAAGGCGTCTTGGTCAATCTCAGGGACTAGCAGCATGGGACAGAGATGGGGAGCGGCCTCGAACAGAAAAGCGAGCTCATATTGTCTGTCATCTAGGATGTCACTACCAAGGGGAGGAGCACCCCTGACGGATGGAGGGCAGGTAGGGCCAGAGACTAGAGCTGTGGCGTAGTCAAGGCGACAGGTGGGGGCGAAGTCAGCAACAGCAGCGACAAGAGCGTCAACACTGTAGACAGGAACAGACGGGTCGGTAACGAGGGAGGCAAGGACCCAAGGAACAAGAGGACAAGCGGCACGAAGGTAGTCAGAGAGAAAGAGGTGGAGCGACAACGAGCGACGATGGAGGAGGCGAGGGATGGAAAGGAGGTCGAGACACGTGGGAACGAAGCAACATTGGGTGAGAGTGCTGAACAGAGACAGGGCGGGCACGAGCTGGACGGCGAGACCAGAAGTGGGACGGAGGCGTCGGATCAGGAGTCACGAGAGGAGTAACATGAGGAGAACAAAGGGGAAAACGAGTCGGGGACGAGTCCGACGGAGGAAACACAGCGCCGTAGACAGGCAGTGGAGTCGGCGATGGGGGAGGCGCAGGCGGGTGGTCAAGGGAGGGAAGGCCGAGTAGGCGAAGGGCGGACACCGGTGGTGACTGCTGCTGCTGCTGCTCCACGCCGACACCAGAACCTACAGCTACACCACGGCTACCTCCGGAATGCTCCACTCTAGCACCTCTAGAACGATAATCCTCTGCAATACTGGTGCCACCCCTGAGACCCCCAAGACAAGCCACAACAGAAACTTCAGGACTAGCACCCCTAGTGCTTGTGGACGGCTGCTGCCGCTGCGGCGGCGGCGGCGGCTGCTGCTGCGGCTGCGACGACGGCTGCGACTGCTGCTGCGTTGGCGACAACGGCGGCTGCTGCGACGGCGGAGGAGAAGACACTAGTGGAGAAAAAGGCGGCGAGAATTGCGCCGCGGGGTCTCCAGAGTCAGCCGACTCCTCGACCTGGAAACTCGACGATAGGGGAGTGATGTGAGACACACCAGACGGAGCAGGACGGGGAGGGAGGGGAGCAGGGGCTACCGGGAGAGTGGGAACCAGAAACAGGGGCAGCGAAACCGGGAGACCTCGGTGGGGAAAGCGGTGATAGAAAGAGACGGACTCGTCGAAAGTGACGTCACGTAAGTGAAAGAAGCGGTGAGACGGCGCGTGGAAAAGTGCCAGCTAGACGAGTCAAGGGGGAAACCAAGGAACACATAGGGGACAGTGCGGGCAGTGCGCTTGTCCATGCCAAAGGCACGAACGTGAGCAAGGCAACCCTAGACGTGAAACGCAGACGCGTCACCAGGTAACCCGGTCCTGAGAAGGGTCGGCGAAACCTGCGGACGGTAGGAGTGTGGCCACAGGTTAAGCTGGTGAGCGACGTAGCGAACAGCGAACGACCACCAAAAATGGGGTGCACCGGCATGGATCATGGAGGTACGAGCCACCTCCATGACCAAACCGATGCGTCGCTCAGCGACCCCATACTGCTGCGGGGAGTTTGGCATGGTGTACGACTGCGTGATGCCCTCCGCACGACAGTACTGTCCAAGCCGACCGTAGGCGAACTTGCCACCACGGTCAGAGTGGAGATACAGCACAGGGAGACTGCGGTGGACGCATGCAGCTACAACCCATGGGATGATAATAACGTCAGGCACGTCGGCCTTCCGCTCCACGGGAAACACCATGATGTAGCGCGTGTAGTCGACGACAAGCACTAGAAAGTAGCGCTCTCGACACGGCCCATGGACTTGGGCTGGGCCCCAGACGTCTCGGTGCAAGGTCTGGAGTGGCGTGGTGGTAGGGCGAAGCGAGGAGGAGTGAGGAGCATGATGCAGCCGGCCCTTAACGCAGGCGTGCACGGCGGCGCAGGCGAGGGAGGGAGGCAGGGAGCGACGTAGGAAGACCTAGGACGAGACCGTGCTGAGACATGTGATGCAGACGCGGGAGTGCGGGGTGGCTTAGGCGGTGGTGGCATAGAAGCGACGGGTGAGTGAGCGACCGACACGAGCAAGCCACAGCGACCTGGGTAGGCATAGGACCCAGGGAGGACGCGCCAACTGGGGTGGAAGCCGTGTCCAGCGTAAACTAGCCAGACTCCACGTCCTGGGGTAACATCGCAAGGGGGAACCTGAGGCGGCCTCAGTGTAGACAGCGTACCGCTCGTGACCAGGGAACCTAGTGGTGACGCCGAGGTCCTGAAGACAGCCGACACCAACTAGGTTCCTAGAGAACGAAGGGACGTGCTGGCTTGTAAGTGAACCCGAGGGAACCACTAGATAGAGAAGGGTAGCAGACCGGAGGGGGGGTCAGCAAGTGCGACAGCGGAAGGCGCTGCAAGCGACGTCAGCGCAGTGTGGTCGCAGAAGAAGCAGGCAGACACTCCATAGTCAAGCGTAAAGGAGAGCAAAGCGGAAGCTGCCGCAGGTGGAGGAGCAAGCGTGGAGCCTAGAATATACAAGGCACAAGGTCCTACACCTGACGTAGCAGGGGATTCTGTACTACACACAGAAAACACACCTTAACTAGGCAATACAGGGTAATAAGATCCGGGCACACTAGAAGCGTTAGCATACAGAGAATGGAAGGAAGAAGAAATTCGATCCATATCTAACTCAAAGACAAGCACACCGTTGCGCAGTAGACTGGCCCAGCCAGGGAGGTCCGGTGCCGGGCCGAAGCGGCGACGAAAGAGGTCATCGAGGCATCGGAAGCAGTGGGCGGTTGGGTGCGGGAAACGACACACAGTGCCGCGGATGGGCCAGTCTGGAGCTGGTACTGGCAGCCCCCAGCGCCGAAGCTGCCGGCCGTCGCCGAGCTGCGAGGGCCGCCAACGCGGCCACCACCACTAGACGCACCGGGCCACCCCGGCGGGAGGTGGTCCCACGAGTGCTGCTGCTGCGCCTAGTGCTGCTATTGCTGCTGCTGCGGCTGCTGCTGCTACTGCTTCTGCTGCTGTTGTGTCCGCTGCTGTTGTTGGGCACCAGCCCCGTTCCTCTCGTCGGACCCACTGTCCCCGCCGCCACCTCCACCACCCCCACCACCACGCCCCCCCTTGGGGCGGTGGCCCTGACGCTGGCGCAGCTGCGCGGAGGCTGCAGCTGCGGTCTTAGCAGCAGGGGCTGTCACAATGACAGCGGCAGAAACGTCAGCGTACGTGCACTAGGAGGGCGCACAGCCCCTGAAAGATAGGGACTACCGCAGTACTGCTCGACTGAGCGATAGTGCGCTGGCGAGTCTCTATTTCAGACAGGGCGGTGACAAAGGCGGTAGGGGTAAGGTCACCTGGGTGCTGACTAAGGAAGTGGTCGCGGGTTGTGGCTAAGCGGTCCGGAAGGCGCATGGCAATGAGGTACAGGGTAGCGCAGAATGGCAAGGGGAAGGTTGTAAACTGGGCCTCAGTTCCAGCAGCGCGGTAGCTAGCCTCTAGTGTACGAAGGTGAGTGGCTAGGTCAGCTACAGTGGGGAAGGCGGCAAGATCAGGGAAAAGTATGGGGAGGATCAGGCGGACAGCAGAGGCGGAGGCGGGCGTGGAGTAGTGTGCAATGACGGCATCTAAGAATTCCTTGGCATTCGCGACAGCAGTAAAGCACGGACGCTCAGAGAGGGGAAGAGCATTACTAATGGCTAGCTGCGCTACTGCATCGCGGGAATCCCAGACAGCGCGAGCAAGCGTAGCTGCAGAAAAGGCCTCACGCTGAGCAGTGGTGGGGTCAGCAGGGAGGGGATCAGACATGGAGGGCCGGCGAAGCAAGCCATCAACATGCACAGCCAGGGAGTGCCAATCCTGGCGCTGACCTGTGAGGTGACGGCGGTGATCGACAAGCCAGGCGCCGAAGTCGAGCGCGTGCCCCTCCGCGTCCAGGTGGAGTACAGAGTCCGCCATCGTACAACCTCAGCGACTCGACGCCACAGCGGCACGACGGTAAAGCGGCACGGCCGCACAGCGACACGAAGGCACAGCGGCACGGCTTCAGAACGGCACGGCTCCACAGGAGAAAGGAAGAGAAACATGACTAAGGCAAGCGGGGCGCACCGACTGGTAAAGGCACGGAAGGCCGGGCAGGGCTCACTGTGAGAGCACGACCCCGTTACACTAATTTCCCCTTTCCATATTTCCTTTCTATTTCATTCCTTTTTTTATCATGATTCGTTTGGTCTTTTTCTCATGTTTTTTGGTTTCCTATTCCTCATTTTCCATAATCATTTGGTTTATCATATTATTATAATTACATCACTGACCAGGCTCAGGATGTACTGGCGCGCTATATCTAGCGTAATCCTACTGTAGTCCCTTCTGGCCAATAGGTTCGCGTGGCTATACGCAGGGTGATTCTATTTCTAGAAGGGTCTATTCCCTTTGGATAGGATAAACCTGGTTACCTGATGTAATATGAAAGTATAAAAGCACCTTATACTGATTGATAGTGCAACATTGAACAAACCTCATTCGATCTTGTAACACTTGTTAATCAGAGCCAAGGTTTCAGCTCAACGCATAACCGCCGGGCCCCCAGGAGCACGCCGAGGATGGAGTCGAAACTTCAATTCATGTAAGTACAATGCTATTTCATGTTAAGTTTCGACTAACCTTGCGCAGCTGCACCTGGGGTCCCCTTCGAAGGCGAGATGCCTTGCCGACCGTTCGATGGACTGCATCGACGGAGCTGATTTTTTCGCGGGGGCAAACGGCATCGACCTCGCGAACGCGTCACTTCTAACGGAACACTCCCTGCGACATTCCAAGAAGTTCGCAGTTTGCCACGACTCTTGGAGTTGCGCGGAAATGAGCGGAGCTTCGACCGACGACATCCGTCGGACGGAGACTCGACGCTTCAGACGACCGAGGTGAAACGAAATCATAATGAAAGAGCTCGAGTTACAGCGTGAATGAGAACGGGACCTCGCAAGCCGTGAAATTCTTCGGAGCGTCCGATCGTTCGATAGCCGACATCGACGACCGAGAATTGCTGCAGGAGACGAGTCCACCCGGGCACCGAAAGCTGCTGAACGCGACTCAGGAATATCTTCAGATCACTTGGAGTTTGGACCGTCGGATCGACTACTGCTTCAACGAACGAGATGGAGCGCTAGTTCTACACAAAGGGAGAATGACGACCAGAACCAAAAATAAGCCGCCTTCGACACCATCTGGACAACCAAATTCGGATTCTTCAATTTGGTCACGAATTTGGCACGCAAAATCATCTGCAGAGTCATAAATCTGCCAGAGTATTACCTACTTGGTAATAGCTGCAAGCAGAACACTGACAAGAGAACATGGATCGTCGGATTGTTGCGGAATCAACGACACGAATGCAGCGGAGACAACAGTATGGGAAAAAATCATCATGGAGACAACATTCGTGACCAGCAACTGCACAATCGACACATCTTCTAACTAGTGTTGATAACGATCGATTTATTTTGACGAAGTCATCTTCGTTAAAAATGGATCGACATCAACATCGCGAGATCTTCACCCAGGAAAATCAATGGAGCTGCTTGAAGATATGTTCTCCATCAATGAGACATTTCATCTCATAAATTTGATCGACAACCGAAGGGATTGCAGAGAAGTAGCCGTTTTCTCTTGCAATGCTCCCAAGTTCAAGTTGCTGCGAAGGAGCAGATTTCGCACGCAACGACGATCCGTCTCGTCAAGGCCAGTGAGACACTACTTCGTAACAGGAGCTGAACGATTCGTCTTCATCAAGACTCTCAGCCATCCGAAGTGATTGATTGGAGCAGTCTCAACATCAACCTTACAAGGCGACACACCAATCATGCGTCGCGATTCCAGGTGTTAATGACCTGCGTGGAAAATTCTTTGTGCATCTCACGATGCTTGACAGATTGAGGAGTAATTAACCTCAAATCCGGCAAGTATTCGTTCACTAGCGACCCAATGGCACATGCATTGGAGGCGATTCTACCGGAAGCCGAAGCGTTACAAGCATCAGCGTAACTTCGACGATGCAGGAGAACACCAAGCAACACGAGGTGTCAACAAATGAAGGAGATGCGGACTACTACAACATGATCACCGCGCTCTACCGACCGTACATTGGAGGCACGGATGAGCATATCAAGAATGGTTACCCGTGGATACATTGGGGGGAGAAGCAAATTTCTCTTCATACCCTCAAATGAAACAATCATCGGCAGCATGGAGCAACATATGTGTACTAAAATGCATGTGTTCCTGGTAGTTTCAGTGGCGGAAATAATTGTCCACATGTTTAGCATATTTTCATATTTTGACGAGCTATACGCTATAAATACTAAGCCTTAATTCATGGTGGCCATACACGTAGAGAGGAGCAGTTAGAGCACTAACTCAAATCTCCTAAAACCAGAGTAGTATACAGCGACGGAAAGTATTGCCCGGATAATTGCCTTAAAACATTTCTCGTACTGGTTTGGTGCCTTCTTTGTTTAGTTACGAATCAAATTTCGGGGTTGGATGTAAAGTAATACTGTACTGTATGTGACGGATGCTGGTTTCAGTTTTATAGGGGTCGATTTTTTACCGAGGACGAGATTTCGTCCGCGTGGGTGCATCCGGACAGTTTAGGCCAAGCAGCGTAGTAGATCTATTTCCTAACCTCGCTATTTCTTCTTACTTGCCCTCGTGGCTATCGAGTAGTCAGGAGATAGGCTAGGACCGCTGCGATGATTAGGCCGTCATGAAACCGTTAGATGAGGCGCTCTACGCATAGATCATTCCCTTGTTGCGGGAGGGGGTAGAGCAATCGTTGAATCGCTAAACAGCTAGCCATAGGGAAGAGTTCGGCCCATCAAGGTGATTGTAGAGTCTAGCCGCGATGACGTGCGTCCTACGACGCCCTCAGCCGGTCGCCCTCGCTTAGTGACAGAGAGAGTTCGCCGCGGCATAGTTCGGTCGATTACCCTCGAGGAGGCAGAAATCTCCGCTCATGTGGCGAAAATCGTTGAGAAGCAGCACGGCATCACGTTGCATCCTAAGACATTGCGTAACGCTTTGAATGGGAGCCGACTTGTCGCAATCAAGCATCCCAAGAGCCGCGACACTCTCGGAAAAACATACGCGATAGGCTGGAATGGGCGCGTGCCCACGCAGACTGGACGGTTGACGACTAGAAGCGAGTTTTCTATGCGGATGAGACCAAGATCGATCGTCTTGCATCCGACTGACTCTCATACGCCTGCGTTCACGAAGGGACTGCCCTCCAAAGACACCAAATCAAGCAGACCGTCAAACACGGGGGCGGTTGCTTGATAATTTACGACTGCATGTCGTAAAAGGGAGCGGGTTTCATGAGCAAAACATATGGTAGGGTGGACGGACTGCTCTCGCTGAGTATACTGCAGGACGATCTCAACAGTACGATTGAGCTTTACCAGCTTACACCCTCAAAAAACTATCTTCCAGCATGACAACGACCCGAAGCACAACTCGCGTATCGTACAGGAGTGGCGTTGAGAGTAACATTCAGGGGTGCTAGAGTGGCCGTCTTCCTCACCCGACCTCAACCCAATGGAGCATTTATGGGCTCATCTCAAGAGGCAGCTGGCCAAGCCTTATAAGCCTCCCACTGGTATGCTGGACCTTTGGGAGCGGGTGCAGGAGAAATCGGATAAGATCCCGGCAGATGTGTGCACCCACCTGGTGGAAAGCATGCCCAGGAGGGTGAGGGCGGTGTCTAAGGCGAAAGGGCGGTGGATTAGGTTCTAGTGTGGGGTTGATGTAACTTGCTGCTTGCGCCTGGCAATAATTGTCCACATGTACCAAGATTGTTATTTTCTAGTATTTGTTGTAAACATCATTATACTTGTGTGATGTAAGGCATGGGCGTGGAGCCTTACCCCAACCTACATACACTAGGCACACCAGAAGATTAAGGCTTAATGTCCATGACCCTCTAAAATGGCAAAATTCCTCTAAGTCACAAACATGTGGACAATACTTTCCGTCGCTGTATTTCATGGTACTTCAAGATGACAACATTGAATAACACCACATCCGGACAATTTGTACCGGGGACAGGCAGCAAACTAGTTACTAGCAAAACTAGTACCTAGTCAACCGATACTTGGCCTTGATCACCACCTACACCTCCTAGGCATGTTATCTACGAGGTTAGTGCAAACCTTTACACGGATCTTCTCGCACTCTTCCTGGACCCACGCTTTTGCATAAGGGGGTGAGAGCACTAGGAAAATCGCGAAGTATTTGAACGTAGGCAAGAGTACTGTGCACGATTTCATGTTGAATGTTATCTCTAAGACTAGCCATGCTGAGGTGTGGCCAAAGATGCCATTAGTCGATTGGTCTCGTCTTATCATGAATCATCTTCATCGTACCGTTGTAGGTAAAAATTACGAGCAGAGTGGCGAAAAATTGCGTATCTGCCACGAAACTTAGGGTAACATAGCACGGTTGACAGTGCATCCTTGCACTATTAGGATCACGCTAGGATCCGTAGGTCTCTGAGCGGTGCAGCAGTCGAAGTAGTCGTGACTGGTGGGGAAAAATATCCAGGTTGAGGTCTGGTGAGGACGAGGGTCACTCCTGTCACAGGATCGAATGTGTCGAGGAAAGGTTGCTCAATGTTGCACTATCAATCAGTACAAGGTGCTTTTATACTTCCAGAGTACATCAGGTAACCAGGCTTATCCTATCCAAAGGGAATAGACCCTTCTAGAAATAGAATCACCATGCGTATAGCCACGCGAGGCTATTGGCTAAGGGATTACGGCAGGATTACGCTAGATATAGCGCGCCAGTACATCCCGAGCCTGGTCGGTGATATAATATAATAATAGGATAAACCAAAGGATAATGGAAAAGGAGGAATAGGAAACCAAATGAGATGAGATAAAGACCAAATGAATGAGGATAAAAAGAGGAATGAAATAGAAAGGAAATATGGAAAGGGGAAATAGTGTAACGGGGTCGTACTCTCACACTTCCCCCCCTCAAAGCTGGGTGGTAGAGTAACACCCTGCTTGACAAGGTAGTCGCGAAGAGGACGACGGGCGTTACCCATGTCGAGTTCACAGACGCAGCCTCAGAAGTATCATAACCCTTCCAGCAAAGAAGAAGCTCCAGAGTGCCAGTCTGACGATGACGGTGTCCGAGCACGTAGTTGTCCATGGCGTGGATGAACACGGCGGCGACGGTGGTTGGCATTGGTGTAGAGCGTGTTTGGTCTTGATAGGGTTTAAGAAGCTGGTATGGGCGGTATGGATCTTCAAGTGGCTGGTAGGCGGAAGCGGAAGTTGACTGAAGTGCCCTTGCTTCAACGATGATAGACCCGCAGAAGCAAGGTTGAAGCTTGGATGGAAGTTGGCTGATGTCGAGATTATGGTGTGGATGACTGTAGTGAAGGGTCAAGTGCTTGTGCTGATGTTGGATGTCCAAGAGGGCGCTTGTGTGGTCGATGTACAAGATGGTGGACGATGGCGATGAAATCGGAAGCCAGTTGGACTGTGGCTGGTATGGTTAGCTGTTGTGGTGTGATCGGGTGGCGTCCGTAACAGACGAAGTACAGCGTCTGTCCAGTAGCGGCGTCAGGAGCATACTTGTAGGCAAACTCCAGGACGGGCAGATGCAAGTCGGAGTTGGAGATGTGAATGGTTGGAACAGTGTGCTGTAACGTGCAGATGAGTGGCTATGTTGTCCGATCCGTGCATGCTGTTACCCGCATCTGGTCCACGTGTGAAGATCACCAAGTGTTGGTGGTATGGCAGTCGTGTCATAGTACTGCTTCTGTAGCAGTGTTGTATCCGTTACATGCAGCTTCTGTCGAATGTTGGTCCATGCCGTTGTTGTCGCGAGTCGTACCCATTCGGCATCGTAGTGTGCGGAATGGAGAGCAGAATCACTAGTAGTAACCCTGTCCACCACGCGGTCTGCTACTCACATTGCCTTGAGTACAACAGCGCATGCGAAGTGCTGCTCAGCGTATCCCTTGTGTTCAGAACCATGCGAGGGGTTGGTACCACAACGCGGAGCTGGTAACTTCCAGAATCGGCGCCAAAGTAGTTTCCCTCGGTGGTTGCTCAAGCAAGGAATCTCAGCTGCGTAGATATCCCACGGTGATGGGTTAGGACATCTGGGAATGTTGGGGTATTCCCAATAATCCTCTCCCATTTCCAAATGAGCATTGCTGACAGCCAATCCAGTATGACCTTATGCACTTCCAGTTTAGCACGGAGGCCATCGGTAGGCATCGGTGTCTGGCGCACATATTGGGATAGGTCTTCTGGTGCCATCATGTGTTGTCTCATTCTGTCTGTCCTTGAAGTAGCGTTGATGTAGAAGATGTCTCAGCTACTCAGCATCAGTGTTGAAGTCTGCTCCATTTCGGCAAACAGGGGTGTTGTTGGAGATACGCGGAGTCCACTATCCGGAGTGGCGTCGGCGCTCCATTCACGCCTATCTGCTTCCGTGGAGTTGGTGCTGTGATGGATTGGTTGTGACGCAGGTTTTATGACTTTAAGGAAAGCCATAGGCCATGAGGACTTGTATACGGTAGAGTACCGCGGTCCTCCCATCCCATAAGAGCAAATATCTTGCTCTTGAGGGTATATGGCATTGCCATATTGTTTCCTCGCATAGTGGTATCTCCTTCCCACTAGCTGGAAATCATAGTACTGTGCCTGGCCGGGACTTACGATCCACTGGAATATAATCCAGCATTATCTCCATTGAGCGGAGAATCATCCATCAGGGTTTGGTTGTGACTGTTGTGTCGAGTCTTCTGCTGCGGCGGCGGCGGCGGTTGCGACGACGGCGACGGCGGCAGCTGCTGCAGAGAATTCTCTCAACTCGTACCGGTTGAAGGAGAATCCATCAACTCCCTCTTCCCAGTAGAGTGTTCCTGATGGGTGTAACAGGCGTAACTACCAGGAACACGTGCACATTAGCACATGTGTTGCTCCATTGCTGCCGGTGATTGTTTCATTTGAGGGTGTGAAGAGAAATTTGCTTCTCCCCTCAATGTATCCACGGGTAGCAATTCCTGGTATGCTCATCCGTGCCTCCGATGTACGGTCGGTAGAGCGCGTGATCGTGTTGTAGTAGTCCGCATCTCCCTCATTTGTTGACACCTCGTGTTGCTTGACGTTCTCCTGCATCGTCGAAGTTACGCTGGTGCTTGTAACGCTTCGGCTTCTGGTAGAATCGCCTCCAATGCATGTGCCGTAGGGTCGCTAGTGAACGAGTACTTGCCGGATTAGAGGTTAATTACTCCTCAATCTGTCAAGCATCGTGACATGCACGGAATTTTCTTCCACGCAGGTCATTAACACCTGGAATCGCGACGCATGATTGGTGTGTCGCCTCGTGAGGTCGATGTTGAGACTGCTCCAATCAATCACTTCGGATGGCTGAGATTCTTGATGAAGACGAATCGTTCAGCTCCTGTTACGAAGTAGTGTCTCGCTGGCCTTGACGAGACGGGTTCACTGCGTCGTCGTTGCGTGCGAAATCTGCTCCTTCGCAGCAACTTGAACTTGGGAGCATTGCAAGAGAAAACGGCTACTTCTCTGCAATCCCATAGCTTGTCGATCAATTGTATGAAGAAGTGTCTCGTGGATGGAGAACATGTCTTCACGCAGCTCCATTGTTTTTCCTGGGTGAAGATCTCGCTGTGTTGATGTCGATCCATTTTTAACGAAGATGACTTCGTCAAAATAACTCGATCGTTATCGACACCAGTCAGAAGATGCGTCGATTGTGCAGTCGCTGGTCACGAATGTTGTCTCCATGATGATGATTTCCCAAGTGTAGTCTCTGCTGCATTCGTGCCGTTGATTCCGCACCGATCCGACGATCCACGTTCTCTGTCATTTTTCTGCTTGCAGCTATTACCAAGTAGGTAATACTCTGGCAGATTTCTGACTCTGCAGATGATTTGCGCACCATTCGTCACCAAATGAGGATTCGAATTTGGTTGTCCAATGTTGTCACGTGTCGAAGGCGGCTGATTTCTGGTTCTGCGCGTCATTCTCCCTTGTGCAGAAGTCGCGCTCCATCTCGTCCGTTGAAGTAAGTCGATCCGACGGTCCAAACTCCAAGCGATCTGAGGATACTCCTGAGTCGCGTTCAGCAGCTTTCGGTGCCGGGTTGACTCGTTTCCTGCAGCAATTCTCGGTCGTCGATGTCGGCTGTCGAACGATCGGACGCTCCGAAAACTTCGCGGCTTGCGAGGTCCCGTTCCCATTCGCGCTGAAACTCGAACTCTCTCAGCAGGATTTCGTTTTCGCCTCGGTCGATCTGAAGCGTCGAATCCCATCGGACGGATGTCGTCGGTCGAACCTCCGCAGAGTTCCGCGCAACTCCAATGTTGTCGCGAACTGCGAACTTCTCCGAATGTCGCAGGGAGTGTTCCGCCGGAACTGACGCGCTCGCCAGGTCGAGGCCGTTTGCCCCCGCGAAAAATCGGCACCGTCGATGCAGTCCATCGAACGGTTGGCGAGGCATCTCGCCTTCGAAGGGGACCCCAAGGTGCAA